>BCLG01000220.1:87956-146270 GCA_001602295.1 Zoysia matrella
GTTATTAGGTACTTATATTTTTATATTATTCATTTTATTTTGATTTTTGATTAATTATTAATCTAAAAAGAAATATAAATGACATTTATTTATTTATTTAATTTGAGGGTAAATAAGAGATAGTTTGTTGAAGATAAAATTGTCTATAAATTTAAAAAATATAAAAGATACAGTTTTAAAATTCGAGTATATATATGAGAAGTAAAAACTTTTAAAGACAAATAAAGGATAGCTACTCAAAACAGTGGTGAAGCTGGATCGAAGGTCACCCGGGTGCACGCCTTGTCTATGGTTTTTAAGCAATTTTAACTTCCCTAAACTCTGTTACCAAAGGGAAAATCACTTTGCACCCTGGTGCACATGCACCGGGAGCTTGAACCTGGCTTTGCCAGTGCCTCAAAATAGGAGAAAATAAGTAATTTGCTTTACGTGTAACCTAGATTCGTCTTCTCAGTCCCCAAAGACTATTGAAGTTTTTGGAGTAAAAAAAAAAAAACTAGAAACCTGATGGACTTCGCAGTGATCAATCCCAGTTTTTTTGAACGAAAACTACACTTTTTGGTATTGCCTGAACTTTATTGTATAATTAACAACGTATAATTAATTGTTACACGTAATTACATGAAAGATTTACTCCAGTCCATCAAAGAGGTAGACTCGTGAGGCCTGTGAGTTGTGATCAGCGAATGAAGTCTTCTTGGCACCTACAAATGTTGGTCATATTTGTTTCATCCTCATGACAAAATACTTTTGCATTCCTGCACACTGTTATTTGAATATAAGGGAGCCCTTCTAAAATAAACTGAGAAGTAAGATATTAATTCGATCTTAATTGTTGATTATAAAAAAAAATCAGCGGGTAACGTGTCTCTAATTACCATCAACTGCTAAACTTATTAATTACTTTTCGAATTGAATGATATAATAATTAATAATTATTGAAGAATTTTTACCTCGTAAGAGGTAAAAGAGCAATTTACACATAAACGCTTCACAATTATTTAAGTTTATTTCAGAATTGTCAGCGTTCTGACCACCGGCACAGTATAAATATACTATTATGAGGGAGGTGTGACTTCGTATTCGATATGGTCTACTCTAAGCAAGACTCAAAGGATTTTAACCTGGTTCAGACCACCTCGAGCGGTGTACTACCCTACGTCCAGAGAGCGGATTATCTCGATGATAATAGTACAAGGGTCGGATTTTCTCTTCGCGAGAGGATCCAGAACGGATCGAAAGTGATCGGAGTGTGGATGAGAGGGGATGCTTGCCAGAAGGGATGCAAGAACCCAGGGCCCTAGTGGTGTTTGTTGGTTTCTTTTCGTTGTTCTCTCTATCGCTCATCGGGTCCTCTTTATATAGGGCGGCCCGAGATTACAAATGATAAGTCCTACGCGATCCTGTCTTCCGCTGTCGTCGCCATCATTCGCTTTGCCCAGAAGCGGGCGTGACCCATCGTGTTGCGCGCAACGGCGGGCACTGTGGCGCCTGTCTGGTACTGCTGTGTCAGCCACAGTGCCGTCGGGTCTTGTCCGTCGACTGCTGCAGCTTCTGCTGGAGTGCCGTCACAGTGAATCTCGTCCCGTCCCGTCAGAGCAGTTGGCAGGTGGCCACTAGAGTAAATATGCTATAATACGGTACCTACTCCCTAGGGGTCGCTCTCCTGGGGGTCGGTTCTTGGAGGCTGGAGTCTTTGTGCGTCTTAGGACGGCTAAGACTTGACTGTCGTAGATCACCGTCTTGGGGTCGGATCACGTGGTCGTCCGACCTCTAATCCAGGGTCTTACGTGTACGAGCACGAACCATCAGGTACCCGAGGTACGTGATCCCGATAGTAGCCTCCGAGCCTGACGCTGTTTACGACCTCTGGTTGAGACGGTGCTGGGCTAGTCGTCCTTGAGGTTCGTTCTGCTCCCACGGGAGCGCGGGAGCGCGCCCGTAGGGCGTAGCCTCCGAGCCCTCGAGCGATCCGGAGGGTCGGTCGTAGGCTGAAACGTTGCGTGAACCATCATTCGTTGATGGTTGATCCTACGAGGGCGCGCGAGCGTGCCGGTAGGGCGGAGCCCCCGAGCCCTCGAGCGATCCGGAGGGTCGGTCGTGGGCTGAAGCGTTGTGCGGACCATCATCCGTCGATAGCCAATTATTTTAGACGCGCCGGAATGCGCTCCTCGAGCCTGGCCCTCGAGCCCGGAGGCGATTCGTGTGGTCAGTTATGCCTCGTTCGGACGGTCGGTGTCAGACTGAGGTCGCTCTCAGTCTTTCGTTCAGTAAGACGCCTAGAACGGGCCGGTTTCGACGCGGCCCCCATCCATGATCAGTATCGCGCCTAGGCCAAGGCCATGATCAGCGCCCGATCATTTGAATTGGCCAAGTGGCCACAGCTGTTGGTCAGCCGACCGTTGGAGGTTTCGGTTTGCGTGCATGCGTCGTTTCGACCGTCAGGGTCGGGCCGAGGTCTTTCTCGGTCTTTCGTTCGGTGAGACGCCTAGGTCGGACCAATTCGATACGGTTCCTGCTCATGATTAGCGTCGTGCCTAGGCTAGGCCATGATCAGCGCCCGAACGTTCAGGTTGGCCAGACGGCTCGGCCTGGCGGTTGGCCGATCGTGGGGGGCTTTGTTCGCTCGCCTCGCCTTGTTTGGATTCGCCGTGACGGTCACGGGAATCGAGCGGCTACCGCGCCTCCACGTGGAGGGCAATCGGACTGCTCGGGAATTTGAACCGCCGGTTGATCCGAACGGTCGATTTGAATTCGATCGGACGGCGTCAGGGATGCGGCAGTTTGCGCGCCCGCGTCACGTAGCCTGCCAGACATGCTCTGGCAGCCGTCTTGTCGGAGTAATTGCTACCGTCCTGTCCGCAGCAGAGGCGGCGAGGTGCGGCCCGGGCCCGCCCGTTAGCGGGTCGGGCGTGGACCGCTCGGGTGTGCGTCGAGATGCGACCCCTCGATCGAGCAGTTAGTCTCGCGATCGCGCAGTTATTCCACGATCGATCGTGGGGGACGCATTAACCGCGCGGTCTCTTTAAAAAGAGGGGCGCGGTAATTTCGCGTTTTCACCCAGCTTCCTCGCTTCGTCTTGAGCACCTTGTCCCGCGCGAGAGCTCGTTAGCCCCGCCTTTCGCCTTAGCGTCGTTAGGCCCGGCGATCGCCGTCGTCTTCTTTCGCGTTCTCGCCGTTCTTGTCGCCGCCATCTGCGTGATGTCTGAGTGGGAGACTTCATGTCGACGACGCTCTGCTCGCGAGGTGGAGCGTCGATGGGATGGTCCCGCCGAAGGAGTCGGTGGGCTGGGTGGCCGGCTTTGGCCACGTCGCGCCCGCGCCGCCGCTTGAGATAATCATCAGCTTCCTGGCGTACCACGAGCGCGGGCTGGGGCTGCCCATCTCCAGCTTCTTCCAGGGTGTTCTCAATCAGTACGGCGCTCGGCTCCACCAGTTGGCGCCGAACGAGATTCTCCACGTCGCCGTCTTCGTGACGCTCTACGAAGCGTCCTTGGGCATTCGGCCAAGCCTCCTGCTGCGGAGGTACTTCTTTCTCGCCAGCCTCCAGACGTCGAAGGAGACCGGGGTCGGCAAACACGTCGACGGCGTCAGCGTCATGCTCCGGACCTGGGAGTCTCAGGAGTACATCGAGGTCGACTTGAAGACCTCGCTGAAGGGCTGGAGAAAATCATAGTTCTACATCGACAACGTCGACCCCCAGCTCTCGCCCTTCGAAGACTTGGTGCCCTAAGTGACGGGGTCGTGGAAGTCGAAACTCTCGACGACCGAGGTCGAGAGGATTCGACCGCACCTAGAGGCGATCCGACGTCTTCGGGAGCAAGGTCTGACCGGGACGACGGTCTTCGGAGTCGCCATGCGACGCCGAATCATACCGCTGCGCCGTCGAGTGCACAGCATCGAGGAGTACGAGGGGCCGGACAACGAGACGTGCGAGGTTCGCGGCCGGCCCCTCTCCGACAAGGGCGTCCTTGCCCCGACTACGGCGGTCTTCAAGGACTTCGAGAGCAGCCTCGACCGAGGGCCTCGTCCCCTTGATAGGGAGCATCGCCAGCTGGTAAGCGTGGGTCTTCCCTTTTTGGCTGCAGTAGTTCTTACCACGCGGAGCTTACTTTTTGCGTCTCTCAGGGTCCATCGGTGACCGCGTCCGTGACCGAGGCCGCGACCAGCTCTGCCGCAGCGCCGAGTCAACGGGGAGTCGAGTTCAGCTTCGCGGCGGTGGCGAGGCCGAGGAGGACCGACAAGAAGTGGAAGGCGAAGCCTGGGTTTCTAGACTATCTGTCCAGCGGTGCGGGACCCGCGGCTTCGGCCGCGCGATCGGTGGTGGGGTCGTCTCGGTGGTGCCGATCGGTGGTGGCGATCGGCGGGCTAGAGCGCAGTTGCCCTGGCGGAGGTGGCCGCAGCTGTCGTCGCTGAAGAGTCCGACCTTTTCGAGGGTCTGAGCTCCTACTCCGAGGAGCAGCAACAGGAACAGGGGTTGGCCACGAAGAGGGCGCGGGTAGACCACTTGGAGGCGATGGCCATCAGCTCCGGGAGCCCCGTCGATTCTCCACCTCGAGCGACCGAGGTGGCTATGGCGGAGCCAGCCCAAGCATCGGTCATCTCTCCACTGGGGGGCCAAACCCTGCGACGCCCAACCATCCGGATTCGTCGACGGTCGGCGAGGTGAGCCTTCCGCAGCTCCATCTTCATTTTTCGTTTCTGGACTAATCGAGATTCTTCGTGACTAGTGGTCCGACGATGCTGGGGGCGCCGCAGGAGACCGGCGCTCGGGCACCAATGAGCAGCCCGACGGCCGGCGGGTCGGGTGCCGAGGCCATCAGCGAAGTTCGGGGCGAGGCGGCGAGCCCCAGGAGCCCGGAGCCCCTGGCGTGGAGGCCGTCGAAGACGTCGCACTCCCAGCCCCTGAGGTCCGGGCCGAGAGTGAGAGGGAGGCGGCGAGACGGCCCGCGGCCACCGATGGACCCTGAGAGACGCCCGCAGCTCTCCCTCTGAAGCCCATCTCGGAGATCTTGTCCAAGAACCATCGCTCCGGCGCGAACTCGTCCGGCCTCTCCCACTCCTCCGGGTCACGCATGATCGCCCACACGTTGAAGATCAACGTGGTGCCCTTGGGCACCGCGTAGCCGCCGCCGATCTCGACGCCGTCCTCCACTGCCCGGTGCGGTAACATGAATGGCGCCACCGGGTGCAAACGAAGGACCTCCTTCACCACGGCCTGGAGGTACGGCAGCCCTGCCGCGTCAGGCTCCTCGATCGTCTCCTTGCTGCCGAGGGCGCTTTTGAGCTCGGCACGGACCTTGGACATGATACTCGGGTTGCGGAGCAGCTCGGCCATCGCCCACTCCACCGTGACAGCGATGGTGTCACTCCCGGCCGCGAACACGTCGAACATAACGACTCTCACGTCCTCGCGAGTGATCGCGCCTGTGGAGGCGAGCTGGAGGAGGGTGTCGAGGAAGTCACCGCGCGTGCTCTCCGACGAAGAGGCCTCGGCCAGCCGGCGGTCAATCACGTCATCCAAGATTCGGAATACTCTCCCGTAGAGCCCTGCAGCCGAGCGACGCCGGCCTTGCAAGTCCAGCGGCCGGAGGAAAGGAAAAAGGTCCGAGACGTTGGGCTTAGAGATCAGCTCGATGAGTGCCTCTACATCCTCCTGCAACCCCTGTGCCGACTCAGCGCTGACGTCGACGACGTCGACGGAGAACAGGGCGGTCGACACGAGGTTGAGCACGCCGGCGTAGAGGACCTGGCCGACGTCCAGTTCCTGCCCGGCACCTTACGTTCCCGGACGCCGCGCACCGCCGCGAGGCTTCGCGGGGAGAAGACGTGCGTGGCCACGATGCCGCGCATGGTCTCCCCCCGCTGGTCGGAGCTCGGCAGCCAGATCATCGACCGCTCTGAGAACCCAAGCACGCGGGCCGAGTCCGGGACAGCGCGACCGGCGAGGCGCCGATCGTGCCTCGTGAACGCCTCCCTCGCCGAGTCGCGCGATGAGACGATCACGGCCGTGGTGAGCTCGAACTTGAAGCGCATGACGGGGCCGTGGACGCGCGCCAGGCCGGCGAGCGTGTGGT
The DNA here is from genome assembly GCA_001602295.1 of Zoysia matrella. Lineage (NCBI taxonomy): Eukaryota > Viridiplantae > Streptophyta > Magnoliopsida > Poales > Poaceae > Zoysia > Zoysia matrella. The sequence goes on from BCLG01000220.1 coordinate 94,034, forward strand.
GGTGGTTGCCGTGCAGGTCGAGGAGGTTGCCTACGACAGGAAGTGGTTTTGGGCTGGGCGGCAGGCGGCCGTTGCCTGAAGGACGTCTCAGGTTGGTCAGGTAGTAGAGCAGCGCGACGGCGAACGTTGCCCATAGCTGCCAGAGCTCGCGCTCCATTGTTGTGCTGGTATAGTCGTGGAGCTCGCCCTCTTCGTGTCCGATAGGTGATGCCCACAAGCAGCAGCGAAGAGATATTGCCTCCTCCATCGATCGAGCACCACACCCAATCCATACCTATGGCTAAGGTTCCTGTTACTTGCTTATCTCGTGCCAGCAGCTGCTTCAAACATAATTAATCCGTTTCCTGTTACTTGCATATCTCCTGTCTTCAGCTGGTTCAGGCAGAATGGATCAGTTTGTCTCCATATGTAAAGCTGATGCAGTCGTACAGACATTTTTATCGGAAGAAAATTTTGTACCGTCTCCGTTTCAAAATATACGTATTTTTAAGTTTTTAAAAAGTACATAATTTATAATATAAAAAAGTATATATATTTTTAAATTTTATTTTATGATGAATTCAAAAAATATAATTTTATATGATAAAATATTAATAATTATACATAATTAGTGATTAAAATGATAAAGTTTAACTTTAATTTAAACTTAAAAATATTTAGAAGAGAAGAAGTAGAACCTAGGTCCTACAAAACTCCGTACGACTATATCTATATCCTGCTACGTGGCACCCTCACTCTCCTCGACCATTGGATCTAATAGGAGGCATTAATATTGTTTAGAGATCTAATGGTTCACAACATCGTGGATGTCACATGGCGCAATCTCGAGTTTTGGACAAGGTCCTCCGGAGTTTTCGTATAGGACTCAGGTACTGTAAAATTTCCTTCCGTCTTTATCCACCTTCATCTCGGCGGTTTAAATTCTAAAACATTTGAAACAGAAATAGCAGAAGCAAGAGTTGATTTGTAGTACTTGATATGCAGAGTATGCCCCTGTCCATCAGTACTCCTAACAACTAAGGCCCGTTTAGAAACATGTTTCCTATTTTCTACGTTTTCGCTATGAAATTGAACTCTATTTTACGAAATTTTTATGTGATTCAGGGCCATGAGTTATGGGTAAAGTAACAAGGCGGGCAAGCACTTCCCTGGTCCAGCTTTTATAATCTAGTGGAGCTTCACAAAAATCTGGTATAATACCACTTGCATTTGAATTCGTAAAATCTTGGACCAAAGAACTTCAGTTTGGATTACAAAATCACTGCACTGGAGTTCAAAGTTTTCAGATTAGAGTTTAGAAACCTGGAGGTGATCAATGCAAGTGTTAACATAAGAACATGGCAACACTGTGTCTTTCAGAGAAGCTGATTGAAGAGAACATGCCAGGACCACAAGCTTATACTTTTTGTGTGTGTTTTTTTGGTAGTGGTGTGTGTGTGTTGGGGGGGGGGGGGGGGGGTGGTTAGGGGTCCCCTCTCGTACTTTGATTCTGATCCCAAGGTTGGCTCTGTAGTCTGTATACGTGCCGAGCGCCTGGCAAATAATCCTTTCAGGCATAAGAGGACCTGGATCTAGAATCCTGAATCCAACAATCACATAAGTCGAGTCCTTGCATCAGCTGTAATAAACATACTGTATAAGCAAAGAGAGAAACCATTAAACGTGGCTCGACTGCCACTCTGAAACTGCATCAAAGCACGGTACTTGCAGAAGCGTTCAGGCATACCACCCTAAATATGATGTAATCAGAGAATTCATTATACATAAATAGGGAGAGCGTATCAACGTTTTCGACTTCCTGTAGCAGGCAAGAACCAGATCAACCGGCTGATAACACTTGCCAACAAGTCAAAACCACAGAAAGAATAAGGCACATATCATGCTAAAGAATGTCAGTTAATGGCTTCTATCAAGCAACTATGGAATCCATGACAGATGCAAAGTGAGATACCACAATTTTCTTGCAACGATCTAGCCTAGCATGCCCTCGGACAAGAAGCTCACTGACAGTGAACACATAATGCACTAGAGACTCCAGTATATTCATATCTTCCACCACCAGCGCAAGTCGGGGTACCAGGAAAGCAGAAAACTACCCAATGTACATACATGTTTATGACGAAATGAAAAGGTACGGACAATATACAAGGTACTGGGAATTGATTCCCTTGGTAGGTAACTTAATGCAGCATGTTGTTACTCGTACATGCTATCATCTGTACTAGCAAGAAAGGCACCTCGGAAGGAACCTCATCTGAGCAACGGCCGCAACTAGGAGAATGTTTGCGGCCTTCCTTCTACTCTTGTTGTCTCACGGCAATCGATAGCTCCAATCACCTGAAACAGGGTAGAAGAATGTGAACAGGCTCAATGACTTTGAAAGCGCTAAGGAACAACATACGGTTAAGGCACGAAAAGAGTGGCTCTTAGGATAGAAAAGTCAGAAGGACTTGAGTGGCACTTTAACTTGATGAAATCTACCACGCAACAACCCTTGCTACTTTCCCACAGTCACGGCCCTCATTCCCCAAAAATAGAACTGAAGTCCGAAACTCCTCTGCACCAGCTGATTGTGAACCAAATCATTCATAAAGAAGCATACTTAAGTTACCAATTATCATTATAGTAAATTTTAAGAAGAAACCAAAGTCTTGTAGTCCACCGTTTTTCAACTAACTGCATATGCTTGTTGAGGCAGTTTGCTAACTTCTTCTCAAGGTGTATATTAGGCTAAAAGCTTGAAGAACAGAAAATCATTCACATGGAGGACTGGTGATTAAGGTCCCCAAACCTAAATCATGCATACAACCTACTTTATCAACCTCTTTGTTGTTTCAGGTACATAATTTTCCATGACCTAGAAATTCCTAAAGCGTGAACATGTATGGGTTAGGTTTTCATGCACATCATTCATAATTGTCATAACAGAGGAAAATATTGAAAGATATTTCGAGGACTTGAACATAAGTTGTTACTAACATCAGTACATAAGGATTTGAAGTGAATATAATTTTTCTGTCTAACAAACTAGCAAGGCATATGAAGCATTGCAAGAACGAATAGAGGTGTCAACAGTCAAGAAAGCTCTGTCAAAAACTAGAGCGTACTGTGGTTCAAGTTTTTCAAGCAATGGATGGAGTAATAATAATAATAGAATTGGGTTTTTTTTTTCTAATGTTTAGGTTGATGGACTCTTGTTCTGGATAGCTGTCCAGTTACTTCTCAGTGTGCTGTAATAATTGGCCGTATCTTCTTTTGAAGCAAAGGCCGGATTTATTTCCATTATCCAAAAACAGTCAAGAAAGCTAACTAGGAAATGGGCAATAAGAACAGGGTATCCTGGAACTACAGCAGGTGGAAATCAGACATTAACTTATAGTAACACGAGTTTGTTTTATTCTTTTCAATGAAATCAATGCAGAACAGCTAAACCTAGACTCTAGAATTGCATTACAACAAAGATAACACTTACCTAGATAATCATGACAATAAGGTACCAGAGAACAGTAAAATATATATCAAAATCCATTCTAACTCACACCTAGAAAAAACGTTTTAAGTGATCGTGTTGACAGGCCATCAACCAAACAATGTAGCAAATAAGTTTGATTCAAATCAGATTTGCTAGGCGCTAGCACTACTCCGCTATTTCAAAGAAAATGTCGTTTTCATAGATTAGGAATGTATCAATCTATTCAAGAATATAAACAAGAGCTTTAATCCAGTTAAAAAACCAAGAAACTTAACAGAATGGAACAATAGTTTAGATGGTCAGTAAAAGAAAGGACCCAAATAACCTCATAGATGTGCATTGCAGTTTTGAAGTGACAACAAATTCAGCTACATGTGATTGATTATTCAAGTACTCAAAAGAAATCAGAAAGTCAAACAATTCTATAACCTACTAGCACAAAACCTAGGACCAAACAAATAAAATGTACTAACACGATCTACATTACCCCTATAGTGTTGGCTTCACTAAAACAGTTTAGTTCACTGGGGCAAAGCTGTTCCAAGGCATGCTCCAGTGATACTACAAGTTCAGCGAGTAAAATTCAGAGATGGTGCTCAGATGTTTTACTTGACAACTCGAACCTCTGGCTCAATCAAAAAAGCCGTCGCCGTCGCGGGCTTCTGACATGACTGTATCAGAGTCAGGTTGCGGTGGCCACTCAGACGACACGGTGTCGCCGCTATTGGCAGGTCCACCGCCTCCTTCCCCGTTAAGAGCCTGCGCTAGCTGCGTGGGCGACTCCGAGACTGGCGCACCAGCAGACATCACGACCTCGTTGACGCGAACGCGGCCGCGACCGTTGGTGGTGAGCCGGATAGTGATCGTTGTCTGCCGGTCCTGCTCCGAATGGAGATCCGAAGGTGAGGCCTCCACGGGATTGGCGACTGGAAGGCGGCAGCGGCAAAGGGGGCAGGAATTATGCCTCTGCAGCCACGTGACGATACAGATGGAGTGGTAGAGGTGGGAGCAGGGGAGCTTCATGGCGACGGAGGCAAGCGGGAGGTCCTCCAGGCATACGGCGCAGTCCACGGCAGGGTCGGACACCACGACGGTGGGAATAGCGGCGATGGACGCGCTCGGGGCCGGCGGCTCCCCAACCGGCTGATGCCCATCGAGCAGGGACATCGCGGCGGCCGTGACGGCGCCGACGTCGTCGCGAGCGCCGATGGCGCTGAGGCGGTCCTGGATAAAGTGGGTGATGTAGACGCGCGCCTCGGCCAGGCTCATGAACTCGATGTCCTCGAGCTCGTCCAGCTCGTCGACGTCGGCAGGGCCGTCCGAGTCTTCGGAGACGGAGCGGGTCGCCGGCACCGGGGGAGGCGCCTCTTCCAGCACGGGGAAGAGCCTCGGACCCGGCTCGAGTGAGTTGCCGCGGCAGAGCGGGCAGGCGGGCCGCCGCGCCATGGGACTCGCGGCCGCCACGGGCAGCGAGACGGAGGACTCGCACTCGTAGCAGAAGAACTCCGTGAGCTCCACGGGTGCGGGTTCCACCGCCGCGGCGGCGGGCGGCGAGGGGGCCGGCGCGGGCTCGGACATGGCCCCTCCCCTGTCTAGGTCGCGTGGGGGGAGCCCACCGATCGTTGCCTTCGGCGCTTTCCCCTGCTCTTTGGCTCGCTGGCTGGCTCGTCTCAACCGTGTCGTCCCCATCGGGCGCGGCCGCGTTAAATTCCGGGTCCTGAAGGCAGCCAGGCAGGGAAGGCGAGAGACTGCTTTGGAGTCGTTCCGCGTTCGTCGCGGCGCACGAGTTTTCCGGTGTTCCTGTTGCGATTTTTTTTCTTCCTGTAATCCGGCTAGGGCCTTGTTCGGCGGTTGCAATAAACTGCTACATTTGTCTCAAATTATAAGTTAATTTAGATTTTTTTAATTTTTTTTAAAAAGTAAATTTTATAAAGCTACATATACTTTGATAAAAGTAACACAAAACTATAGCTTTTAGCGGTTGTATCACAATATTACAGATTTAGTGTTTTCGTATATTATAAAACTACAAGTTTAAAAAACTATATCACAAAATATATATTTTATGAATGACTATCACAAAATGATGGATTTTACATCATTTAAGCCTATAGTTTTGAAAATAATTACCTTTGTAGAGCTATAGTTTTGTGATACATTCAGCACTAAATTTATAATTTTGTCACATAGTTTTTTAAACATATAGTTTTGTGATATATTAAAATATTAAAACTTATAGTTTTGTGATGTATTTTTTTAAAGCTATAGTTTTATAATAGTCTATATAATAGTTTTGTCAATGTATGTGTAGTTTTGTAATGCGATAGTTTTATCAAAGTATGCGTAATTTTATAAAATTTACTCTTTCTCAAATTATAAATTATTCTCACTTTCTGAAACATATTCTCAATACATCTTTACTTTATCTCTCTCCTCCTCATTTTCAAAATTTCTCATTTTTTTTACTTTTCTTAATTTCCGTGCCCAACTCTCACATAATATTGAATCATAGCATCTCTAATCCCACTGCTAATCTTTTTATGTTCAGCTAAGATAAGCAATAAAACTACGGCTCCTCTAATCCTTGTGCCATGCCGTTTTCATCAGTCGCTCGTTTCAAACTTTGTAAGTACTGTTTCATTACATAGAAGGGATAGTAATAGTTGGAATAGACTGATTTTAAACCAAGCTGACCTCACCCGAATGACAGTTCTCTGTCACAGCATGTTTTAAACCAAACTGACAAATTCTATCCATTCCAGCCTGTTTCCAATCTGTTTCATGGCAAAAACGAACGAGCTCTAGGTTGGGTCAGGTGATGCTCGGCGGTCACTCCGGGGGTTCGGGTTAAACCAAAATTTTGGGTCAGGTTGTTTGGGTTTTTGAAAAATCAGGTTCTGAGATTTGATACCTGATATTAGCACCGAAATTTTGAATACTCGAAATTTCAGGTTCCGGTTTCGAGTAACCCGTTTTACTCGAATACACTGCGTGCACTTTCACGACTGATCGACGCGAGAGATGGAGTCGATGACAGGGTGGCTCCGCCCTGCTTCATGCGGCCGTGCAAGAGATGGAGTCGGCGCACAGCGTGGTCGTGACACCCTCAAGAGATGGGGTGGCGGCAGTGCGGGAGTTGGGTTAAGTGTGCCGGCGCGGTGCAGTGGCTGAATGGTTAGTGGTGCGGCGGCCCTGAGGTGGTGGTGCAACGGTGACGGGGGCCGGGAGCAGGGAGCCCCGAGCGACCAGGTCGGGAGGCGTCAGCAGGGAACAACGCACCGGCTGTCGGGACCGTTGAGTGCCTGCGGGCTGCGTGCGTGCCGCATGGCGTGAGGTGGCGGTTGGCCGGCTAGGTGCGTGCATGTGTGGGGTGCCAGGCTCCTAGGTTGATTTTCGATTAGGGTTAGATGTTGGGCTGGGCTCAAACTGTCATGGGCTATCAATATTTCGAATAAATCAGGTTTTCGTGTTACTGGGGGCCCAACCCGAATCTACCCGAAATCTATTCGGGTTTCGGGTCTCGGGTTAGATCTTGGGTTTGTTCGGGTTCGATCTTCAAGTTCGGGTTCTACATTCGGAGTGACACGGCAGCGCACGATGGCGTGACACTTAAAAAGAAATTTCAGCCGTACAGGCTATATTAAGTCATTATTTAATCACGGCAACACAAGCCATTTAACTCATGAAATGAAATTCCATCTTATCAATCTAGTAAAAAGTATTTATATCATATCTATACTATTTTTTTAAAAAGCTACTCTAATCTATTATGTGTCATCTAGCAAGATGAGAGTGAGTGAAATTAACACAATACTACCTTTTTTACTGTGTGTGTTACAGTTATCATGTGGACTAGAAATTTTATATTGACTAGCACCGCTGGTCGTGCTAACGCTACGGTTGAAGAAAAAATATTAAATTAAGAAAATAATATATTAAAATTAAAATTATAAATTTCTCATTATTCATCACCATATTAAAAAGTTAAAGTTTACATGCATTATATTTAAAACTTGATGCATTTTAAAAAATTTTGAACAAATATAGGTATATTTTCTTTACACTATTTATCTTGTACTTTAATAACTGTAGCAAAAATTTAATTTTAAGTATATTCTTATCTCGTACATATATCAATATGCATCATGATCAGATCAACACACCTATTTTAATATTATAGTTTCGATACCCGTGCTAACGCTACGATTTAAAAGAAAATATTAACTTAAGAAAATAATATATTAATATTAAAATTTGAAATTTTTCATTCTTCCCCGTTTATATTAATATGTCCCCAAAATAAATTTATTTTGTTTTCTAATAACTTTTTTTATCTCATATAGTTGTTTCAGATAGTTATATTTCGTTAATAGTTTTGTTACCCGTGCTAACACTGCGGTTTAAAAAAATATTAATTTAAAAATATTATATATTAATACTAAAATTTGAAATTTCTTATTCTTCACCATTAATATTTTCCTTATTTCTACTACTCACCGGTAGAAATTGTCGCTCGTAACTCCTCGTGCTATCCCGCTTCGTTTTCTGGTTAGTTACTATTTAACCGGCATTGAAATTGTCGCTTTTTGCATGACAAACAACCGCATGCAGACTCTGCATGCGCGGTTATCCCCTTCGTCGTGGATAATCCGGCAAGAAAAAACCCAACAGTCGATGGCCCGACGACGCCAATGTAAATTAATTTGTTTTGTTTTCTCAACAATTTTTTTTATCTTATATATTTATTTCGATTAGTTATGTTTTTTAAACTAACAATAGTTTTGTGCAACCAAGATATGAGAGATCCTAAAGACTTCATGCGTTAGATTTACAAGGTGTGTACGTGAAGAGATTTTATCAGTCACATTTGTAAGAAAAAATAATTTTAAGTGTATTTTCTGTGTGTACGTAGTTTAACTCACGTTTGTTGAGGATATTTTATATAAAAAGAAGTGGTAAAACCACTTTCAATTCAATAAAACTCCATCTTATCTGTTTGTTGAAAAACCCAATCTTCAGTACCGCCACGTTGTCCAGCGAGATGAGTGTGACGTAACATTTACGCATACGCAATATTACAATTTTTTTACTGTTCTTTGTAGTTGCCATGTGGGTTGGACATCCTGAATTGGGCATATAATCCGAGAGTTAAGTTCAAATCCTATCTCTAGCACTGTCACGTCGTTCAATGAGACGAGTGTGACGTTAAGTAAATACTAACCTTTTGACTGTGTCAGTTGTCATGAGTTGGACGTTGTATCCTAAGTGAGTGGTAACCACTTTCAAATTCAGTAAAACTCCAACTTATCTATCCATCAAGAAGTCATGTAATCATTCATAAACTATACATAGTATTGAATTCATAGCTTTTCTATTTCCACTGCTAATCTTTTTTATGTTCGATTAAGGTAAGTAATGGTTCCTCTAATCATTGTGCTATGCCATTGCACCACATAGAAGGGATAATAATGGGTGGGATGGATTGATTTTAAAACAAGCTAACGCTAACCGAATGACAGTTCCCTGGTGGGGCATGTCCGGGTGATTGATGCTCGGCGGTGCATGATGGCAATGGCACTTAAATAGAAATTTCACCCATATAAGCCATTGTTTAATCAGGACAACACAAGCCATTTAACACGTCAAATGAAACTCCATATCAATCTAACAAAAAGAGAACCGAGCGTAGCAAGGCTGGCCGGTGGCCATCGTGCCCACCCGTGTTCGAACCCTGCCCGGCGCGAGTGCTCACCGGGGTTTATCCTTCAACGTGTGGGGGACTACAAATCGTTGCCTGCGGAGCCTTCCGAGTCTTCGTCAATACGAAAAAAGGACGCGCAATATACCTTCGAGTCTTCGTCAATATGAAAAAGAAGGTGCAATATACATATAGTTATAGGTCTAGTGTATGTGTAGTGGTGTGAGTTGTATGAGTATGGAGTAAGTGGTGTGTGGTGTTTTTAGAAACTACAACTGTATTGTAATATGTCTAGGTTAAAAAAATCTAACAAAAAAGAATTATGTTATATCTATACTATTTTTTTAAAAAAAATTCTATTCTATTTCATGTCATCTGGCAAGATGAGTGTCACCTAAAATTGACACAATGCTACATTTTTATTGTGTGTTACAGTTGTCATGTGGGCTAGACGTTCCTTGTTGATGAGTGAGTGGTAACAACGCTTTCTATTCAATAAAACATATCTTATCTATCCGTAAAAAGACCCAATCTCAGTGTTGTTTAGCAAGAGGAGTATGACTGAACATTAATACGTATTACTACTTTTTTTTACTGTTCTTTACGTGTGTCGTGTGGGCCGGATATTGTGTTAGCTTCGTAACCATTGAAACCTCTTAAAGATATGAATGATTTTAGTGATTAAATGAGAACTATGAACTAACTTATTGGATATAAGTTCATCAACACTATTTTCTACTTCTACGAGTTGATTGCTTCAAAGATTTTCAAGTCTCCGACATGTTTCTAAGGAGAGAGCTGGTTCAAGGCTAAGAATGATCTAGAGCTATATGTGGCTTAGTTTTTAGGTCTTGAGTCTATAGGAAACAACAGTATTATTTAAAGAGGCCGGGTCACTCGTCTCGGTCTTACAGAAATTAGGGTGTGTGGATACTCTAAGTTCTCTGAGGCACTTAAGTGATTAATGGAAGTATGAAGACCTTAAAATAGTCAAGTTTTAACAGGTGATGAGTCATCGAACAGTCCGATGAGGTCACCGGACAGTCTGGTGAGGGTCGAAACCAGGAGTCTAGAGAAGATGTTTTCTGAAAGCTGAGGGCAGAAGGTCACGAACAGTTTGACGGGAGTCACTGGATAGTTCGATGAGTGCAGAAGCTCAAAGTCCAAAGAGAGGTGCTCTCTGGAGTCAACAAGAAGAGTCACCGGATAGTCCGTTGTCTCAGTGACCAGACAATCCGGTGTGCCCAAGAGACGGTGTTTATAATAGATGTCTCTAGAAGTTCAAAAGAGAAGTTAACCGAACAATCCGGTGATGGTATGAATCGGACAGTCCGATGTCATAAGAAATGGATTTTAGAGGTAGTTTTCTGCCAAATGAAGACCAGGAGTCACCGGACAGTCTGGTGGTCCCAGTCACCGGACAGTCCGGTGACTGCAAAAAGTAGACAGCTTTTTGACAACGGCTCTTAACGGTTGATTCAAGGCTTGGAGGCCTATTTAAACCATTGGTAGAGCTGTTGTGAAACTTGCTCACAGCCAGAACAGTTGGAGATCATTTGTTAAGAGCCAAAGTTCATTAAAGAGAGCAGAAGAGAGTATCTAGTGAGATCTTAAGTACTTGTGAAGAGTAGCGAAGAGCATCTATATATTTATAGAGCTGGTGAGGTTAAAAGAAATGTCTTCGGTTTGTTACTCTTGGTCTATGGCAGCCTACACTGGTTAGGCGTTGTTGCTCGAGCTTTCGAAGATTTGTGGAAGAGACATCAAGTTTATACGCGGTTTCGGGTCCTCCACTCAAAAAGAACACAAAGAGTGAGCGTTCGAGCCTTTAACGTTTGCTCTAGCGTTTGGGTATTGTTTACTACAGCTGAGGCATCGGTGTCTTCACTACAGAAGTGAAGCGTACCCTTGTGAGCATCGTTTCGAGAATGACAGGAGGAACCTAGACTTCGATGGGAGTGGTTAAACGAGGATTAGGGGAAGGCGCCATCTTTTCGAAACCTTAGAAAAAATCGCTGAGCATCTCTATCACCCTTCTCTTTACTTACCGTATTTACCTTTTTGTTAGTAGTATGATAAGTTGTTTATAGTATGATAAGTTGTTTAGTTGCTTCTCTTGGTGACTTTTGTGTCGACTTGCTTACTAGCTTGATAGATTGTATTCTAACCTGTTTTACTCTTCTTAGACTTTGCTTGCTAGGAGTTGATTGCTAATCTTGATAGAAATTAAGAAGAGAAAGATTTTAGCTTAGTAGTGTAAGTGGCTAATTCAACTCCCTTCTCGGTCACATAATCCTTTTACATTCCATGTTGAATGAGTGGTAAAACCACTTTCACTTCAATAAAACTCCATCTTCCTTAACACTATATTTTTATTGTATATTACAGTTGTCATGTGGGCTAGACGTTGCGTGTTAAATGAGTGGTAAACTTTTTAGTTCGATAAAACTCCATCTTATGTATCCATCAAAAAGTCATAAAATCCGATGTGATATCTCTACTAATGTCACATTGTCCAATGAAACTTACATTAACACAATACTCCCTTTTTACCGTGTGTTACGATTGTCATGTGAGATATATGCTACGTCCTTCAGCGAGTGGTGATATGCTTTCAATTTAGAAGAAAAGTCGAATCAACATGTACCACTTTGTTACTCCCTCTGTCCCGCGTAGAGTGACGTTTTGGGAAGTGACCGAGGAAAATAAGCCACAAAAGAAATGACCTGCACACCCTTATTTATTGCTCACAATGAGTAAATGAAATAGTTCATTGATATCTGATCCAGTACCACGACGCATGAGTCAAGACAAAAAAAATGTGTGACAGCTCGGCTGTCAATTTACAGTGGCAGGGAATAATTCCCGCCAAGACAGTGAAACAAAAAAATTTAGAGTCACACGCCACACAAATCAAATTTGAATCAACACACTTATATAAACAAACCTCTACGGTAAGCAATAAGCACTTCTCACTCATCTCTCTACTCAACAAGACACTCCTGCTCGTCCTCATCTCTCTACTCAACAATGCTACTAGATCTAAACTCTCTTCCAGTTCAAGAAGGTGACGCAGCAGCAAGACACGAGCAACCTGATGAAGCCCAACCTAAAGCTTCATTTGATCTTGGTATCCAGGGTGAGGGATCCCATACTATGCAGTGCCGACGTGTACAGGCTGAGCTTCCTTTTGATCTGAACATTGAGCAAGCAAATCAAGAAGATGCATTGGATCAGCTAGTTGCACTTCACCATACCATTTCAGGTACGACTACTCCTACTTGCAATCATTCTTAGAGTTTTAGTTGTCATACAAGTACCACTAGATCAGGTAGCTGCACTTTACCATAGTTTTAGTTGTCATACATAAAACAAACTGAGGTAAAAAATAAAAAACATGTGCTCCAAATCATACAATTACTACATGGCAAAGTAATTCATGTTAGGATAATTATCTGTTGTTATAGATGCTGAGATTGGCTTGGACACCGAGCTGCCACCAGATTTGAATGCCATGGTCGAGGAGATGGAAGATTATGCTGTCTATGCTGAAGGTTTTGAAGTTGACTTCAATGTAGAGGAGTTGTCCGCCTCAGATGATGATGCAAATGAAGCTCAGAATGCGAATCCAGCAAACACATGTAAATGCTAAACAAATAGGAAAAGGCAAGACATATATGAAGCGTTGCTTGCAACAAGTAACAATAGAAAATTAAAAAAGTCTAGCACAAGGAAGGTAGCAGCCATGTTTCAGTACAACCAACGCACTGTTCAGCGTATATGGAAGGAGGCAAAGAAATGTCGTTCGCATGGGGAACCTGTTGATGTTTCCTCAAAGAAGGGCAGAAAACCTAACCAAGAAAGGTTCCAGATTGACCTGTCAACTGTTGCCACTATTCCCTTGCACAAGAGGACCACTATAAAGAAACTAGCAAAAGCACTGCAGGTATCTAAAAGTTCTCTATATAGATGGTTCAAATAGGGACTTCTGCGACGTCATACAAATTCACTAAAGCCTTATTTGAGGGAAGCAAACAAGAGAGAAAGGTTGAGTTGGTGCCTTTCTATGTTAGACCCAAATTCCTTGCCAACTGAACCAAAGTGCATTGAAATGGACAATATTGTTCATATCGATGAGAAGTGGTTCAATGCCACCAAAAAGAATAAGAACTTTTACATGTTACCCGAGGAGGTGGATCCACATAGAAGTGTGCAAAACAAAAATTCAATTGATAAAGTCATGGTCCTATCAGCAGTTGCACTGCTTAGGCATGATGAAAAAGGTAATGAAACTTTTAGTAACTTGCATTGGGAACTGAAAAAGAACACAGCTACATGAAAGCTACAATGCTAGAATGACACACAACGCGGAACATTTTCTCACTTCTAAAATGTCACTCTACGTGAGACAGAGGGAGTAGTAACTTGCAATTTTTATGTCACAAATTTAACAACACTTTATTGCGCTACTACTTTTCGTGATGTCGTATTATAAGATCAACACTTGTCACATGAGCTGGCACTTATGCGTAGAGTACACTTCTCTAACAGGTAACAGCTTGTTCACACATCATTCAAAGAACAACATATCTTATTCGTTTTTGTGGGTGAGGAACCGGTCCCTTCGTTTATGTCTAGTTGCAACATCTCCTGTGTGGCTTGGAGGTCATGGGTCAAATGTACTACTTCGCAGTTTTGTTCTTGATGATCAACAGAATTGGAAAGTGACCATTCATCTTATTAAAAAAATTTGTTTGAATGTGTAAAATTTTAAGATGACACTTAAATAATTCTAATGATAAATTAAATTATATAAATTTATTAAAAAAATTTGAATAAAATAAATGATCAAAGTTAAATATACAAACCAATAGCGATATCAATTAAAGAAAAGAGGGAGTAAAAGTTTGTTTGGTGAAGCTTTTGTGGGCTTTTGCTCCATCCAATCTGAGACGCCAAAAGCTCCTCAAATGGCTTGGCCAAAAAAGTGGCACAAGTGCTTCTCCCCCACACATTACAGTATAAACGAAAAAGCGAGTGGGGGAGTCGCTTCTTCACTTCTCCATCATGTTCGGTCATCCCCATCTTCTTCGCCTCGGATTCCTCCCCGCACCTCTGGCGCATTAGACGAGGTCGACCGCTGCCACCATTGACGAGCTCGGACGCCACCCTTGACGAGTTGCGCCGCCACCGAAGAACTCAAGCCTGCCGCCGCTGCCGAGCTCGACCGCACCACCTCTGACGAATTGGGCTGCTGGCACCTCCGATTAGTTGGGTTGTTGCCACCCCTGATGACCTTGGCCGCCACCTCCCGAGATAAGTTCGGTCGTCTCTGATGAGCTCGCACACTGCCGATCCTTGAGGAAGAACCAGCCGCATCCAAGAAGAAGGTCAGGGCCTCCTAGATCTACGGTACCCTACAAGCTCCACGCGAATGACGATGACGTGGACGATTGCTAAAGCTGACCCCAAACAGGTAAATTTTGCTTCTACAAAATTTGGACTTTTTGGATAAGTAAGATTAGCTTTTTAAACCTGGCTTTTTAAAAAATACATAGAAGCGGCACCTCCCCAGATAGGATCTATTTGTTTCATATGACATGTATATATTATATGCTATGTTTATCTATGGAGTAATTTGTGGGTAAAACATTGCTAAAATTGAGTTTGCGGGTATGACATTAAACAAGTCGAGACACAAAAATTTGTCTGCAGGATTGGAACGTCTATGAGACAGCTTCCACTTCTTTGCCCCGAAGCCGCCTCCTGTAACATGCTCCCCATTTCCGGCCAGCGGAAACCCACCAGCGGCCACGCACCAGCGTTGCACGCGCAGATCCAAACGAAGCCGAGCCCGACCAAACCTAAGCCCCTTCACATCCTCACCTCCTCGGGGCCATGGCGAAGTACGGCGAGGGCGACAAGCGGTGGATCGTGGAGGAGCGCGCCGACGGCACCAACGTGCACAACTGGCACTAGGCGGAGCTTGACTGCCTCGAGTGGTCGCGGGCGAAGCTCTCCTCGCTGCTCGTGGGCCTCACCGTGCTCGACGGCGAGGGCGGCCTCACCGTCCGCACCATCGCGCTCGACAAGTTCGACGGCGAAGCGTATGTCAACATCCGCAAGGGCAAGGTCATCCCCGGATACGAGCTCTCTCTCACGCTCACCTGGGAGACGGAGGCCGCCTCGGAGTCCGGCGTCGTCAAGGTATCCGGCGCCGCCGAGGTCCCCTACCTCACAGACGAGAACGCGGATGAGGACCCCGACCTCCGCGTCACCGTCTGCGGTGAGGAGACCCCGCTCGCGCGCCGCGCCAAGGACGCCTTCCTCGCCTGCGGCAAGCCTCTTGTCCTGGAAAAGATCCGGGAGTTCGTCGCTGCCATGGCGAAGGGCGGCCCGGCCAAGGACGAGCTGGATTCGAAGAAGACTCCCATCAAGACCGCTGCCGCTCCTGACGGGACCGCAACCAGCGCCTCGCCGGCAGCGAAGAAGGAGGAGGCTGCTCCTGCACAGGCGGCCAAGGAGAAGAAGGCGAAGGCCAAGGACAAGGAAGGTTTCAAGAATATCGAGATGACGGAGAAGTTTGTCGGGGTCACGTACCCGGTTACCTGACAGTTCGTGTTCGATCGTGTAAGACCGAGTTAGGGGTCGGGCGACCGCGGGATCCGACCCCTCAGGCGGCAATCTACGACGGCCAAGTCTTAGCCGCACCAAAACACGGAGACTCCGGCCTTCGAAAGCTGACCCCCAGAGAGTAGGTGCCACGTTATGGTACATTTACTCTGACGGGGTTCATCACGACGATACTCCAGCAGAAAGCTGCAACGGTCGCTGAACATGTCGTGACAGCACTGTAGCAGGCACAGCGGTGCCGGACAAGCGCCACAGTTTCCGCCGCTGCGCATGACGCGACCGGTCACGACCGCGCCTAGACGAAGGGAAATAACGGTGACAGCAGCAGAAAGGCCCACCTGTCGGTGAGACAGCAGGATCACGTAGGACCCACCGTTTCTAATCTCGGGTCCCCTCTATATAAAGACGGCCCGGGGAGCGATAGAAACGACGAACAGAAAAAAACAAGCAACGAACCACATCACAACAGAGCAGAACAAGATAACCAAAAACAGCCCCAAACACACGAGAGACAAATCTGCAAGCTCCCTTAGAGTCCAGGGTCCTTGCATCCTCTCGAGCAAGCGTCCCCACTCTCTCACGTTCCGGATTCTCTCGTGAAGAGAGAATCCCGCCTTTGTAACATTATCATCGAGATAATCTGCTTCCTGGACGTAGAGTATTACACCACTCGAGGTGGCTCGAACCAGGTAAAATCTCCTTTAGTCTTGCTTAGACTAGGCCACGTCGAACCCGAAGGCACACCTCCCTCACGATCGTTTATTTACTGTGCCGGTGGTTAGAACGCCGACAGTTGGCGCGTCAGGAAGGGGGGTTTCTCTTTTGGTGTGCTCTCGCTTCGATTTTTCGATGGCCTCCTACTTTGCTGTCATGTAAGACATTTCGGTCTCCCACCTTCGCTTCAAGGGCTTCACGGTCACTGTCTCTGAAGATGGCCGGTCGTGGCAAGTCTCCACCTTCGCCTCTGGGTAGGCTTTTCGCTACGGGAGCCTGAACTTCGTCGCAAACGAAGGTGGCGAGCTGCGCCTCCAGGCTCCGTGCAAGAGGCGTTTTCCTCGGTGGCGTCGGAGCCGTCTCATTTTGAGGCACGACCCGTCGAGGGAGTGCCTCACTCTCCACGCCCCGAAGGGCGCGGAACCGGTGACCCCTGGCAACACGTCGTCGGGTGCCAACCTGTCCCTGCGTCCCACGGTGGACACCGTCGGCCAAGTCTGGCCGCCTCCGAGACGCGCCGGCAGCCCTGAGCCTAGGGTCAAGGCTGCAACCGGGTCCGGCACGGGCCCGGGGATGGTCCACGTACCAGCAGCTCGCAGCTAGAGGGCCGTCGACCTTCGACACCCCGCTCGAGAACCTCACGGCGGCAGCGTGCATCCTCAACGAGACCGCTGCTCCTGAGGACCCAACACTGAGGGAAGCGTACGACCGCGATCCTCAACGAGACCGCTGCTCTTGAGGACCCAACCGCGACGCTCGCGGCACCATCGACGCCAGACGACAGACGAGGAGTGAGCTCCGCACCGAGTCCCGGCGGAGATGCTCCCACGACTGCTACTACCGACGCGGCTCCCTCGACTCCAGGAGCCCGAGTCCTGATGGAGTCGAACCCAGAGCGTTCGGATCGCTCATCCGGCACGCGAAATTTTCGCAGAGATTTCGCGCCCCGACCACCATCGGCTGTTACAATGGGGAGACGAACCCCGTCCACTGGCTCGAGGACTACCGCCTCGCTTGCAGGACCGGAGGAGCGGACAACCTGTTCGCCATCCAGTACTTGCCGCTCTTCCTCACCGACTCGGCCCGAGGGTGGCTCGAACACCTCTCCGAGGGCTGCATCCAAGATTGGAGCGACCTGCGCCGAATCTTTGTCGGCAACTTTTAAGGGACTTACACGCGCCCAGGTAACTTTTGGGACCTCAAAAATTGTAAGCAGGAGCCCGGCGAGTCGCTCCGGGACTACATCCAGCGCTTTTCGCGAAAGCGCAACGAGCTCCCCAACGTCAGTGACGCCGACGTCATCAACGCCTTCACCTGCGGCATGACGTCAAAGGCGCTCGTCCACAAGTTGGGCCAGAGGAACCCTCGGACGGCCCGAGACCTCCTCGACATCGCCACAACCTTCGCCACCGGAGAAGAGTCCGTGCAGGCCAACTTCAAACGAGGTCGGACGAAGAACAAGAGGTCGGGAGCCGACCGTGGTGGGGACCGCCTCTCTGACCGGCCCGTCGACCGCCGCATCGAAAGAGGTAGCGGCAGCTCGAGCCGCAAGAAAAGCAAGGGTCGGCGCCACGATGACGACTTCGTGGCTGCCGCCGACCGACCTGCCCGACCCCCGGCCAAGAAGTCAGCCAACCACGACGGCCACTTCGAGAAGATGCTCGACCGGCCCTGCCCCAACCATTCTATGCCGATCCAGCACACCCTCCGTAATTGCCACCTAGCAAGGAGGTTCTTCAGGAGCGGATTCCAGTCCGACTCCTCGACGGCCAAACTCGACCCTCAGGCCAAGGGAGCCGAGGAAGACGCCGGCGCAGCCTTCCCCGAGCCGGAGGACTGCCTCATGATCTTTGGCGGCCCCGCAGCCTACTGCGAATCTCGCGACCGCCAGAAGAGGACCTGGCGCGATGTCAACGCCGCTGACCCCGCGGTTCCTCGCTACCTCAAGTGGTCTGAAGCGCCGATCATCTTCGATCGGGCTGATCATCCGGATCACGTCCCGCAGCCCGAGCACCTTCCGCCGGTGCTCGACCGCATCGTCGGCTCCGTGCGCCTATCGAAGGTGTTCATGGACGGAAGAAGCGCCCTCAACATCCTCTATGCTGACACCTTCCGGGCGATGAAGCTGACAGAGGCCGACTTTCGCCCGACCCACGCTCCGTTTCACAGAGTCGTCCCCGGGGGCTACGCAACGGCTCTCGAACAGATCACGCTCCCAGTTACGCTTGGTGACCGGAGCAATTTTCGGACCGAGTCGCTCACCTTCGAGGTAGTGGACTTCACTGGCGCCTACCACGCCATCTTGGGCCGGCCATGCTACGCGAAGTTTATGGCTATCTTTAATTATATCTACCTGAAGCTGAAGATGCCCGGACCGAGGGGCATCATCACGGTCTCGTCGCGTTTCCAACACGCCCTGGCGTGTGAGCAAGAAAGCTTCGAGCTGGCCACAGCCAAATCGGGCCTAGCCCAGCTGGACGAGATCTATAAAGCAAAGAGGTCGGACCCGAAGCTCCACTCCAAACCCGCGTCGTCGGCATCCTTCAAGCCTGCTGACGATTCCAAGGAGATGGCTCTCGACCCCGCCAAGCCCTCTCAGAAGGTCAGGGTCGAGACAGCGCTCTCCAGCGAATAAAAAAGTGCGCTCGTCGACTTCCTCACCCGAAATCGGGACGTTTTCGCCTGGGCACCATCGGACATGCCCAGCATCCCGAGAGAAGTCGCCAAGCACTCCCTCGACATCATCGCGGGCTCTCGACCCGTCAAACAGCGACTCCGGCGTTTCGACGGAGAGAAGCACCGAGCCATCGGGGAAGAATTGACGAAGCTGCTTGATGCTAAGTTTATTCAAGAAGTCTACCACTCCGAGTGGTTAGCCAACGCTGTAATGGTGAAAAAAAAGATCGGGCAATGGAGGATGTGCGTTGACTACACAAGTCTCAACAAGGCTTGCCCAAAAGACTCCTTCCCTCTCCCGCGCATTGATCCAGTGAGGTATTACACCGTTCGAGGTGGCCCGAACCAGATAAAATCTCTTTGAGTCTTCCTTAGATTAAGCCACGTCGAACTCGAAGACATACCTCCCTCACGATCGTTTATTTACTGTGTCGGTGGTCAAAACAACGACAAAGTTCTTCTGCCGTGCAAAGGACATGTACGAGATCTTGATGGATGAGAACAGATGGAAGGGGTTCACGCAGAGCAATGCGAGGATCAGTAAAGAGGTTGGAGGGGAGTTTAGCCTCTTCGACGGGTCCATCACCGGTGTCAATGAAGAGCTGCAGGAAGGGAAGCTGATTGCACAGAAATGGCGGTTTGGGAGCTGGCCTCATGGCTTATATTCATCGGTAAGAACGCTCTGCCAGCCATGCCTAATTTGCTTCTGTTAATGCAATCATTTTCAAAAGTGTGTTAGAAAATTATGATGTCGTATTTATCTTTATGCTGTCAAAAGTGTGTTAGAAAATTATGATGAGCAACATGAGACATGTTTGAATGCCTACCTCGATTAGTTAGCTCCAGTGTTTCCCATTCAAACTCATCACTATGCATGTTGTTTTCTCCCGTCTGAAATTGAATTCCCAGAACCAAACATTGGTGGACAGGTTAACTCTGATCAATTTAAATTGTCGTTTGTTCCTCCAACCTTCTAGTATCCAACTGCAGAGCCAGACGCAAAATTAAGGAGGGGCCAATTAGCTATGCCTTCCACAACCATAAGAGTTAAGCTCGATTACCACTTGGACAGTAGAAAATTGAGGTGGAAATCATGAGTCAAGAGCCGAGTGTCACCTTTGCCTTTGCGAATATATCTTTGCTTTGCATTAGCAACTAAATATCCATGAACTCAACAGACTACCTAAGAAAACTGCTCACATGAAGATGGTGTCAGGACGCAGGCTAGCCGAGGCTTGGTCTGCCAGTGCTAGTGTCATTCAACAACACAGCTTATTTCTGCAAATAGGTTGTAAGTCAGACATGCTACTTTTATATTGTTGAATTGCTGCTCTTCGGCAATTGCAGTGCTATTTTGCTTTGAGAAATACCGTTAGTTGTAAGTCAGACATGCTTCATGTGCTGGGAAGTTAAATGGATGCTTCTTGAGTACACACAAAAGAAATTGTATCATGCACATGAATGGAGCTCCGTGGATTTAGAAAACTGATACTGCTATCGCTGAACCTTGAAAAATTGATAATGCAGTCGCCGAGCAGCCTGAGCCTCGTTAGACTTCACAGGGCTCATTCCTAAACCTTCGGTTTGCTGTGTACATGTCTTAATCCATGATATCATTCCATCCAGTAATGTGCTAATATGACCACTATATCTGTTTGGACTGTACCTGTTGTCTGGATTATTTTAACCATGTAGATGTGGATTCGGATATGACCTCACTTTTAGGGCCTCTATGGTAGGGGTTATGATTATTCAAAAAATTGTTCACACTTCAAATTGTTCATGGAAATCACTTATCCAATTTACTCACATAATCTATTTTCTATGTCAAAATTATTTGACAAAATAGCTTATCCAATATGGATCATAGGTGGTGGGAATGAAGACTTATGGGTGCTTAGTACAAAATGTAGAAATGATTATAGATAATTGTATGCGTAATCACTTATGGATTTTAAGTGTTTGGTAGAGATTATAGCATAAGCTATAATAATTATTAGTAAAATCAGCCACGTAATCTTCACCAAAGAGGTCCTTAGTTTTACGATGCCTGAATGCAGGTCAGGTTGGTCTTTGATGAGCCTGAATCAGGTGTAACAATCATAAAGCTCAAACAAACTGACGTGCCGGAGGAAGACAAGCATGTTCAGATTCACAATTCTGCAGTTGATCATGTCATTGCTGCATTTAGTACTTCAAATATACTAAAACTCATGTTTCCCATACTGAATTCGTTTGGCTATCTAATATTGTTAGGTACGGGAATTCAACTGTAGTGGAGAACACACAGAGAGGCTGGAGGGAACAAATCTTCCAGCGGATACGTGGGGTGTTCGGTTTCGGTATCTGAGGAGCAATTTTTTCTTCTAGCTGGATTTCTCATTTTTTACGAGAGCCGAACCCTGAATGTCATAGTCATCATGTTTCCTCTCCCAGTTCATCGATGTTGAGCACGAAACATTGCATTGACATGGGGGGTTAAAAACATCTTTCCTTACCACGAGAATGATGCGGTGTTCCTTGCTCGCCAAAAGTTGCAAATGTGTTGTTGGCGCAAGTGTATCGACAGTAAGCTGATTAGTTCAACTTTGGGACTCGGATAGAGAAACAGTTTTGATCTGTTTTGGTGAATTTTGTTGAACTTTGGCATAAACGTCAAACAGATTTCGTTCATGAGACGTCACTCACGTTCCTGACTTCATGATCCCGGACAAATACTGAACCCATGCTCTAAAAAAAAACCTGTCCATCTACGTCTTGTACGAAGATTTTCATGGGCCTTCTGGGCCTGAAAACGCCGCAATCACCCGTCTTCCCCACAGCCCACTTACGGCGGGGCGCGCTAGGGTTAGAGAGCACTGGCCTCTATATAACACGCCCCTCGCTTCCTTCCTTCACCGTGCTGCCGGCAGCCGCGCCGCCGCCTCGCCATAGCCAGTTTGCCACCGGGGCGACGGGGGCAGCCGAGAAGCGGCCGCATCTCTGTCCACGCCTCTTCTTCTGTTTCGCTAGTTTCCTTCCGTCTCTGTCGTTTTGGGGGTCGATGACTGGAGATCATTGTCCGTACCATCTGATTTTCTGATGAGTCTTCTTTGCCAAATTTTCTGAGGCCCCTGCTCGATCGATCTCCGTGCTGCTCTTTGCTGAATGTTCTTTACGTTTTTTTAATAGACTTGGCATCTTTTTATGTGTGCGTGTGTGGATTATAATCCCCTTATTTGTAGCTGTTTATTCTGGGTTAACCAAAGGCAATAAATTAGAGTCTCTGATGCGTTCATTGCTATAGCGCATTCAGCGCTGTACGTTGCCGACAGCGATTTCGGAATAAGTTATCATGCATTCGCCGGCTTCCCAGTGCGTCGTGTGCATCCCGATGTCCAACATTTTCTTGCGTCGATCCGATCCGTCCGCAGCCCGATTTTTATTGGGATTTAATTTGGAACGTGCCATTACAATGTTTATGAACTAACCAGCCGAGATTCATTGAGCTCTTTTGCCAGACGAGAACATTCATCTTTTTTTTTCTAGTGCTATAATGTCGGAAGCTAAAGAATAGTACTGCGTTTCTTATGACGCCAGGTACCCACTGAACGAAGATTCTTGTGAATCTGAATTCCGTTTTGGGTTAAAAGAAGCCAACAAATTAGGGTCACTGAGATGCGCTCATCGCAGAAACGCTTTCAGCAGGGTGCCGGAAGAGAACCCATCCAAAAAGTTGAAACTGAGGTGTTAATTCGAACAATAGTCATGCAATACTACCAGAGAAGCATGGTTCAGTTGATTTTGCGATAACGATGCTGGCGGCTGGAATTCCGACGCTCTGTCAATGACGCAGCATTGACCTGTAAAAACTTGAAACATCACGGCACTTTCATACTTTGATTAACAATATCTTTATATATTACAATAATTAACTGAAAGAATTATTTGTTATGACGATAGTTTATTTTATAATACAATAATGAATCTAAGGAAACTTATAATTCATCATCAAACATCACCGTTTTTTTTTTCAATTATTGATGGATAAAGTTATAGTAACTGTTTGATTTAACTAAACTGTAAACTATAATCCATCTGAATTACACAATTCCTATACATTCGAATAACAATCTGAATTCTCTTATGACAAAATTTAGCAGTCTTGTCAAAGTATCACTCGTGGAACAAAGAAGCTAAATCCGGTGAAGTGACCTGACCTACGAGTTTGGCAATATCTTGCCATTGTACATCTTGTCCAGCAGTTGTTTGGCTTCTGGTCGCCGGAGGAGTCCTTTGTTGTTCGGCAGCCCTGTTCCAAGACAGACTGGGCAGACCAGCTTCCCTCGCCCTAATAAAAGTCGAGAGATCATTCACTTCAAAACTTGACAAGTATTTCGAATTATTAAAATTCTAATTTAAAGCAGTCACCAACTTGGTTCATTAGGTTAGATTTCATGCACCAAATATTTGTGTGCATCTAGAATCAAATAACAATAGAAGGAGCTGACATACCATAGCAGTTTGGGCACTCTGTGAATTCATAAACATCCTTTGCCCTCTTTCGATTGAGGGCTTTCCATTTTCCTGTGCCCCCACACATGTCACCTACATGCCAAAAAAATTCAATTATCATGAAACAGGAGCCACTAATTTGTAGATTGCAACTGCAATTTAAATGTTAGCTTTTAAGAATTGTAATTTGTAAATTTGTTGGCTCAACATTTCTGTTTCAAGAAACATTGCTTTGATCATCCATAGACACCAGGACCATTGAGGCATTGTGCATCAACAAGGCACATACAAAAGATTGGAGTAATGTGAAACACTTACATATTACAGCACCGCTACCATTACAGTTTCGGCATACAGCTTTCTGTGTCCCAGCCTTGTTCATATCTGCAGCAAGTCCATTTGGTGTAAAAATTGTCGGGCCTGATGTACTGATTAATGTCACAGCACAAAGGCAAGCAATACATTTTCGTCTTGAAGGGTTATGTTCATCCTGAGCACGAGAGAGAAACGAGGCATTTGAGCAGTTGACTGATAAGAAAACCCAGTAAAATGTTGCTCAGAAAGATAACAAATAAAAATTGCAACTCCATAAACTGCACCTTGTAGCCTATGATTCGATAATATAATGTTTCAAAATTGGACTAATAAAAAACAAATGCTCGAACATTTCAAAATGTGTCGTTCATGATCTATGACTCTGTGGCAGAATTGCAGTTAAGTCACACTTCAAAAGAAACATAGGTTGATGAGTGTGCAATACACATAGATAACTCTAAAGCAACATTGCTATATAATCCTGACTTGCAATAACTCCAAGATTATGAGATGGCTATAGTTCTCAACATGCACATAAACAATCTTCAGTGTTACTTAGTATTGTTTTAAACAACATGTTTTTAAACATAAAAGGCATCAAAGAAATCTGACCCCTCAACTCTAAACATAACCTACATAATGAAATAATTCTTTACCCAACTGTTCATCACTTTTCTAATTTTAACTATACAGTTGAAGATAACTAGAATGAAATAGTTCTTCACCCTACTGTTTATCACTTTTCTAATTTAAACTATAGAGTTGAACTAGTAGCTTGTACACTTGAACATCACTAATGTTTCAACGGTAAGTCTGTAGCATCAATTGTACATACGTCTAGTGAAGAGTAATGGGTAATCAAGAGTAGGCAACACTCACAGCCTTGCCCTTGGTATACTCTTCGCGTTCCTTTGAACCATCATCTTTCGCGCAACACCTGATCTGCGGTCGCACTGAAGCGAAACCATGCCAAGAACTGGAAGTCAGTCTCAACACTGAAATAACCAGACATTTATTATCATAGGTAACCATTCCTTAGAGACCCAAGTAGAAGATTAAGCCTGATTTTGTGTATCAGCAGCAGAATACAGCACGGTAGCAATGCAAAATCCGGCAAATTTGCGGTCCGTGGCAACGATCGACCTAAGTAACTTACCTCTACTTGGCCCGCAGGCTCCGCCGCCGAGGGTGGCGGCTCGGTGGCCGGCGAGCAGCGCAGGGGAGAGCTGAGAGGCTGGCGACAGGACTGTGTGGCAGCTGGCTCCCGCCATTGCCGCTCGCCTCTTCGCACTCTCCTCTTGCTCGGCGCCGTTGTGCGGACGAGAAGTGAGGGATCAAGTGAGCGGCTGAGGGGCTGGTGAAGTGGTGATTGGGGAAGCCAAATATCTGGTCCCGGTTCGGACCGGACAACGTTTAGGTGATCGGCCCGATCGAGCCCAGTCGGGTTCGGCCCAGACGCAACCAGGCCGAGCCGAACAGAAGTGCAGCCGGCCCGCAGCGAGGCTCGCCCCCGACACCAGTCTCACCACCGCACCAGTGCACCCCTACGTCGCCGGCGCCGCCACCTCGCCATGTCATCCGGCAACTGCCGCGAACCAGCGTCGGCGACCCCTTTCGCGGCGTGCGCCACCACGGTTTCCGCGTCGGGCGGTGCCGGCGGTGGTGCCATCCAGCCAGTCGAGAACAGGAAGCCGCCCTTCCGACCCGCGCCTGACGACACCAAGCCCGTCCTCCGCGACCCGGTCCGTCCTCTCCTCTGGTCTACCGATTTTAAGCTTCTTTGATCATAGTGGTGTGATTGGCATTCGGGCTTTGGCTGCGCCCGTGTGCAGATCTCGCGGTCCGACCCCGTGGAGGAGGAGCAGGCCGTACTGCTGCCACCGCCCTTCCCCCGCGAGGCCTCCTAATGGATACAGGTCAGCTCCGACTTATTAGGAGTAGTTCCGAAAATTTGGAATAGTTCCGCGAAAATGCACTTGCATGCAAATGTATTTACTATATGCTAGAATTGTGCGCGTTTGGTGTGATGCTGCGGTTGTGCATCCAGAGCCCAGAGCAGACTGATACCCCCTCGGTGCTTCCATTAGTATACATTCCCGCTTGATCGTGCTTGATATATGTTGCCATTGCTGGATGTATCTGCCTGTGGTCTATAAGGAATATAGGAATGCTGGGACCCGGGGGGGGGGGGGGGGGGGGGGGGGGGGGGGGGGGGGGGGGGGGGGGGGGGGGGGGGGGGGGGGGGGGGGGGTATGGTAGGGGCGTTATTTTCCCTTTTTTCCACTGTATGAAGTTATTATGTTAGCAGTAGATGTAGGAATTTTGACGGTTTGATAATGCCTTTGGATGTTTGAGTTATCAAACAGTCTGCACTTCTTGTAGCATTCTTGCTTATGTTTTGATGCACTATCTCCGATAAGAATATTGCAGATACTGCTGAATATTTGATACTACAATGGATATGCTAGCTTATAGACAATTAAATGGCTATAGTGATTCAAGGGCATTACAATGTTTGCAACATATTGGAAGCACTTGCAGTATTGAAACTGCTCTGTGTATGCACAAGCACAGCATGATGATGTATCCTTCTTTATAGTTTGTTCTAGAGTTCCATTTTGTGAAGCCTTAATAATCCTCTCTGGAGTCTGTAGGGAGTGTTGATGTATATCATTGTTACTTGAAGGCCCATTTTACTCTGCATTCACATGCGCATGAAAGCTGGGTTGTTTGTTCAGTTTTATGCTGCTTATCTGAATACAGCATATTCACCTAGGCTGTATTTATTACAACTAGGTATAGTAATTCCAATGTGCTTATTTATCAGAAATTTAGAGCTACTTAGCTGGAATTTGATTTTGTGAAGCCTTAACAATCCTCCCTGGAGTTTGTAGGAAGTGTAGTTTTCAGACCAGAAAAATTATGCTTTATACAACACCTTGATGTATCAAGGAGTGAGTATGGAGCTATCCAGTGTAACCTTCTTATACATGTGCACATGGCCCTTCTCTAAATTCAGATCTTCAAAAATGGCCAAACTAATCACAGTATAGAGTTACAACATGTTGTACTATTTAAAAGGACCGTAGTTTGTTTTCTTACCCCATATAATGTGTAGTTGTGTACAGTTGGATTTGAGAAACAAAATGGGAACCATTATGCAGGATTTGGCTCTTTCATGCTGACATGCCAACTTTTGATGAGCAGTTGTCAGTTTTGAACTTTTTGGTGGTATGGCAGGAGCTGTGGCATCAGCCGTGGAGGACAGTGGGCACCCAGGTTCAAGGTAGGGTGGTGAAGCGTCAGATGGTGTTCTTCACCAAACAAGCTACTAGGGCTCGTACATCAATGTCTGGTATAACATATCTGCGTGCGTTCTTCTTCCTATCTGTCCCTTCTTCGTATCTGTCCCTTTTTCCCCCACGTGGAAGACCGGGGATCAGAGCTGAAGTGATCTGAGAGTGATTTTAGTGCCCTTTAGACTGTAGTTTCAACCGTACGAGCACAAAAGAAAAACGTGCTGATTTTAGACAAGCGCTGTTGTTGCCTGGTGATGAAACGATTGTTCAGTAGTGGCCTTTATGTGTAGATAGATGTTTCAGCGGAAATGTGTAGGCACAAATTTGAAGCGGATGGTTGGTAATTTGCAGCTTCAACTTTGTCCACGCACGAACTCAGGCCCCCTTTGGAATGAAGGATTAGCAAAGGATTTTTGGAGGATTCTTCTTCCTAAGAAAAATTTCCTATACAAATCTTTGTTTCATAGGAAAGCTAAAAGAAAAATTCTATAGGATTCTCTTCTAGTTCAATTTCAAAGAAATCTTACCAAGAGCTCAAACCTTTTGAAAAATTCCTATGGAATTGAGAAGCACACCATCTTAAATCCTATGGATTTCTTGTTCCTACATATTTCCTACCCTATGTTCCAAAGAGGCTCTAACTGATTGCACATATTTCCAGCACCTACGGGTTCAATCTGAAGCAGGCCACAGCATTCAGGTTCAGGCTTTCTTCACTTCACCAGGCGCGGACACCGCGTCTCCCTCTCGGCGCCCCACGCGCTGGCCCTCTCGAACCACGCGGAGCCACCGCGCCCCACGCGGACGCGTCTCCTCCACCCCCGTCCACGCCGGCAGCTAGCGCGTCCGTGTACCCCTCATCGGATCGATCTCTGAGTTGACACCGTCGCAGCACAATAACCCACGGACGAGCACCTCCTCGGCTCCAAGCTGACCGCTCCAGCGCGCGAGGCCTCTGCCTGGTCCCCGAGCTAGCACACCAGCAGGGCAAGATGCCCACTGCCCCGTGCTTGGATGCAGTGGCCACGTTTCCACCGAGGCACCGATAAACGGCGGCAGGCAAGGCATAGGCAGGCAGGCACCTGCGGCCTACACGCATGCAAGAGGCTGTCTGGCCGCATCCACCTGTGGGCGTGACACGCATGGAGCTTTATCATCAAATTAAAATCTAACGCTAAATATTATGAGCGTGTTTTCATTCAGCGAAAGCAGATATGAACTATCATATCATCGCTTTATCTTTTTCAGTATAATATAAATTTTGATTATAGTTATATTTAATTTTTATAAATTTTATATATTATAATTTGCTTTATCATTAAAATTATTTGAATCACAACTTAAAATTTTACATATTTGAATTAAAATTAATTTTTTAGATAAGTTAAATAATCAAAGATGATATTAAAAATCGAGAGTAAATAATAATTTAAGAATAGAGAGAGTATATGGTAGCATATATAGATAATAGCATAAATATAAAAAATTAACTGTAATTGTTTTGTTAAATCAAATTTACTTTTGCTATAGATTCAATAGAACTATTCTAAAAGATATAAAAGAAGTTTTTATAAATTTATTTTACTTTTATGTTGCAAATATATGTTATAATTAAAGACTTTTATATATTATAAAACTATATATTTAGATAACTTAAAAATGCTCTTTAATTACTATGAGAATTAAGATTTAATCTTTTCTTCGTTTACAACTTTGATCTAAAAAAATAGTAGCTTTGAATGTAATATTTTAATTAAATATTACCAATATAAATTAGAAATAATTTTAAATTTATTAAGTTACAAAATTAAAAATAATTTGTTTTAAAAATACTTTCTTAAAAGTACACCGATGCTTTTTATTAAATATTTTATAGATAATAAAGGTCACACGAAGAACATGTCGACAACTTTTTGAGACTAGAGTATATGTTTATATAACTTTGTCATTTATGTTAAAATAATTATACTTTTATTTGTTAAATAATAAATTTAAAATATATTGCTTTAAATAAAGATAAAAAAAGGTGGCAATTGCTTCAGGCTTTGCCTGCTCGGTAATCGCGACGCGGACCAGGCAGGGCCTAATTATCTCGCCCATGCTTCCAATCAGTCCCCGTCCCGGTCCGGTCCCAAGACCCACACGCAGACACCGCCTCTTGTCGTTGTCGTTATGGACCACCGTTATTTCGGGGCCACTCCAAGCATGCTCGTGCCCCATGAACAGAGCCTGCGGGGCACGCGTATGTTAAGGGTCTGTTTTTTGACTTAAGCTTTTGAGTTTTTAAAAAAGCTGATTAATAGTTAGTTAAAAAGTTAATTGATAAAGTATTAATTGTTAGTTTTTATAATATATATTTAGCTTCTCTGAAAAAAAACAAAACAGCTCTGATTGAGCTTTTCAATTTTTAGTCTCTTCAAAAACTAACTTTTTAGTGTTTTAAAAAACAACTTTTTAAAACTTTTTTTTTCAACTTTTTAAATTTTAATTTTTCAGCGACACCAGCTAGTTTAAAAAAACTGAAGCAAACAGGACTTAAAAGCTAGCTCGGTGGATCGATCTGCGCCAGGGGCAAGTCTAATAAAAATGCTGGACCGGATCGAGTAGTTCGAATTCCATCGTGACCAGCAGGCTACGCTACAGCTTCCTTCCACTGTTCCCGGAGTACCAAGAAGGGCGTCACCTCAAATCTGGATCGACAACACCGTGCACAACGTAGTCGCTGCACAGAACCGCGCCCAGGATCATCCATCGACCAGGACGGGTCCGACAGGGCATTCACCCATGTAGATCTATACAGTACCAGTACTCCAAACTGCAACAGCGTGCGCTACAGATACTTCGCACGGCACCTGCACTCACCGTAACACGGATCCAGGTCCCCTGAACTGGAGTGACCATTAATTCAGGGTAATGTATAGCGTGAGTTACAGTAAAAAATGTGAGTGTGTGAACAGTTCCCCAATTAATACTATAACAAAATTATTTTAGCTCATACTGTAAACTAAAACATTGCAACGATTTATTGTTTATATGGTCCTGTAGCAGTTGATCTGGATCTTGCATTTTAGATCTGATACTTGAAAGTGTTCCAAATTTAAAGCACTGCAGCGTGCCTGAATTTGGAACCCCAATTCAGGAGATCCGAATCCCCGTAACACTAATTTTTCAGTTTTAATAGAAGTTTATTTTTAGTTTTTGTTGACTACGAGTGTGACTAATATTTTTGATAACTTTAATTAATTTTTATAATATAATTTATATATATTATGAAAGTATTTGTTTTGATGAATTTAAAAGTATAAATATTAAATTTTAAATTTAATAGAAACTATAAAAAAAACATCGGTTAAAGCGTCAGTCAACGAAAGTTAGAAAAAAGTTTACTGAGACAGAGGCAGTACTATTTTTTTAAGCCTCTCATATTATACCAATACAATTATAACATCTGTTCGTATACGTATGCACACACTCACATCTCACACAACACACTTTAACACCACTACACACGACTAGATCTACAACTATATATAGTATTGAAGATCGCGTTCCAAAAATTATTGAAATCTTTTGATTTCTGTGCGACGAGAGCATCGCATTCTTTTTGTGACGCCATGCGACGAGAGGTATACCTACAATTATTTATGAGACTACAGTCCCTGGTGCGAGACGCACGTCGATCTGATAGATCGAACCTTCGCGGGTAGCCAGCCACCTGCTGGACTCACCACCGAGCCGTCGGCTTGTTCGCAGAGGCAGTACTACTGTGATTAAGGGGAGTTGTTACCAGTACACTCATACTGCTCTCACACCACCGGCCGTTGCAGTTTTTCACCTTCACTGGACGGCATACTCCTTTGTGCTCCCATTTACTACTAGATGGAATACAATTCCTGACGTTCCGACAGCTCTTCATTCGAACTAATCTTGTTGCCTGGAGTTCTCTCCAAACAAAGCTTTTGCACCTCACGTCAGCATTTGACAATGAACAAGAACAGCTCACGAAAGAGAACATTGTCCATCATCAGAATGGAAACAAAGCGACGACACGCGCGCCCCCACTCCGCTCAATTTGCGCAGGTGATCGATCGATCCAGAGCCGTGTCCGTCCGTCCCCACGTAGGAGTACCATCGATCTCTCATTATCAGTTGGTGTTTCTGTTTATTACTCCGGGTACTTACTAGGACGTACAGGCTTGTACTGGAGTAATGGGGATTAGGGGAGCTTTATTTCCACCGGCGGCGGTTGCTGCTCTATAGAAGCATGCAGAAGCCTGTGTCTTTCTTTACTCAAGAGGTACATAATCCGTAAACTAAGATAGCTCGCCGCCGCTCGATCGTTTTAAACTACTTTCTCTATTTTTAAATTAATATCGTTATTGAATTATAGCATCAACATTAACTATTTGTTTTATTAAAAAAATAATTCAAATCTAAAAATTGTAAGTTGTGATTTAAATAAATTTAATGTTAAAATAAATTATAATAAATTATGTGATATTCATCAAATTTTTTTAATAAAATAAATGATTAAAATTAATATTGGAAGTTAACAACGACACCAACTTAGGAGCGGAGAGAGTAATTTGTTATAATTTACTTTATCATTAAAGTTATTTGAATCACAATATATAATTTTTTTGATTTGAAATAATTTTTTGAATAAAACGATCAAAATTGAATTCAACAACGACAGTGGAGTGAGTATGTTTAAGATCGAGAGCACTTTTTTTAAAAGGTCAGGTCGAGAGCACTTTAATTACCTACTCGATGTGGTCCAGGTTCGATCCTCTCCCATCTGAGATTTCGAAACGCGTGGTTGCTCCCTGCTGATCGATGCCACCGCGTGATCGATGATTCACAGTAGCTGCGCAGCGAAGCCCGCCGGTTGCTGATACTGCAGCATATATCAGCACAAGACGGAACGCATGGCTAATTCGTTCCAACGCACGAGCGAGCCTCTTCTGTCCTCGCATAGATCGATCGACCCGTCACTCACGCATTCCAGTTCGCCAGGTTGAAAGTGCACAGCTGATGGTGTGGATGCACAACCCAACCTGAGACCTAAACAAGACCTTCTGTGATCAGTGTAGCTTAGCCCTTATAACACATGCTCCCTCTGTCTCACGTAACGTTTTTGATTTTTTATATCGATTTTTAACTATTCATCTTATTTAAAAAATTTATAAAAATACAAAAATAACTAAGTCAAGGTTAAAGTATTTTTAATAATAAATTATTTTATAATAAAATAAATAATATTTTCATAAATTTTTTAAATAAAATGAATAATCAAAAATTTAATTTCAAAAAATAAAAAAATTCATTTATAATAGAACACAAATTCGAGTAGAGTAGCATCTGTGCTGTATTAAATGTTGTATGACTCATGTTCGGGTAAAGGACAAAGACACTTGATTAGTGTCGGAGTGCAGCGTCATGAACCTTACATGTCGTACGATAGATGGGCAAACTAAACCTGCCCCGGAGTACTAGTGCTGCTAATCATTGACGCCCTCGAACCATCATCAAAGGCAAGCAGCCGCTGTTTGCAACAGTTGACATTGCACAGGACGACCTCGGGTGGGGTGCAGGGCGATCGAGGGGGAAACGGAGAAAGGACAGGCAATGCCCGTGTCCCGTTGCGAGTAGGACGGCGGCTGCCCGCAAACAAACATCCACTCGGAAACGCGGCGCCGCTGGACTGCGAGTAACGGCTTCTCGCTGCTCCAGGAACGGCTTCTCGCTGCTCCAAGAACGGCGGCCGGAGAAGGCCTCGATCTCGTCGTCGTTCGAGCGGTGATCAAAAGGCTACGAGCTAGGAGTACTAGCGCCGTAGTTTTATATAAGCCGCATCCGTCCTCTCCAGAGCTAGGGACCCGTGAAAGCTGGAGGAACGGGGCGACACGTCCCGTATGTTTGTTTCATCTGGAAAATTGAACACCGCAATGTTGCCATCCGAAGTGCACGTCCATCTCCTTCCGAATTAATAGGGTTTACGAAACCAGTCAAAACCAATCGGTTTTTACGATTTTCGATAAAATTGGTACGATTTGATTTAAAAGGTCGACGGGTTTTCGGTTTAATATATTAAAAAAATTTAAAATTTAAAATTTAAAAAAAAATTAAAAATTCAAAAACTGGTCAACCCGACCAATAAACCGGAAAAACCGATGAAAACTGCTCGAACCGATTTGATTTTAAATTCAAAAATGATAAATCGAAAAAACTGATAGGTAAAATAGTAAAATCGGCCGATTTTCTATAAAAAATTTGATTTTTGAATTTGCTATAGCGGTTTTTTTTGTTTTCACAAAAACCAGCCAAATCGGACTGGTTTTTGAGACCAAACCGATTTAAACCTTTATTTGGAGTAGTATTCCCATCATACGTCCTACATACACGTGGTACAGGGCACGCTACTGACTGTTTGGTGTCGTCACGATGGAACCTGTCGCCGTTCTTAGATGACGACGATGTCCACGACGAAGACACTACTACCCCGCAGTACTTGCACGTAACGTGGTGGATCAATGGATAGCTTGGTCCTCCCAGGAGTCGCGTCACCCGGCCACCGTCCCCCACCCCTCCTACGATCCTCCCACGGGATCGAGGAAACGACGGGCCAGGTTCGTCCGACGGAGCTTCCGCGCTTCAGGCGCCTCTACTCTTCGATCATTCAGCTGATGGGTGACGGGTCGATCGGTACCGGTTCCACTGTTCAGTGTCGTCGTCGCGATATATAACTGGTGAGGCGTGCCGTCGCGTGTACTGGTGCAGCTGATGCTATGACTCGCGCTCGGATTCGCCACTTTAATCGAAGCGACCATCAATCAGTCAATTAGCAGCTGGAGATCGATGTCGTCGATGCGTCTGTGTTGATTTGTTTAACCCGTACTGTACTCCATACAAACATGCATGCATGGTTTACGCTTTTGACATTTAGATGGCGTTTGGATTTTTGAAAATAGAGTGTGGATTTGAAATTGAAAAATGAATGAATAGTTAGAATATAACAAAATGGATGAATGAATTGTTCAGATTTTTTCTTTTATTTATTTGGCCCTAATCCAAAGACCATATTTTGGAACCTAAACGCCACTTACTATATATATGGAAGATAATTCTATAGCATCAGTGTCACAGAAAATTGGTGACATTGTTTCTATGTATCTGGTATATACGTAGCAAAAACTAGTTTATAAAGATAGTTTCTATAAATTGGGTTATAAAAAAATTAAGTGATGGTGTTTGGAAGCCAGTTTATAAAAATTCGTTTTTAGTATTTTTTTTCTCATCTAAGATACTTTTATTTTAAATATCTGAGTTTGTTGAAGGGTCTTTTGGTCAAAGAAACCAAAAGAATATAAGATGGATGAGATTTTTGGTTTATAAGAAGCTGGGAAACTGGTTTCTATTAACCGAGACAAACTACCTGATTTGAAAGCCTTTCAGTTTCTTATAAATTGATTGGATCCAAACATGTCTTTAATTTTATCGCACTAGTGCCATAATTTCTTTTCCTTGTATATAATGAATACGGAGTATATGTTTCGCAACAACGGTGCATTCGCAATTTTGACAAACTAGTAACAAACTACGCCGAAACTGACGCTGATATTATGCACATGCACAAACAAACGCATGCATCTCCGATTTCAGAATGAAACAGCTGGTCCCCAATCAGATCGTCGTCCCCACGCCGCAGCCACAATCTAACCCCATATCCTATTCGCATTCCATTTCCATTGATTGATTAACCCCATATCCTAGTACTCGGGTAATATTCTAACGCTGCCACAATCCACAAGTCCATGAGCAGCGGCGCGCGGCTTGCTTTTTCTCCACTTCTCCTCGCCCCAATCATCAAACCCTAACCCTACGCCCGCGCTCCTCTCTCCATCTTCCACAACTGAGGCTGGGAGGACGATATCATTGTCCAGAATCCAGAGCAGGATGAGCAAGCGAGATGCGCCCGACGGGAAGACCAGCGCCAGCGCCGGCGCGGCCGCGAGCATTGACTCGTTCTCGCAGCTGCCGTTCATCCACCCAGGCCTCCCTCCGCCTCGGCCGCCAAGGCCGCCTCCGAGCGCAGGGAGTACACCGGGCATCCGACTGTTCGGGATCGACGTGCCTCCGGACGCTTCTGCCACGGCAAAGACGGCGTCGCCACCTCCTCCCCCTCCTACCGGCGTGAAAGTGACAGAAGCGGCGAATGTCGTCGAAGAAAGCGCGGAGACTACCAACACAGACGCCACCACCACCACGACGGCGGGAGCAGGCGCGAGCGGCGACGGTGCGGGAGGGGCCCGGAAGTTCGAGTGCCACTACTGCCGCCGCAACTTCCCGACGTCGCAGGCGCTGGGCGGGCACCAGAACGCGCACAAGCGGGAGAGGCAGCACGCGAAGCGCGCGCAGTTCCAGACGGCCATGGCCATGCACCACCGCCACCACCACGGCCAGTACTATCCTCTCGTCCCGGACGCCGCGCACCTCCACGTCACCTACCGCCACCACCACCGCTTCTCCCCCGCGCCGCCGCCGCCACACTACCCGTCGTGGGCAGGCGCCGGCAGGTACTCGTACTACAACGGGCCTGGATCCATCTCGCAGCCGATCAACGGGAGCCCGGTGGCGCCATCCGGGTCGTGGCGGGGCCCTTTGGGCGGCGTCGGCGTGGGAGCGGCATTTGCCGCGCGAAGTCAAGAACGGCCCGCGCCACCACCATCACTACCTGTGCCTGGAGTTGGAGGTGAGGAACCTAGGCTTGGGGGAATGGCACGGCCACCTGGCTCCAGGTCGTTCTCGCCGTCGACCTCCTCGTCTTCATCGTCGTCTTCACCACACCAGCTCCCCGCTCCGCCGGAGCATAAAGAGAATGTGAGTTTGAATCTGAGCTTGTAGTTAGAAGGAAATGATGGTCTGCGGCAGGCGTATAATTGTTGCTCTTTTACACAACAAACACAGCGAAAGCTATTTTTTTCTAACCTCCTCTCATACTATGAACTGTAATACTGCATCAAGTGATGATCCTCCTTATTAATAGTTTGTCAAACAGTCTCTTTCAGATGAAATTTGGTTCTGAAAAGATAGCTTGGTGAAAGAATTTAGCATGTTTGCAACTTTGAAACATGATGCATGCAACTTTGAAACTCGGTGCATTTTTACTTGAAAAATATATGGATCCCTTAATTAATCAGCATCCATTTATAAACATTCTGCAGTTCGAGTATTTTCTTGTACGCAGAGTCATTTATTCTTCGTCATTAAGAATGAAACATTAGTAAGAACTGTCAGAACTATGAAACAGTCGAAAAATACAGTAATGTTAGCAGCTTTATTTCTTCGTCCTTCTAACGTGAGGGAAGGAAAAAAAAAGTTTGGTTCTCACTGTGGTCTGTGAAAGATGAAGCCATCGAGGAAAATACCTGTTGCTAATGGCGGCTGGAACGTACCTGTTGCTAATGGTAATGCTTAGTAAGATTGTAGTTGTACTAACATTTATTTGGTCTTATAATTAACTTGTTCATCTTTGATTTTGTTTTGTTTCGGTTTATCTTTCTCACACCGCTATAATAATATTACTATTTGTGATGCCAGATTTCCGGCTAAGATGTTATTACTTTTTCTGTTCACTAAGCACTTTATGTGTATCCCAACAAAAACTCCAATCTGACTTTAAGGAGGAAAAGGCTGGAAAGCTGTAGTTCAATAATTGCGTATTCCTTAAAAAGAGTGCATATAGACTGTACAGTAGCAGAATAATAATATCATATATCATTATATGGAAAGTCGGTAATCAGCAAAACAAACTTTGAAAATTTTGAACCCTAAGTGCCTAGGAAATTCATTTGCACTACGAAAATTGTTAAAGAAATCTGTGCTAGTTCTTATATAGGAGTATTTTAGTGCTTTTTTAAGCTCAGTACTATAGAACTAAGGCCCTGTTAGGAAACAATTTTCTCCACCACCCTTATACTATAAGCAAAGCGAAGATTTTCTCGCTTTTTGATTATCGTAGTTCAAATCTTTAAAGCGGTGGTCAGCAAAAGCAGAGTGTTTGGTGGGGTTATCACTTATTTTTTTGCCGATAAACCAGAAACAAACAGGACCTACAAGCAATTGCATTTCATGTTGATATATTACAGTACTGTTGGCTGGATATAAACATTGTTTTATTGTACCATCATTTCCGTTCACTCTTTATTTATACCATCACCTTATATCTTATATCAATGATATGACAATAAGACCCTACATGCTAATATTAACTATTCCCTCCGTTCCAAAATAAGTGAAGTTTTTGACTTTTTAAAATCATCGTTTGACCATTTGTCTTATTAAAAAAATTTACGAAAATACAAAAATAAAGAAGTCAAGCTTAAAGTACTTTTAATAATAAATTATTTCACAATAAAATAAATAATTTTTTCACAAACTTTTTGAATAAGACGAATGATCATTGGAGGATGATGTTTGAAAATCGAAAACGACACTTATTTTGAGACGGAAAGAGTATAAGTTTATGTTATATATAAAAACTCCCTCAAAAGTGATAGTATAGATATTGCAAACAGATTGACTTGTGGACATTGTAAAGCACACAAAATATAAAATATATACTAGTCACTATTGGAATCGACATGTTTTCCACGGGACAAAAATTCTAGGGAAAAAAGAAAAAACCATAGGAAAACAAAGAACCCAACGGGCAAATTCTTAAAATACCTAAAACAAAGAACCCAACGGCACGCAGTGGCTATCTATCACACATCCATGCACCCAAGCCACCATCAAATTAATAATCCTATATGTGCACGCGGAATTGAATATACGACTTAGTCTAGTTTAAAGAGCGTAGAATAGCATTTTTAAGTCTTTGAAGCAGCAAAATTAAACATTTCTTAAGAAAATATTCATTCTACGTACTCTCTCTGTCCTAAAAGAATATTTTCTCTACTTTACTTTCCTATCTTAATCACTGTGTTCAAACTCTGAATGCCATATTTTCGTGGATGGAGAGAGCAGTACTATCCCTGAACTGGAACGACCAGGAGAGGAGGCCGCGTGTCCACTTCTCGAAATCCTTACCGATCGAGCAAGAAGTACTCCTACTGGCTGCTCCCCTGACCTCTGCATCAACCCCTGGCGCACGCTGCTACTACTCGGTTACAGGCCATCCACGCAAACCGCCAAAAAACTGATGAAATACACGCAGATGGAGTACTGTACTTACTGCATCACTTTCACGCTGCTCGCTGCTGTCTGCAGTACTGCAAGCATAGCTGAGTAGTAGCTCGCAGAGGGCGTCGTTTGTACTGTACGTGTACTCATCTACTATGCGAGTATGCCAGCAGTAGCCCACCATCAGTGCTCAGGCGGAAGACCATGTACTGCATGCACCATTGTGTGAGCGCTCATTCATACGTACTGCCATGGGCACTGCGCCACGACTGCGTGCAACCTTGGGGAAAACGGGCGCCCGGCCGGATCGGTGAACTCGGCAGCAGTGAGGCGTGTCCGCGGTTGGTCTGCTTGGTTTTGGTCGTGCACAAAACACCTGCTCGAACCTAGGTGAATGATCCATGGTAGGCGGCGAGCACTGGGCGATGAAGGCTGCCGCGCCATCGATGGAGGCGCTCCCCCTTGGGAGAAATTTGTCACGCCTGATCGTCAGGCGAGCGTGCCAGCTGGAAGCCAGATGAGCGCAACAGCTGAAAGCCAAGCGGGAACCAGCAACCGCCTTTCAAACGACGCAGCAGGCCCAACAGAAAAATCGGCAGCCCACGGCCCAAAAGGAGTATAAAAGGCTGGCAGGCGCGCGAGGGAAGACAGCTTGATCATTTTGAATCATTCTCGTTCTTACCCCTCCTCCAATCCAATTCACCTACCCCTCTTCTCTGCTTCCTACCCCAAACTCCAGATGTACCACTGAATTCGAGATTATCCCAGAAATAATGGAAGCAGAGTTGGTGATCGGATCATTTGGTTGTTTGTGTGTGTTCGTTGATTACTTGCTTGATCTGATTGAGTTGTTCCCTGATCGATTCGTGTTTTGGGGTTTCGTCCACATTCCTTTGAGCGATTCTCGAGCACTGGTTGATCGGGTATTACATTAGTATCAGATTCCGGCGATTTTGGGAAGTTTACGAGTTTCTCTGCTTCTTCTCACTTGATTTTATTGTTAGTGGTTTCATCACAGGGAGTTACAAGCCAGGACCTCAGACTCGCTTTCTAGCGGATCGTATGGAAGCCTCAGAGAAGAACCTACTGGACTCCATTACCAAGCTCACGGAGAAACTGGAGATAATGGAGAAGAAAGTGGACTCGTTGGTCTCTGGAGAGATGTCGACCGTGCAAGCTAAAGTGGATTTGGCGATGTGCAGCAAGAGCAAGTACATGTGGCGTAGTTACTGAAGACTTCATTGAATGGTTCTGCGGTCGTTCCGGATGCTGGGATTATTGGTGCTCCTCCATCAGCGTCTGGACCCTCAACCAATCCATCTACGTCGCAGACCGCACCTGAGGTACAAATTGTTTCCCAGACATCTCTACCTACTCACCATTCTACTGCTCTGCATACGGATGCCGATTCTGCGCGGCGCAGTTGGATGCCGATACTGATGTGCGTGTGTGGCTCGATAATTGTTCAGCGTATTTTGCATTATATCAAATTCCTGTTACTTTTCATGTCACTGCTGCATCATTGCATCTTGTTGATCGCGCTGCCCATTGGTATATGTCATATAAGCAGACAGCTAGTTGTACTGATTGGGATCAGTTTGTCAATGTTGTTACTGCTGAATTTGATATTGATCTGCACCGTGTGAAAACCATGGCATTGCTCAATCTGAAACAAACCACCGCTGTCGAAGAATACAAGAAATCATTTGAGCAATTAGTATATCATCTCCGTCTTTATGATCCTACTCTCAATGAGACCATGCTGGTTTCACAGTTTTTATTGGGTCTTAAAGATGAATTACGTGCTCCAGTTGAGATGCGCTTACCAGCTACTGTGGCAAAAGCAGCTACTCTTGCTTCGGTGCAGGAAACCTTATTGGACAAAGCACGTCGTATTCCTTCAAAGTCAGCTGTGAAGAATGTTTCTGCTGTGGCCCCTCGTGATAACAAACCCACATTCAGTAACACTGACTTATGGAAGGCAAGACAACTCAAAGAATTTCGCCCGTTGAATGGTCTTTGTTTCAAGTGTGGGGAGAAGTTCAGT
Source organism: Zoysia matrella (assembly GCA_001602295.1). NCBI lineage: Eukaryota > Viridiplantae > Streptophyta > Magnoliopsida > Poales > Poaceae > Zoysia > Zoysia matrella. The sequence continues at coordinate 134,566 of BCLG01000220.1, forward strand.
CCAGGTCATTAGTGTCCCACTACAGGCACTGATACTGGGAATACATTGTGTGCTATTACTGTAGATGGTGGTGAGTTTCTCTCTGATGAGATTCTAGATGTGTTGGAGCCTTCTTATTCCACTGCTTCTGTTTATCATTTATCTCTAAATGCACTGTCTGGACGTCCAAATCCTACGACTATACAGCTGTGAGCTCTAGCTCAGAATCAAGCCCTGGTTATTCTGATTGATTCGGGCAGTTCACACACATTCATTAACTCTGCATTGGTCCCTCGGTTACAATGTTCTATTTCTCCTTCTCCTCCACTATCAGTGCAAGTTGCTAATGGTGCTACTTTATTGAGTACTGGTGAACTGAAACAATTTGAGTGGTATGTTTAGGGCCACACTTTTTGTTGGGATGCTAAAGTACTGGATATTGGGGCCTATGATCTTGTCTTAGGCATGGATTGGCTGGAACAGTTTAGCCTTATGCACTGTGATTGGCTCAAGAAGTGTATTGCTTTTGAGTATCAAGGCCACAGAGTGGTGTTACAGGGGATTCAACATTCTGCTCCTGATACTCTGCCTGAGACTTCTAGGGAGCAAGTAATGAAACTTAACATAAGTAATGATTTATGGGCTGTAGTGTTAATGGAACCTATTCCTTCTGCCAACTCAAATGTATCTCAGCCCATTCGGTCTTCATATCCAGTGGGTATTCAGCACTTACACAGTTCACTGCCCTCTTCCAGGAACCAACAGCTTTGCCTCCCTCCAGAGTTTATGATCATTCTCTATCATTACTTCCCTCTGTTACACCAGTCAATTGCAGACCTTACAGGTATTCCCCTAAATAGAAAGATGAAATAGAAAGACAGGTAGCTGACATGATGAAAGATGGCATTGTCATACCTAGTCTAAGTCCTGTTGCTTCACCTGTTTTGCTTGTCAAAAAAAAAAAAGATAGATCCTCGAGGTTTTGTGTTGATTATAGGAAACTGAATTCAGTAACTATCAAGAATAAATTTCCGATGCCTATTATTGATGAATTCTTAGATGAGATTTCTGGTGCAAAATTCTTTTCTACATTGGAACTTCGTTCTGGGTTCCATCAGATCAGAATGAGACCAGAAGATGAAGCTAAAACAGCTTTCAAAACACATCATGGGCATTTTTAGTTTTGAGTCATGCCTTTTGGCCTTACCAATGCACCTGCCACTTTTCAATGTTTGATGAATGCTATATTTGCTCTATTCATGAGGAAATTTGTATTGGTTTTCATGGATGATATATTGGTTTTCAGTCCTACTCTGGAGCTGCACATTGATCAACTGAAACTTGTGCTTCAGACTCTGGCTGAACACAAATTGTTTCTTAAGCTGAATAAGTGCACTTTTGCTTAGAGAACTCTTTCTTATTTGGGGTATATTATCTCGAATAAAGGGGTGGCCACAGACCCCAGTAAAACATCTGCCATGCTTCAGTGGCCTGTGCCAACTAACTTTACTGATTTGAGAAGTTTTCTTGATCTCACTGGCTACTATAGGAAGTTTGTCAAGAATTATGGCATTATTGCTAAACCTCACTTCATTACTCAAACAGAAAGTGTTTCAGTGGACTGCTGCTGCACAAGAAGCTTTTGAGACTCTGAAACAGGCTATGAGTGATACCCCTGTTTTGGTTTTTCCTGATTTCTCTCAACCATTTGCAATAGAAACTGATGCTTGTGACACTGGCATTGGAGCAGTTTTGTTGCAAAATGGTCATCCAGTTGCTTACTTTTGTAAAGCATTGAGTGTGAATAACCAAAGACTTTCTACCTATGAGAAGGAATTTCTGGCTGTGATGATGGCTGTGGAGAAATGGAGATCATATTTGCATCACAAACCTTTTGTTATTCACACTGACCACAAGAGTTTGTGTCATCTACAGGACCAAACCTTGTCCACTGATTTACAGAAACGTGCTATGACTAAACTTGCTGGGTTACAATTCAAGTTTCAATACAAGAGGGGACCTTAAAACAGAGTTGCTGATGCTCTGTCTCGAGTGGGCCATTCATTTACTCTGAATGTTCTAATTGCTGTTATTCTTGTGTGGATTCAAGAGGTTTTGAATTCATATACTACTGATCCTAAAGCTCAAGAGTTATTGACTGAACTTGCTATCACTCACACTAATAATCAGGGATACTCTTTATCTGATGGCTTGATCAGATATAAATAGAAATTGTGGGTTGGTCAGAACTCTGCTTTGCACACCAAGTTACTGACTGCATTTCACAGTTCTGCTATGGGAGGGCATTCTGGTGTCCAAGCCACTTACCAAAGTCTTACGAAGGTTTTCTATTGGCATGGCATGAAACAAGATGTGAAATTATTTGTCAAACAATGCCAAGTATGTCAGCAAGCCAAGCATGAACATATAAAAACTCTTGGGTTATTGCAACCTTTACCTATGCCTGAAAGTTCTTGGACTGACATTTCTATGGACTTTATTGAAGGACTTCCCAAATCAGATGGCTTCTCTGTGATATTGGTTGTGGTCGATCGATTCACAAAGTATGCCCATTTTTTGCCCCTCAAACATCCATTTACAGCACCTCAAGTGGCACAGACATTTTTCTATAATGTGGTTAAGTTGCATGGAGTTCCTAAATCTATTGTCTCTGATAGATAAGATATTTACCTCCTCATTCTGGCAAGAGCTCTTCAAGTTGTTGAACATTGGCTTGCAGCTCGGCTTACCACCCTCAATCTAATGGTCAAACCGAGAAAGTTAATCAGTGCCTAGAAATGTATTTGAGTTGTGCTGTACATAATTCTGCCAAACAGTGGATTAAGTGGCTCTCTTTGGCTGAGCTTTGGTACAATACTTCTTATCACACTGCTTTGCAGTGTTCTCCATTTCATGCTTTATATGGCACTGCACCTTCCCCTGGTTTACTTACACAACTTGATCAATCTTCCAATACTGAGGTTATTGATCATCTGAAGGAAAGACAATTATTCTTGGAGTCTTTGAAGCAACACTTGCTGAAAGCACAGACCAGAATGAAGCACTATACAGATTTACACCGTTCTGAAAGAACTTTTTCAGTTGGTGATTCTGTCTTATTGAAGTTGCAACCATATGCCTAGAGCTCAGTTGTGAATCGACCATGTCCTACGTTGGCGTTCAAGTATTATGGTTCCTTTAAGATTTTGGAGAAACTGGGTTCTGTTGCTTGCAAGCTGGAATTACCACCTGATAGCCAGATACATCCAGTGTTCCATGTTTCTCAACTGAAACCATTCACACCAAACTATACTCCAATGTTTCATACTCTACCTGATCCTGTCACTCTGGATATTACTTCTGCTGAACCGGTTCATATTTGAGAGCGCTGATTGGTTCACAAGGGTAATGCTGCTATCGTTCAGGTGCGGAGTGTCTTGGACAGGTTTGGCGGATTCCTTAGCCACCTGGGAGGATTACAATGTGCTGAAGGCCAGGTTTCCATCAGCAGCAGCTTGGGGACCAGCTGCATCTTCAGTGGGGGGCACCGTCACGCCCGATCATCAGGCGAGCGTGCCAGCTGGAAGCCAGACGAGCGCAACAGCTGGAAGCCAAGCGGAAACGAGCAACTGCCATTCAAACGACGCAGCAGGCCCAACAGAAGGATCAGCGGCCCACGGCCCAAAAGGAGTATAAAAGGCTGGCAGGTGCGCGAGGGAAGACAGCTTGATCACTTTGAATCATTCTCGTTCTTACCCCTCCTCCTATCGAATTCACCTACCCCTCTTCTTTGCTTCCTACCCCAAACTCCAGATGTACCACTGAACTCGAGATTATCCCAGAAATAACGAAAGCAGAGTTGGTGATCGGATCATTCGGTTGTTTGTGTGTGTTCGTTGATTACTTGCTTGATCTGATTGAGTTGTTCCCTGCTCGATTCGTGTTTTGGGGTTTCGTCCGCATTCCTTTGAGCGATTCTCGAGCACTGGTTGATCGGGTATTACAAAATTTTGAACCTAGGGCATGTTTGGTTTGTCTCCCACTACTACCACACCAAAATTCTGTCATGACCAATTGTAGGCAACGCTAAAATATGAGCAAATATATGTTTTGGTTTGCAACCTTATCAAATTTTAATAACAATAGTAGTATGACATGTGGGGTCTGTTATTACTATGCATATTTTTGTTACGAAGCATATTTAAATAAGATGTCATTTTATAGATTTAACTGTAAGGAATATAAATCCACAAACAAAATGTAATCGCAGTTGCCTATTAAAAATATCAGCACTTAAGTACAGTTAACCATTGATTTTTAGGTTTCATGCAAGCACTTGAGTGTTGAGGTGTGGCTTCGAAGTGCTTTTCGTGGTAGCCAAAACGCGGGTGCGCTTTTCGCTCGTTGACAACCGTTGCTTGACTAAATTCTGGATACAAACCAACTAGACATCAAATTATATGGGCATTTTTAAATTTTAGAATGGTTTTTGTTGATACATAACGAAGAAACGTCCCCTAAAGCCACCCACCTCTAACCTCCAACATCGAGTGGTGCCCTAGCTATCATTACCTAAAGTTACTGATTTTGTTTAAACTGTAGTTACTGCTTTGCACAGGTTTCATCAAAAACTGTTAAAACCGATCGAAAGCTACTACAAATTAAAAATTTAAATGATATTTGACCAAAATACTATAGTCAACTGCTCATTCCATCAGTTTACCAAGCGATTCACCGGTTTCATTGTTTTGAATTTTCAAAGTTTGAAACTGCAACAATTTCACTAGCTTACCCATCGGTTTCATTAATTTATTGATTTGTTTGGCTGGATCAGTTTTATCAGTTTTCATGAAAATCGGTCAGGCTTACAAGTTTTTTTTTTTATAATAATGATTCTACCACCCTTACTAGCCATCCACTTCGCCCTTCGCTTGGCTCCGGGCCGGATAAGCACGGCTAGATGAGTTAAAAGGTAAAACATATGGAGCTACTCTAAGAACCACAGTTTCACTTCAATTTCTTGTATTTTTCAAGAGCGTCCTCAATCTCTGAAGTGAAAAAAATGTTCTCGCCAAAAAATAAACGAACCAAGATAGATCCACAGTCCTGACTCCTATAAATAATTAAAATTTATCATCTCTTGCTTAGTGCATTTTCAACTCAAACGGCTGACCAAATTAATCAACAATACATTGACTAGCTCTGTACATGTATAAAAAAACCAAAGAGCCCAACTCTGTAAAGTTCAAAAAGCAGTTTACTGTCTGCCAGCCTACTTTTCCGGCAATTGCTAATTTCGTCAGCCACTCATCGATCATCTTTCCGGTCAAATGGAATCGAACGCAGCCTGCACTAGCGCCTTCAACTTCTCAAGACGTCTCCCCGCAAAATTAGGTCCAACCACGTCGTTGTGTTTTTGTTTTCTTCAAAAAAGAATTGGTTGCCATTTGCCAATTTGTAACCCATGTCTCCATCATCTTACTAGATCATACAATGTACTCTCTTCGTTTTAAAATTATTGTCGCTATTAACTTTTAATACTATTAATATTTCATCTTATTTAAAAAAATAGTTTAAGTATGTAAAATTATAACTTATGTGTGATGTCCCAAATTTTGCCAAGTTTAAAAAAATACGAAATTCAAAATTTTTCTGACATTTCCTTCTCCTTCTCATCTCTACTTTTCTTTCCTAATTCAAAAGACAAAAACCTCGCTTAATCGAAACAATCAGAACTGGAAAATTTCAAAAGTATTAAAATTTAGAAGTGTGACAAGTGATTGCCTTTTTGTTTTATCTTTCCTTGTCATTTGTTTTCTCGTGTTCCATTCAAGATCTAAACCCATCCAATCCCTAGAATTCCAAACCCGTCCAATTCTTTTGAATCATTCTACTCCTTCCAATTAAATTACTCCTTTTAAAAGCTTTCTGTTCTCCTAATTTTCTAGAACAAAATCAAAATTGAATTTACAGATGAGCCCAAAAGAAAAGTTGTTCACCCTAAAATGTTCTACCACTCCACAAAATTTCAAACACATCCGAGCTCCAAAAGTCCGACTTTCAGAGCAAAATAGACAAACCGTTAGATAAATAATCTGTTCCTTCAATAGACACACTGGTTAAAGGTTAACCACTTTCAAAATTCCGTAACTTCTTGCCCCCTACGAAAAACACGATGCGTACAATTTACGCTGTAGAACATCTGCTATAGATCCATCTTACAAAATCCCAATCCAATCCAAAGTCATCTATTCTTCCCTTTTTATCCTAAAATACTTAAAGTGCCTCATCTGTCAGCCTCCTTCCTTCCCGGACCCGTTTGCCAGCCTGACCCAGCCAGCCCCGACAGCTTCGGTGCATCCTCGCCACGCGCTCAACCACGCGCCGCGCATGCACTCCTCACCGCTCTCCAGATTGCCACCTGTGTCAACATTCAAGCCGATCCATTGAAGTCGTGCTTCACTCCTTGTCTGGCTGCTGGCCGCGTCCACCGTTCTCACCTCCGTCCGCAACTCCTCGGTGCCTTCTCGGCTTCCCCGCGCCCGAGCTCTCCACCATGCCAGCGTGCGCTCCTCTCCTTCGCCCTGCACGCCAAAGCTAGCCGCTGCCGTGATTCTACTCTCCGGCGAGCTGCTGCCCTCCCAGCATCACGTACGCCGCCTCTGCAGTTCCCCCATCTTCCAAGCCTCACCAATTTGGGAGAAAGATGGCAGGAGCGGAGCCCCCGCCGTGCACTACCGGGGCGCGCTGCCCACCTCCGTGGATGGCTCTCCTCGGCGCTTCTCCGGCACGCCGGAGCCCACGGCCAGGATCACAATGCCGCCCTCTCCATCCAGCTTCCCTAACGCCTCTCGAGCTTCCCCGACGCCGTCCGCCTATGTTGCCATGCGCCGCCGCCGTCGCGCCGCCCTCCTCTGATGTCGGTGCTCCACGGCCCTTCTCCGACGAACCTGAGAACAGGGACGGCTCGGCCTTACTGCCCTCTTCCTCCGCCACCAAGCCCGGAACCCTCTCCGCCTAGCCTGCGAGCTGGCGCCGTGCGCCGTCACCGCACTCTGCCTCCGCTCCACCGCCAGCTCGCAGGCTAGGCGGAGAGGGTTCCGAGCTTGGCGGTCGCCTCCCGGGCTCGATTAAACCCGCAGAACAGCTCGCCGCGACGACCTCTCGTTTCCCCACCTGAGGCCCCAGCCTCTCCGGCTGGCCTGTCGCCTGGCCGCCGGCGAGGTCCACGGCACACGCGTGGACCGGCCCCTAGCCGCTAGTCCACCAGACCGTGGACACAGTCCACGGTTATGGCCTGGAAGGAGCCGTTTGTGGCTCCCAGAAAGGAAGCTGTATTTTTCAGAAAAGTCCCTCCACTTCAAACTAGATAAATCACCCCAAATCCTTTTATGAAGTACAAAGGCCTCAAAACTATCATTTTGGTCCCTAAGAACTTCCTGTTATTCACAAATAAACCCTCGCACCTATAAACCCCCATATCTTTGGACATGTTACACTGATACTTGCGCTCACCAGGACACGAGCCACCCATTTCCCCAATCCTAAATTCCAGAATCATCATATGTCCCATATTAGCCCAACCATCATATCATCTCGACAAATAGTTTTGGTGCTCGAAAAATCTGTACCAAGCCGAATAGCTTCCACTCCTGATCTAGTAACCACTTCGTCATCATGATCTGAATCCGAATCTCATCCTGATATCAAAAGGTTTCCTCTGTTTTTGATCTTTTATTAGTTTTATTGCTATCACTTCCTCATTATTTATTGCCCGTTTTTGATATGGCATTTTATCGCGCATATACATTGAGGCATAGGATCATACCATAATTTGGGTGCACTTTATTATGTCTTAGCATGCATTAGAGCCGGGTAACCTATCAGATGTAGTAGTAAAGTTTATTAATTAGTTGTTAATCACCTAGCATGATTTTTAAAGAATTGTTAGCATATATTAGCACGCACACACTGAGGATCTATGCAATTTAAACTAGAGTTAGAATCATATAGTTAGTAGCTAAATATTAGGAAGTAAATATTAAATAGCCCGCATACGCATCTCACCCCTAGCTAGCATGCATCGGCACACATACGGTCTTAGCTCAATGTAAACTAGTTAAAATTAGAATCTACTAATTAGTAGCTAAATTATTAGACTACCTACATATATATTAGGAATTAAGTAATTATAGCACATATAAGCATCTCACCCTGCACTCACGTGCATTAGTTCTTATACCACACATTAGCTTTAGTAATTTATTTATAAGGATTGGATTTAGTAGCTAGTTGCTGGTAACACACGCTTTTTATTCTACATTAGTATATAGTAGTACCTGCACATTGTGATAATTTTAGTAGTGTAATAATATAAGTTGGATTAGGTAAATAATCACGAACCACATAGGATGACCCACATGTATTTACAAATTTGATAATAGCAAGGACACTGTCATTCACCGCGCTTGCAATTGACGTCATCCGCCTAGTGTAGTAGTTTAGTTATAAACATAAAATTAAGTAATTAGTCTAATCATATGCGAGAAACACATATCACATGGTGGCACAGTTTAACACGCATGCTAGACTTGCATAAAGTAATTTGGTTATAGGAATCGTATAATCAATAGCTAAACACTAGGATTAATTACATTTTAGGAAGTAAGTGAATATTTTAATAGCACACATACGTGTCTCACCTTGATGCTTGTGCTAGCACAGGTGCCACTTGTTTGATTATTTAAATTAAACTTAATAGTTAATTGCTAGTCTCTTAGAACAACTTGCATACATATAGGATAAATAACTAATATGACTCAACCATGCTCTTCACGCCCACTTGCTTGCAGTTGGTGCCACCTGCTAGCTTTACTAGTTAACTCTAAATATAAAATAAGATAGTTAGTTACTAATCAATCCTGCATATAGAAGTCAAACAACTAAAAGTGGCGCACTATAAAGTTTGTCTCTCTGCTGTTAATCTCACATATACCTGCATCTTGCCTATGCCCAATCATGCTAGCATTGTAGGCACGTCTAGTCATGTACTCATCATCACTAGACCAGCCCTTGCATATATGTATGCACCTGCGCGCACATTAGAAAGAAAGCATACATTGATTAGCATACATCTGCATTCTGCTGTGCGTACACACGCATTAGTACATCTTCCCCTAATGAATTATCAGTTTAATTACAAGAATAACTCATGTGAATACTCTCTAAGCACTAGAGGTTACATACTAGAAACTAGATAGCTAAATGGTACACTATGCACTCTACGTATCGGCAACTTATGCTCCTTTTGTATGCACACACATCTCTCATGTGGGTATACATGGGGCACTAGAGATAAACCTAGCTATATACAAGCTACTGCTTATGCAATATACCTGTGCATACACATACACGCAATGTGCATGCACGATTATCATGCGACATCGTATGGCTGAGTGCACGTGCACCATGGCCTAACCACGGCACCTTTACTGTGGTGTCTCCTTTCGCATCGAACCTAACATACATTCCTTTAAGCCATAGTTTAATATATCAACCACCGCATCCTGCATGTCTTACACTAGGTTTTTTCTCGCGGTGTTTAATTGATTCTTATTCAGTGTTTTTGGATTTTATCGCTTCTTCTCGAGCTTTGTTTCTTTCGCAGTAGTTTTATTAGGCTTTTTTCACGTAGATAATGCTGAGTGTAAGGAAGAGCCAAGACTCGAGAGGAGCGAGAAGGACTACGTGTGAAGAAAAGCACGAAGATTTGGACGCGAAGCCAGAGAGTGAAGATTAAGAGTTTGCAGGCAAGCTCTAAACTCTTGATCATATTGAACCTATATTTTACTAATGCTCCTATAGTGCCTATCTATACTGCTATGCATAATATTTTGATTTAAAATATTGTGTTAGTTATAATCCTACTTGATTAATTGTTTTACTGATATTAGTGTCAGTTAGTAGACATTAATAGTAAATACCTTGATTACCCGTTGACGATACTCTCCTTGATAATCATAGGATACCGTCGTTAAAATACTTTAACAAACAGAAAGTAGCCTTGTTATTAGAATGCTTAGGAACCCTCTTGCGATATTTTGCATCGCCACACTATACACCATTTATTTACAAAATACGTTAAAGTGTGTTTGGTGGTGTGTGTAAATAAACGAGATGGGATTAGTGCAACTTGTGCTAAGTGAAGATGTGTGATTCTGGTCGTGGGGTGGGTCTCACTGTGACATCCCGAAGTTTAGAACAAGTTTAAAAATGCGTAATTCAAAATTTTTCTAACTTTCACCCTAACATTTTTCTTTTCAGCTCTCATCTCTTCTTTTCTCTCCTATTTCAAAAGGCAAAAACCTCACTAAATTAAAACTTATCTAAATTGAAGATTGCAAAATATTAAAATTTGAAGTGTGACAAGTGATTGACCGCGTTTTGTTCCCTTTTATTTCGTTTATTTTCCTGTGTTTTTTTTAATTTCAAACTTAACTCAATCCTTTAATTCTAAATCCGACAAACTTCTCTGAAATTGAAATTCGTTCAATTCCTTTGAACCCAATACTTGTGAATTACTGTCTTATCGAATTCCTTGAATTCCAAACCCGCCTAATTCTCTTGAGACTTATTTACTTCATTCAAATTAATTTACCCCATTCAAATAGCCATTTATCTTCCGAATTCCATAGAATTAAATCTATTCAGAATTTGAGAATAATCCTGAAACAAAAGTTGTTCATCTTAAAAAGTACTTCAACCCTGCAAAATTTCACGTTTATCGGAGCTCGGCAGGTTGACCTTTTGAGGGAAAAACAGAGGCTGCTGCTGAAATTTCGGAAAATCAGAAAAATGGAAAGAAGTCGTGGGTCCCGCCTGTCAGCGTCTTCCCCATCCCTATCTCCTCTCCTGTCTTCTTCCTCGCGCCGCTTAGCCAGCGCACCATCACGCGCAGCGCCACGTGCCCTGCCGCGCCGCCACGCGCCTAGCCACGCCCCGAGCGGGCGCCCTTCACCTCGGACACGTGCTCCTCCACGTGTTCGCGGCTCTCACACGATGTTTCCCCGACTAAACCGCGAGCTCTTCCTTGCCGCCTTTGCTGTTCCAGCCACCGGCGACCAAGCCGCTGTCGGCCTTGTCCCTCACCTCAGCTCCAACTTTGCGCCCTGTCCCTCCCACTCTCGGGACCACGCACCGCATCTCCTCCACCCAGAATTGGGCCCCGAATCGACCTTTTCCCCTTTGTTACCGGACACCGCTGCTCATCAATCGCCGCCGCAATTTCTGCTCTCCGGCGAGCTCCCTTAGCTCCAGACCAATTAGGCACCTCTGCCCCTAGCTGCTGACTCGAGTGGTCTGCTGTGCTCAGTCGGAAATCGATCGGAGTCGAGCTATCGCCGCTCGCTGCCATGGCGCGCCGCCCTCCTCTGTGGCCGGTGCTCCTCGGCGATTCCCCGGCGAAACTGAGCCCAAGGAAAGGATCCTCGCATCATCATCGAACTCCTCCATCGGAATCCCGAGCTCCTCGACGCCGCTCCTGCCCTAACATCGTGTGCCGCCGCCGTGCGTCGCCTCTGCAACTGACGTCGAAGCACTGCCGTGCCTCCCCTGCTTGCTCGAGCACAGGGAGAGTCTCAGCGCGCCGCCTTGCCCTTCCTCCGGCCGAGCCGCCCGCCCTCCCGCCAGCGAGCCGCCCCAGCGCCGGCGAGGTCCATGGCGACGGC
>BCLG01000220.1:153003-168359 GCA_001602295.1 Zoysia matrella
GGGCGGGTGCCACGCCGTGGAGGGGAGCAGTGCCGACGCCGTGCGGAGCGCGGTGGAGTGCTCGACGCAGGACGCGGCGCGCAGGGCGGTGGTCATGGCCAACCTGCAGTTCAGCTGGGTGCTCGCCGTCGTTTGGGTCGTGACGGCGTACCTCTGCCTCAGGGTGGACGGGCGGTGCCTCGAGTACATGCAGCTTCAGGCGCCTATAAGCGGCGTGTTCGCCGGCTACGATGGAGAGCCGACACAGAAACGTGTGTTTCACGTGGAAGAGCAGGTGTAGAAAAACATGCTTCTGCCGCGTGCAGGCAAAGTTGCTTGCTGGTTCAGCTGTAAGTACACTGTAATAACACACACAAGGTAGCATGTGTGTCTCACAGTTGCACGTGATGAGATGGGCCTGGTCTGGGCCGATGTTTAGATTGGGCCCTTAGACTCAGCTCCACTTTTCTTTGAAGATGTTTGCTGTTTGTTGGAGCACATGTCGACATGACGTCCAACAAACATTTAAGTCAGCAAATAAACCTGAATGTGACAACCTTATGAGCATGCAGCAAGTATGGTACAAAACCGTAACATAGATAGTAAACATGACAACGGTCAAAATGAACATTTTTATTAAAAAAAAAGGAGATAAGAATCTGCATCTTCTGATTAGTATACGAGCCAATTCCTTATTTACCATCTTAAAAGTGTTTAATGCCTTACAAACCATCGAAAAGTTAGAGTTTTCTTATCCACCATCGAATTTGAAAACTATGCCTTTAATACCATTGTAATTGATTTGACTCACAAATATTTTTAAATTCAGACTAAAAATGATACCTTTTATTCTTAAAAAATCATGTAATAAAATTTTATGTATTGACCTATGTTATGACGAAGCCATATAACAAATTTCTATTTGTTCATTTAATTTATGCCTTTATGATTACATTTCAAAATAGAAAATAGCAAAAAGAAATCAATTTGTATAAACTAATAATTACATGATATAAAATAATAATAATAAATAAATAAATAATTTTGATGATAAACTAGACATTTTTTGCAGTATAAATTGAAAAGGATGGTGACAAGTACATAAAATGGGCATAGGAGGCGTCAATTTCAGATCCAATGGCGGATAAGAAAACTATAATTTTTCGATGGCTTGTAAGGAACTAGTCTATCTTTGGATGGTAAATAAGCAATTTTCTCTTAGTATAAATATCATTTGCTTTTCCAAAACAGCAAACTCTAGCTCATAAAAAAAGTATAACAGCTTGATGTTCCTCACAAATGAACTGCCTATCCAAACTAATGACGACGCAGCAAAGAAAGCTGCAATAAGCACATGAGCAGAGCAAATTCTAGACAGGAAAAAATTTTCTGTAACAGATGCAAGCTAATCTGCCATTCCGCTAACCTGGTGAAACGATGTTAGTTCCCAATGTACACAATTTGCTACCAACCTAAAATAAGTATGGAAGTAGCAGTTGGTGAAGAATATCGATATGTCTCCTCTCATAGATACTGATCATGTATTCTTGCCCGGTTTTCTTCCCACCATAGTCTTGCATGCATCTCACTGAATCTCTCTCGGCTGCAAGAACAGAAATAAAAAGGACTGAGGTACTTAATCTATCATCAATCAATATTGTTTTATCCTATTTTTTCTAACAAAGTGGAAAAGAACATTTAACATTGTGACATCTAAGGATAACAAAGTTAATCTTGCTGAACTTGAAAATAATATATATGAAATATTATATTAGTTCAAGTTATCCAGGCTACTATTTATTAGTCATATATTATTACTCGGATACTAGAATTGCTACCGAATTTAGCTAAAAGTCCGTTGCAGACAGATCTCTCTGGCTAACTGAACAGTGATATCTTTTGCATTGTCTGGGCCCTCAGTAACCAAAGAAAAACTTGCATATAGATTAAACAGAAACATTATAAATCCTGTTTGCGAAACATAGTTTCAAATAGAAAACAGCAAACCTGAAACGGACGCGGCACAGTTCTCTTTTGCCACCAGGCAGAGCTCGAACAGTAATATATATACCAGGTTCATCCTCTTCGACCCATTCCCTCTCCTGCTCACTGGCATTACTAACAGAGACCGACAGTTCACTAGATCGATCCACTTCTTCAGGTGATGAGCTTGTCCTAACTGATGCATCTATTGATGAAATTTCTGTCTTTGCTCCACTAATGCTTGACAACTTTGGTGTTGATGTCAGAGCAACTGAATCATAGCAGTGATGTCCAAGGTAGCGATCCTGCCGGTAAGCCTTCTCATGGTAATTGGGTTGTCCTACTGCTCCACTGCCCATTAGTGGCCGTTGCATACCATGCGGGAGGTGATCCTTGTTAAATTGAGGTGTAGCTAGGTTATCCTCTTTCGAGTTCTGCACGTGGTGGAAGTCATATCATATCGCATCTGGTTGACAAAAAGGCATGTTTCAAATCATGAAAACATCTGAAGAGGTGATTAGTAGGGTGTCTTACCTCATCGTCAAAGCTTGGAGTGCTAGGAAGAGGAACAGCTTGACGGTTAAACTTTTGAACATTGTAAAGCTCCATGACTTTCTCATAATTTTCAGCCCACCATCTTTGCGCTCGCCATTTGGTGAACATTTCGCGGCTATTAGGCACGATCAGTTCATGCAGAAAGGAGCGCAATTGATAATGGTAAGTTGACACCCAAACAAAAAAAATATACCTTCAGAAGAGGGAGCAAGCACAATACAATAAACAAAAGTAGAAAGAGAAGCAGAGCCTGGGCCAACAGAATCCAAGATTTTGCCTTTTTTTTTTCCTTATCAATCGTTAAATTTATGTGATGTCATTCTTCTTTCAATCAATTTTTCCTTCTTTCCATCAATTTTTCCTTGACCGGACAATGTTTACAGGTCATATCCACCCATCCATTAAGAAATGACTTGGTGGGAGGGGTTTAACACTGAACTTCACTGGAAGCTAGTTAGATAAGGGTCTACTTCTGGGACATGAATTCTTAGTCTTACTTTAAATTTTCTTACAAACGCTTAATTCTGCCTGTGAATAGAACATGTTGATATATCGCAAAAATGTAATATCTACCAATATTGTACTTTGTGAAAACCAAAAATACGTATTTGGCTATTTGGTTGAGTTATCCAACTAACAATCACATGTGACAATAATCATCATTCAAGCAGTATTTGTACCGCAAAGACATGCACTTAATTAAGAACCCACACTTGGTACAACTTTAGTGGGATTTTGAATTTATGTGAGCATATTTGTGATAGAATGAATAAAAGATGAGAGTTGATAACCAGATAATACACTAGAGTGAATAAGTTATCCACAGAAAGTGGACAGACGCTTTAAATAAACACTAGGTAAAAATTCACTATTCGGTTCAGCCACAAAAACTCAATACTGCTTCATAGCATGGCTGATATTTCTTCGGGGATGGATGCAATTCCAGTTGTTTGGATCATCTTCAGCACGAATTTGGGTGCCTATTTTTCTTACCACCAAATTCCTCCTAGATTGGTCAATTTCACATTAGCATATCTGAATGTCTAAGGCATACTCGACAATAAAAAAAAAAAATCCCTACGGTGTATGAAACAGTGTTAAGTGAATCTAAAGACAACAATGGATTTTGAAATCTGTGCAGCCACTAGCATCCTTTTTAAAATAGGCCGCCGTCCCAAAACTTAGAAACAAGAAAAATAAGCTACAGGTGCACAGTAAGAATTAAAAAGATCGGTTTGTCTTGCCCTGATAACATAGATATCTTTCATTTATGCCATCTACCCGCATGTCCGCGTGTCATTACTGGTGCCAGAAAATCAAAGTAGATGCCATGAGTAATAACAAGTTCTGATGCCAAACTGACTTAGTTAGCCTAAAAATCCATAAATTTATGAAAATAAAAAGTCCAGTGACATCCTTTTTCATTAGTGCAGACATCATGTTTGAAAGAGCCATTTGTAACTAATAAGGTCTACATAGAAAGGAATCAATACTGAAAAAATATATCAATAGAAATGCAACAATCCATTGATCGTGGTTGGCTGGCCTGGCTCCCTACTGAAGCTGGGGTCTGGAGGGACTCAATAAGATTAATGAGATGCCAAAGGAAGCCTACCATTTCTTTATTGCAACAGGACAATGAAGGAACAGACACTTGTACTTTATATTTTTCCTTTCATTATGTTCCATTCATCCTAATGAT
This sequence comes from Zoysia matrella, assembly GCA_001602295.1. Taxonomy (NCBI): domain Eukaryota; kingdom Viridiplantae; phylum Streptophyta; class Magnoliopsida; order Poales; family Poaceae; genus Zoysia; species Zoysia matrella. The sequence goes on from BCLG01000220.1 coordinate 157,223, forward strand.
ATCTCAAGGCAGAGAGCAGGCTGCCACGATTGTCTCCTGTCTTACCTAATAATCTCATCCTAGAATAGGAAGAAAAAACCAGTGCAACTCACAAAATGTATGGCAAGGATTCAAAAAGGTGCTGATGTGAGTTAGGCTTCAGATCTGTCCTATGAAGTTGAGATTCAGCTTTGAGTGATATTTACTGACTCGACTGATGGAAACTAATAAAGCATACACGAAGTCAGATCCAGATTTCGGCCTGTCGTGACACGAGTATCTAGGAATCATGCCTTTGCCCAATGCTGTTCAAACAGCATACTGTACCGTTTGAAGAATGCAATCTTGGCTGCGAATCAACATGTGCCGCTTTGAACTATCACACACTTCTCAAAAAATTATTTCTAATTCTAGTACATTGTAATCATATTTTTGAGACAGTGATATACCATAATTTCCTTTCTGGCACTTCAAAAGACAGGAACTATTTACACCTTTCTTCTCCATTTAGCCTCTACCAAAAGCAAGCTGACACTTTATATTTCTGATATACCATAATTTCCTTTTGCTTGTGGAAAAAAAACACCCAGTGAAAGCAAAGGTAGAAAAAGATTTTAAAAAATAGAAGCAATAGGGAAAAGCTAGATGGTACTTATATTTGTCTTATTTGTGCATAAACGTTTACCAAAAATCAATCAAAAGCTTGCTGGGACTCGAGTCGCCAAAAAAAAAAAGCTTGATGGGACTCTTAATTTCATTATGAGCTCAAATTTAAACATTCCTGGGTTCAAGCACTACAGCTTTTCTGGAGTTGAAACTTTTCTTTTCCATTTTGCACCCTCCATTCTCAAAAGGAAGGCTCTGAAATTTCCCTATAATTCAAGCAGACCAAACAGCAACAAAAAATTTTACTACAATCAAAGTAAATACGCATAGAAGGACTGGAATGCAAAAGTTTTCTTGTTCTATGATTTTCTTCTGTAAGAATTGGTCAAATTGTTCTGCCAAGATACAAATTTGAAATGGATACGAGCAAGAAGAGTTCACCTGAATCGGATGCGCTTCAGTTCGTTGCCACCCTGCGGCAGAGAGAGGAATGAAATGAGCACCCCGGGTTCCACCTGAGCCACCCATTCCTTTTCCTCTTCCTCGTCGATGCCGCCGTCCACCATCTCCTTTTCTGCTCCCTCCTCATCGCCGGCGAGGAAGTCGGTGCGCGTACTCACCGACGGCGTGGCATCGCCGCTTGACATAGAACCGCCGCGGCGCAACCTTGGAGTAGATGCTGTGGAGCTGCAGGCGCGGCGGTACGAGTGGTGAAAGCGCTCCGACCCAGAGGCCACCCCGGAGTCCGCGAACGAGTAGCCGTGATGGTAACGGTGGTGCCGCTGCGAATGCGCTGCCGCCGAGCCGGCGCAGGGCTTGCAGTGCCTGTACGCACCTGAAGCCTTCAGCGCCATGTCCTTGATCTGAAAACCCAAGAAAATTTTCCGTCAGCGCGAACTTTCAACCACAAGCCTTGAGATTTTGGACAAAGTGAACCATCTCAAAACCTCAAAAACCCAAGGCGTGTCAAATTCCTTGGAAAGGCGCATTCGATCGGAGGGAAGAAAGGAAAGGAAATTCTATCAGTAATCTCAACCAACAGCTATTAATACCCATGGTTTGCTCCGATCAAATAAATAAAAAAAAATAGACGGAAAATAATCCCATGAATTCGTGGGAGGACATTTCAAAACATTAACTCCAAGAGCAGTAACCAACCTGGGCGGTGAGCGCCTTGAAGGCCTGCCTCGTGCTGGGCGTCTCCACCGAGTCAACCCCGCCAACGGCGATGGCATTGTCTTCCTCGTCGTCCTCCGGTGAATCACGCAGCGGCAGCGCGCCCCTTGGAAGCTCCTTGGAGTTGGAGCACGAGATGCAGGTTAGCATTGCCTCTCGCCGTCCCTTGGATCCCGCAGCGGAGAGGGGAGCAGAGACGAGAACTGGCGGCGTGGGTTTATGAACAGGACGGGGAACTCGCGGGTGCTCCCGAAGAAGCGAGCTCGAAATGAAGGCGTTAATGGCGGATTAAGATTCGGAGTTAAGAAAAGACAGAGTCGCCGGGTGTGTTGTTTTAGGGCGTGTTTGGTTGCCGGGGCAGCGCGCCACGGCTCGCCACGTCGCACCTGTGGCGTGCAGACACGCCGTTTGGTTGATGCCAAAGGTTAGGCACCCTGAACTCTGCCACAGCTCGTTAGTGCATTTTCTCGTGCCGCAGCTCGTCGCACTTTTGGCGGCCGATTTCGTCGCCGCAACTTAGGCGTGCCCGCAGCTGCGGCGGCAACGTAACACGCCCTTAGTCTTTCCTCTTTCTGGGTATAGTTGCGTCCGCCACTGTTTATAGATGAATTCTTATCTCTTTTAAGGGCATCTATAATATGGTGCTAAAGTGAGCCATAAGCAATAAAATACTCTTTAAAATCAATTATATACATTGAAAAAGTAGGAAAAAAAAGCTATCTATAGTGCTATGGTCAAGCCATAAGACCCTAAAATATTAGTATTTTGCTAAAAATATAAGTAGCCATGAAAAGAAAAAGGCAATTTTGAAATTAATATAAGACATAAAAAGCTCTTTGGAAGGCAAGAACTACAGGAATTTTGTATGAATAAATTGAATTTTAGACATGTTTGGAACATGGGAATTTTTTTGCTTTTTTTTAAAATTGAATTGATTCCTATGAAATTTCTATAAAATTCTTTGAAAACTCCTACGTTCCAAATGGGACCTTACAGAAAAAAACATAGGATTCAGAAAAAAAAATTTGTTCATTTCAAAAGGAGCTTTAATTTGATAAGGTCGATGTGGTAATTTTTCTTCTTGATCTGTTTTTTACTATGAACAGATTCTTATAAAATTCATGTGCTAATCTTAGGAAAGTCCTGCATCCAAATGAAGCCTAAAATTTAACATGTCTGTCAAGGTTCTTATTTCCAAAATATAGGTCAACGTGTTTTTTTCCTTCTTTTCAACATTGAGTAGAAACATAAGAGTCGTCCTTTTTTGTTATCATACTTATGCATTTTTATAGACAAAATGTGCCTCCAAAGCTGGGTAAAATAAGAACAATTCATTTTTAGGTCATCCATTTGGTCTGAAACATCAACCATTGGTGAACGAAGAGTATTTCTTTTGTCCTTAAATAGTTTAAATAGTTGTCGTTAACACAAAAAGTTTAATTTTTCAAGAATAAAATTATTGTACAAACTATAATAATTTAAAATTGATTTTGTGAAAGAAAAGAGAGCAGAGAATTACCTACAGGGGCGAAGCCTCATGGAGGCCAAACTGGGCCTCAGCCCCCCTTGATTTAGGAATTTTCTTTAAGAAATTAGTGCATTGCAATGGTAAAAAGTGTAAAATCAAGATAAAAAAATGTGAAGATTAATTGATAGTAGCACATAAAAATGATCTGTTTTAAGTTTTTCTCTCTCACCTCGCTGTTTATGACTATTAAATTTCTTTCGACTAGAGGTTGAAGAAGATACTGTAGCAGTCGGCTCCCTCTCTATTTGGATTCACTCTCCGCCACTGATTACCTACCATGTTAGGAGATGTTAGAGGGAAATGTAAAGAGTCTACTAGCCAAGCAAAGCAATAACATCCATACCAATCAGTTCAGGAAGTGCGACCAACTCAAAAGACCATGTCATTTTTAGTCAAGGAACCAACTGTCCACCATAAATCACATTTGAAACTGCGCACAGTACTACCGCAACGAGATCGATCGGAAGGTCATGCAAGGTGCAACCACCAAACTGCCTCCCGAAGACCTGGAAAAGGGACCAGGGGATCACTCTCCAAGCCTCTCACCGATCGAGCAGAGCATCCGGCATGTTGAGCACGGGATGCCTGGGCCGATGGATTCCTTGGAACGCATGGATGCACCATCCCTTGCACGTGTGGGTGAAAGTGGCGTGGGCCACGCCGCTAACCCACTGGGCTAGGCCGCACCACTAACCCAGAAATGATCAGGCCTGTTTGGAAAAGAGAAACGATAAACGTAGGAATAGAAAAAATATAAAAATAGATACGTGTAAAATATAGGAATGAAAAATGAATGAATATTTTTAAAGTTGATGTTTGGATGAGTATAAGAAAAATATAAAAATTTTAAAGGTGAAGATTTGAATTAGTAGTGTATTTCAACTTAGTAGCAGCAGCGTCGCAGCTGGGAAACAAATTGATCAGGGATACACAAGTGCTAATCGGTCTCGGAGAGAAAAAGGAAAACTTCCTTTATATCTGTGAAACAAAGAATGCTACAGTAAATTAATCCATAGCAATATGAATCTTGTGTTTTTCTTACATTTTCCCTCCAATCCAAAGAACCCCTCATATTTTGACCCACTTTGGTTTAGCGGCTGTACGTGGGCAGCCGCTCTGACCCAACGGCGCCGTTAGATCTCGCATAAGAGCAAGCTCACTGTTAGACTACTATAATTAGGCATGTAATTGTGGCTGTAATTGCGCCTTAGTGGTAGGCTTGCATGCCACCCATGGCTGCTATATATGTACTCCTGTAAACATACTTGGAATACATATCAATCTTCCTACACTTTCATGGTATCAAATCGGTTACGATCCACTACTCTTCCGCAACCTTAGTCTGCGTGCCGCCAGTCCTCCTCACCGCTCCTGCCGCCGATCCACTCGCCCGGAGCGCTGCTGAGCCGATCGCCGCGCCATTGATCGCCCGCCCTGCCCTGCCCCTCGCATGCACGCGCGGCCGCTGATCCCAACTAGTTCCGATCGCCCCTTGCATGCAAGTACACCACCACCAGGAATGTAATTGCATGTCCGCGCGGCCGCTGATCCTCCAGTCTCGATCGACCGCGTCACTCGGTCGCCGATCGTGACCATCGCGATCGCCCGCCCCGCGTCGCTGATCGTGTTCTTGTCGGCCTCGTCCACCGGTCCGGTCCCCTTGTGCCCGCCATGCCGGATGACGAGGAAGCCCGTCTCTGCAACGACGCCCTCGACAAATTTGAAGCCGCCCACGAGCCCATCTGGGCTCAGGCCACCGCCGTCGTCAACGTGAAGGCACTAATCCCCGTCATCCTCGACAAGGCCACGAACACCTACACCAAGTGGCGTGGGATGTTCCTCACCGTCCTCGGCAAGTACGCGCTGACCCATCACGTCCTCAATGATGAGACACTTCCCGAGCGCCCTGCCTGGCTCCAGGCGAACTGCGTTGTGCTGACATGGATCTACGGCACCGTCTCTGGCGACTTGCAGCAGTCGCTCATGATCCGGCAGCGCCCCGCGCGGGAGGCGTGGTGCTATCTCGAGGATGAGTTTCTTGGGCAGAAGGAGTCTCGTGCCCTCCTCCTCGAGACGCAATTCCGCAACCTCCGTCAAGACTCCCTGTCGATCACCGACTTCTGTCGTCGCCTTGAGACAATGGCGGCATCTCTCGCCGAGTTCGGCGATCCTATCGGCGATCGTCAGATGGTCCTCACCCTGCTCCGTGGCCTGAGCGGAAAATTCCGACACATGGTGTCGATCCTCAAGATGCACCGCCCCTTCTCGACGTTTGCTGAGGCACGTACCCATATCCTGCTGGAGGAGCTGGAGATCGACGCCCGGCCTCCTTCACCACCTGCGGCCCTCGTCACGACGCCGCAGCAGCCGGCCGCATCCGGCCCACCCGCACTCTCCAATGCGCTGCGCCAGGGGAACCAGATGGCTCCACAACGTCCCCCTGAGGCGCCCAGTGGCAACGGCGGGCAGCGCTCCAACGGTCATCGCCGTGGTCGTGGCGGCCGCGGCTGGCAGCAACTTCCTGGCGGTGTTGCGCCGTCCGGTGCCCAGGGTCACGCACCACCAGGGGCGCACCCTTCCTTCAGTCAACCCTGGACTGGCTCCCTGCAGATGTGGCCATATGGCCGCCCACCACCGCCACAGCAGGCCTTCACCACCTTTCCTCAGTATGGCGGTCCATTTGGCGGCGTTCCCGGCGGATACGGCTATACTGCACCATCCACATACGGCTACGGGGGAGCTGCGCCCTCAACACCGACGTTCCAGGGACACCAGGGGCACCCAGCGCACTATCAAGTGCCTGCACCGGCGCCCTGGAACCCCACTCATGGCAGTGCATGGAACCAGGACTCATTGGTGCAGTCCTTCAACACGATGTCGCTCACCCCGCCACCACCATCCGAATGGTATGCTGACTCGGGTGCTGGCTCTCACATGATTGCGGATGCTGGTACACTCTCCTCCGTTTCATCCCCTTCATCACTTACACCCTCATCTATCGTTGTTGGGAATGGTGCACTCCTTCCCGTCACTGCCACTGGATCACACACTTTTTCCTTTCCGCATCGTAATCTTGTTCTTAATGATGTTTTAGTTTCCCCACATATAATTAAGAACCTAATTTCCATTCGCCGTTTTACCACCGATAACAACTGTTCCATTGAATTTGATCCGTTTGGCCTTTCTGTGAAGGACCTACACACCAGGACCGTGATCGCCAGGTGCAATAGCTCTAGCGACCTCTACCCATTCTTCCCACCCACCACCAGCACCACCGCCTTCATCGCAGCACCTACCTCACTTTGGCATCGGCGTCTCGGCCATCTTGGGCGTGAAGCAATGTTCAAACTCATCTTGGGCGTGAAGCAATGTTCAAACTCATTAGCTCCAGTGTTATCTCCTGCAATAAAGATGATCTCCACCACATATGTCATGCGTGCCAGCTCGGTCGGCACACACGACTTCTGTTTGGGACCTCTAGCTCTCGAGCTTTTAATAATTTTGATTTGATACACTGTGATCTCTGGACATCTCCTATTGTCAGTGTGTCTGGGTACAAATATTATCTTGTTACTTTGGATGATTGTTCCCATTACATTTGGACTTTTCCCCTCCGTAAAAAATCCGAGACGTTTTCCACTCTTTCCAATTTTTTCGCATATGTTCACACTCAGTTCGGCACCACCATCAAGAGCGTCCAGTGCGACAATGGCCGCGAATTTGACAATTCTGCAGCCCGCACGTTCTTTCTCTCCCACGGTGTTGCACTTCGCATGTCGTGTCCATACACTTCCCAGCAAAATGGAAAGGCCGAACGCTCTCTCCACACACTTAACAATATTCTGCGTTCTCTTCTTTTTTAGGCAAGCCATCCTCCGTTCTACTGGGTCGAGGCACTTCACACCACCACCTACCTAGTTAACCGGCTCCCCACCAAAACTCTCGCTTTCTCAACTCCCTACACCCACCTCTATTCCACCCAACCCTCCTACGACCATCTCAAAGTTTTTGGGTGTGCTTGTTACCCTAACATGTCCGCCACAGCACCTCACAAACTTGCACCCCGCTCCTCTCTATGTGTGTTCCTCGGTTACTCCTCCGAACACAAAGGCTACCGGTGTCTGGAGCTTCAGTCGAACCGCATTCTTATTTCTCGCCATGTCATTTTTGACGAATCCTCCTTCCCTTTCGCCAATATGTCTACCACGCCCATGGCATCCTCCGCCTTGGACTTCCTTCTTGATGAGGATGATCTTACCGCTCCGAGCTCCGTTTGTGCATGCAGGTACACCAGCCAGCCCGGCGTCACACCGTGAGCTGTCCCCTGTGCCGGTGCCCTCCTCCCCCACTTGGACGGGCGCTGGACCGGCGACGCCCGGCGCATCGCCTGGCCCCAGCGGCGCTGCTGCCCCTGTGTCACCCGCACAGGCTGCTGCCAGTAGCGCCCAGCCTGCCTCGCCACCTGGGAGCCCCGGTGCTGCTGCCCCCGTGCATCCCGCGCGGGCCGCTGCCAGCAGCACCACCGCCACCGGCCGCACAGTGGCCACTCGACCAGTCTCCATCGCCCCCATCGACAATGCACATCCCATGCGCACGCGCGGCAAAGCCGGCATCGCCCAGCCTGTGGATCGCCTGAATCTCCACGCTGTGACCATGTCACCACTGCCTCGCTCCGTCCGTGATGCCCTGTCTGATCCACATTGGCGCGCTGCTATGCAAGCTGAGTTCGATGCATTGATCGCCAATGACACCTGGAGTCTTGTGCCACAACCTCCTGGTGTTAATATGGTTACGGGCAAGTGGATTTTTCGTCACAAACTGCACGCAGATGGTTCTCTTGATCGCTACAAGGCTCGTTGGGTTCTCAGGACTGGCCTATTCACCAACTGGATGTGAAGAATACGTTCTTGCATGGTACTCTCACAGAGACAGTCTACTGCGTTCAGTTGACAGGTTTTGTGGATTTCTCTCGTCCTAATTTTGTTTGCCGCCTCAACAAATCAATGTATAGCCTGAAGCAGGCGTCGCGTGCTTGGCATCAACGGTTTGCTTCTCATCTTATTTCACTTGGATTTGTTGAAGCAAAGTCAGACACCTCACTCTTCATATATCGTCGAGGAGCCGATACTGCCCTGTTGTTGCTCTATGTGGATGATATTGTTCTCACTGCTTCCTCTGCTGGTCTTCTACAGCACGTTATTGGGGCCCTTCAGCGTGAGTTTGCTATGACAGATATGGGTCAACTTCACCATTTTCTGGGCATTTCAGTGGGACGTTCTGCTAGTGGGTTATTTCTATCTCAGCGACAGTACACACAAGATATTTTGGAGCGAGCTGGGATGAGTGAGTGCAAGCCATGCAGCACCCCTGTTGATCTACACTCCAAATTATCTGCAGCGAGATCTCCTGTCGCTGATGCCACACAGTACCGCAGCCTAGCCGGCGCCTTACAGTATCTGACTTTCACCCGTCCAGACATTGCTTTTGCTGTTCAGCAAGTATGCCTCTATATGCATGACCCCAGGGAGCCTCACCTCACGGCTCTCAAGCGGATTCTGCGATATCTGCAAGGTACTCTTTCACTTGGCTTGACTATGCGCCGCTCGTCACCTACAGACCTCGTTGTGTACACGGATGCAGACTGGGCTGGCTGTCTGGATACCCGTCGCTCCACCTCCGGCTATGCAGTGTTCCTAGGTTACAACCTGGTGTCTTGGTCCTCCAAGCGCCAGCACATCGTCTCGCGGTCCAGCGCCGAGGCTGAATACCGAGCTGTGGCAAATGGTGTTGCTGAAGCTACCTGGTTGCGACAGCTGTTGATTGAACTTCACCATCCTCCTCGCCGAGCCACTGTGGTCTATTGTGATAACGTCAGTGCCGTATATCTCTCCAGCAACCTAGTGCAACATCAGCGAACAAAACATGTTGAGATTGATCTCCACTTTGTTCGAGAGAAAGTTGCCCTCGGTCATGCTCGAGTTCTTCATGTACCTACGACATCACAGTACGCAGACGTCTTCACCAAGGGTCTTCCTACCTCGCTTTTCCAGGAGTTTCGGTCCAGTCTGACCGTTAGCGATGCTCCCGATTAGACTGCGGGGGAGTGTTAGACTACTATAATTAGGCATGTAATTGTGGCTGTAATTGCGCCTTAGTGGTAGGCTTGCATGCCACCCATGGCTGCTATATATGTACTCCTGTAAACATACTTGGAATACATATCAATCTTCCTACACTTTTACTCACCATCACCATGACGCTCCTCGCCCTGACCATCGTTCTGCTTTTCTTGACCTCCATGAGGGACAGTGATGGCAGCGGCAGAGCTATGAGGTGGAGTCAGAGATGGCGCGGCAGCGGCAGACGACGCGCGGTGCTCCGAATCTCCAAAGGGGGCGTCGCGGTGCGGCGCTATACCGCGAATTAGCGGTGGCGATTAGTGGCTTGCCGCAGCGGCCCACCTCAGCCTTGCGGTGCTTGCGGCGGTGGGGCGGGCAACTGCAGCCCGTCCCACTATGATGTATGCTTGCACGTTGTCGTGCTGCGGTGAACTCCTCCGGTGCCGTTGTTTAATGACGTCGAGACCCGTGCGAGAGAGGAAGAAAACAAGGGGATGCGCAGTGTGGTGATTATCTTGATGGGTTTGTGCTGTCTACGAGGAAAAAGGCATTTGGAATCCAATTCCATCCATGGAATCCAATTCCATCTATGCTGTAAGTACTTCTACTCTCACCGTTCTTAAATTGATGACGATATTGACTTTAAAGATCATTTGTTTTATTCAAAAAATTATGATAATTTTTATATATTTTGTTATAATTTGCTTTATCACCAAATATATTTCAAACACAGTTTAAAATTTTACACATTTAAACTAATTTTTTAAATAAGACAAATAATCAGAGTAGAAATTTAAGTCAACGGCGACATTATTTTAATAACAGACGGAGTATTCAACAATCTAAGGCTACTCGGTAAACTGCTCTGTAAATTAAACTCACCGATTATTTCCAGCCAAAGAAACCAACAAATCACCGAGTGTTAAGTTTCCGTAGTGTCTTTTTTTTGGACTCGTTAAGTTTCAGTAGAGAGGAGTAGTTGTTTAGGTGGAAATATCCAAGCCCATAACTGTCGATGGGCTTACAAAGAGACCTGCAGCATGCGAGAGATAGACAAGCCCAACATTCTTAATGGACCAGGAGAAAAGAATTTTCTGGGCCGGCCATAATATTGTAGTGTTCTCAAAATTCTATTTGGAACGCTAGGTTTGTATATATGCTTGTAGTTACTTATATTTCAGAGTCACGTTCTGAACCAAGGTGATGTATGGTTGGAAAGTTTGTAACGTAATCACATTACGAAGTTCATTGATTACGTTAGTTTCTGTTTGTTTAAGCATCTTCCGTATTCGGTCCCCTGTAATCGGATACCAGGCTGTAGAAAACTGATACACCTACTTTTCCTCCGTAATCGAAAAGCATCGTCCGTTTCCAATATCTTTCTCCTCCCCCCCCCCCCCCCCCCCAGCCCAGCGAGCAAGAACAGCAGACGGCCGCTGGACGCACCAGGAGCGGAGATTCACCAAGCGAGCAGGGCAGTAGGCGGCCTCCCTCGCCCACCAAAGGCTGGAAATCATCTCTCTCTCTCTTTCTCTCTCAAGTATCGTAGGAGGCAGCATGTGGAAAAGGCGGATCGAGCACGGGTCCCTCCGATCCGGTGGCCGAGGTGGACGGCGGTGGCTGCACTAGGGCAGGCTGCTGGGCAGCCGAGCTGGTGGACGGCGGCGACAAACGTCGGAGTGGGCCAAGCTGGTGGCGGCGGCGGTGACGCCAGAGCAACCCGAGTTGG
>BCLG01000220.1:168369-203700 GCA_001602295.1 Zoysia matrella
TCTCTCTCAAGTATCGTAGGAGGCAGCATGTGGAAAAGGCGGATCGAGCACGGGTCCCTCCGATCCGGTGGCCGAGGTGGACGGCGGTGGCTGCACTAGGGCAGGCTGCTGGGCAGCCGAGCTGGTGGACGGCGGCGACAAACGTCGGAGTGGGCCAAGCTGGTGGCGGCGGCGGTGACGCCAGAGCAACCCGAGTTGGTGGCCGGCGGCGTTGTAACGCCCGAGTTTCTCTTACCTTTCAATAAGTCTCGATCTTTCATGACCTTGTCAATCTCAGAAAGTTAACAAGCACGACATTACAAGTGATCAATAAAAAAATTATAACAAAAACATTAAACAAGAAACAAAAATAAAAAATAGCAAGTCAAAGAAAATTTATTAGAATAAAATTCTCCAAAGAGATCCATCGACATGCAAACTAAAAACATTTTAGAGCAGAAAGATCGCTATCAAGAAATTCAAAGAATGCAGCAACGAAAGCTTCATCATGGCAGCGGCAGTAAACCTCCTCCACACAGATAAGCTTGAGCGTAGGAGCTGACTTCACGGTCCGTCGAAGACGTAGTCGAAGTCGAAACTGAGAGTATCCTCTAAAAACAATAAATTAGAAAGTCGTAAGTACGAATACTCAGCAAACTGCGTACTACCCATCACAATGTATGCATGCAAATGGTTTCAAGGGTAAAGCCTGGCTCAAGTGCTAAATGTAAGTTTAAAACATTTTATTTTACTTTGAAGATGCAAGAAAGTTTTATTTTAAAACTGTCAAATTTTATTATCTTGCTCCACAGGGATCTCCGTTATCTCGAGCGGAGATTCATTTTAAACACTGGTGTAACCTCTACATCTCGACTACAGCTCAAAGGCCGAATTTTAAAACATTTTGAAATAGAAGAGAAAAGAAAAAAATAAAACTACTCAATGAGTAGCACAACTCAGGGGTGTCCTTAAAAAAGGATGTGGCAATGCGTATTGACTATTTTTATGCACCTGGACCTACGAGAAGTGCCATCGGTAACTACCGTCGTAGTCTCGACGAACACACAAGACCCATCCACAAGCTTTAACTGGCATTATCCATACTGCAAGATTGGGATCCTAAGTTTCTATGCAATCGGGTTCTAAAGCTGCGAAGAGCCTACCACTGATCAGGTGGGGTATCACGATTTTATATGAGAAGTCATAGCTTTACACCACACTAACACGTCACCGCCAACCCACGGGTAAACATCCAGTCTCGGTAAGCTTCAAGATCAAGCCACTACCCATATAAGGTAACGTAGAGTGCATGGTTATCAACTGAGCGTACAAAGCTCGAAAGACTCGATCCTTAATTACCAGAGCATGCACTCTCTCCAACTTCAACGCCAACAACCAGCAAGTCTCACGAAAAGATTCTAGCGCGGATCTTTTTGTTGTACCGCCATAGGTACACCCATAGAGATTTCCTAAAAGTACTCCAGCTCTTCATACTTTATTCTATCCGGCTAAATAGTTATGTATAGTTATTTACAAAACTCACATATTTAAATCACAGTTTAAAATCATTTAACACAAATTCTATTTTTATAGTGATAGGTGTGAGATAAAAATAAATGCGACTAAGCATGGCTAAGCATAAAAATAAAATAATTGTTCTAAAGCAATCCTAAGGCTTATATTTGTGGAACAATAAATAAGCACGGCTTAAAAATGTTGCTAGCATATTTTAAAACAGTTGGCATGCAAATTAGGGTTGTAAACAAAACATGCAGTTTAAAATACTGGGTACAAAAGTGATTAAGGAACACGGCTTGCCTGGCAGCTCGGGATCGTAGTCGGAATTTGAGTCGTCGAACATGAGCGGGCTCGCGGTACTTCTCCTCGAGATCACCAGCTAAACACAACACGAACAGAGATCAGACACTATGTACACGATAATTAAATTTAATAATTAAATCTAAATTTAGATTACTAGCCTAAACGTGCTCAAAATGTTCCTCAAAAAATTCTACACGACAATCTCGACGAGAAGAATTTATGGAAGTAATTTTGAGAATTTTTTGAGACCAAACGAAGTTTCTCAAAAATTCTTAAAGATTTAGACTATGAGGAACTAGACTAACCGCAAATCGATTAACAACCAATTCATCAGTCTATTGGAGAGGAAAAAGGAAACGGAGATCAGAACCGGAGACGCGAGAATCAAAATCGAGAACAGTGGAGACGGCTGGATGGGCGACGCACGCGGACGGAGCAACAGACCGGCGACGGAAATCGGAGATCGACTCAGGGACGCGCGATGAAGACCGAACGATGAAGCGGAGATGGGGTCGCGGTAGGAGCGGATCAGTGACGCGGTGACGGAGTCAAAACGGTCGCTCGCGGGGACGGCTCCCGCGGATCGAGACGACGCGTGTGGGCGAACAGAGTCGGGGTAGCGTACGCGGCTCCAGCGGTGACGACGTGGAGGAGCGAGGATCAGATCGAGGCGATGCGTGTTTTGGAGACTTGGGAGTGGGGAAAGAAAAATGAGAAGAAGAGGGGTTAGTGGGATGGGGTAAAATGAATAGGATATTTATAGAGAAGTTAAATGGGAGAGATTTGGAAATTAATTAAAGACTTTGGAGATTAATTAAGGGCTGTGAGAATTAATATCGGCCCCACAAAAGCCCGCGGACCAAAATTATTTCGGTGCAGAAAAATCAAAAGGAGAATTTCGAAATTGAACGGAATGAATTTGGGATAAACTTCTCCTCGATTAATTTGAAAATTCCAAGATGTTACAGACTCCCCCTTACAGGATCTTATCCTCTAAATTAAGAAGCGGACTCGAACAGGTGGGGAAACTTCTTCCTAGATTCTCTTCCTTCTCTCAGGTAGCCTCTCGCTCGATGTGATTGCTCCATTGGACTTTGAGAAACTTGATGTAGGACCTCCTCGTCTCTTTGAACGGCTCATAAAAAATCTTCACAGAGTACTCCAGATACTCGAGCGTGTCCTGAATATCCGAAGCATCAAGGACAACTTGCTCCTCCGACACTCAAAAACACTTCTTCAAATGAGAGACGTGGAACACAGGATGCACACTCGCCAGCTCGGGTGGCAACTCCGACCTGTAAGCAAGCTCACCGATCTTCTTCAGAATCCAGAAAAGACCAACAAACCTTGGAGCTAGCTTTTCTCGGACATGAAAGCGATGCGTGCCACGGAGAGGTGACACTTTGAGATACACCCAATCATCAACCTAGAAAGAAAGGGGTCTCTTTATCTTATCTGCATAACTCTTCTGACGGCCTTGAGCAACCCGAAGATGTTCTCTGATCTTCTCAACCTTCTCTTCTGTAGCTTTGATGGAATCAGGACCGAAGAAAGACCTCTCACCAACCTCTGACCACATGAGCGAGGTACGGCATCTCCTACCATACAACGCCTCAAATGGTGACATCCCCAAACTGGCCTGAAAGCTGTTGTTGTACGAGAACTCTGCAAAAGAGAGACTATCCTCCCAGCTCTGCTCATAGATAATCACACAAGCCCTCAACATATCCTTTAGAATCTGGTTCACACGCTCTGTCTGACTATTTGTCTAAGGATGATAAGCTGAATCGTACACTAGGTGTGTACCCATAGCCTCATGCAAGCTCTTCCAGAATCTCGCGGTAAACTGAGGCCCGCGATCTGACAGAATGCTCCTCGGTGCACCATGCAACCTCACGATGTGATCAATGTACAACTTGGTCAACTGATCAACTCTCGCTCACAGAGATGAAATGAGCAGTTTTTGTCAAACGATCCACCACCATCAAGATAGCATTATGATGGCAAGACGTCATCGACAAACCTGTGATGAAATACATACTGATGTCATCCCACTTCCAAGAAGAGATTGACAATGGCTTCAGCAATCTAGCCAGTCTCTAGAGCTCAGCCTTAACTCGCCGGCAAACATCACACAAGGCAACATACTCAGCAATGTCCGCCTTCATGTCAACCCATCAGAAACGAGTCCTCAGATCCTCGAACATCTTGGTGCAGCCTAGATAGATAGAATACCTTGAATCATAAGCCTCTCTCTGAATGGCATCCCGCAACTCTAGCACTCTCGAAACACAGATACGGTCTCCAAGCCACAAAACACCCTGCTGATCCACACGAAAACCAGGTGCTTTACCTTTTCTCATCTTTTTCAAGATCAACTGAATTTCTCGATCACGCTTCTGAGCTGACTTGATCTTCTTAATCAACAATAGCTGCAACCTGAGCTCGTGCAAGAGACTCTGAGGAACAATCTCAACTCACAAACTGGTCAGATCTACAAGAAGCTCTGACTGCCCAGATATAAAAGAAAACAATAAGCCTTGCGACTCAAAGCATCGGCTACCACATTAGCTTTACTCGGGTGATAGTTGATGCTAAGATCGTAATCTTTAATCAACTCAAGCCACTTGCTCTGCCTCATGTTCAGCTTTGCCTGAGTGAAGATGTACTTGAGACACTTGTGATCGGTGAAGATCTCACATCTGTTGCTGATCAGATAATGTCTTCAAATCTTCAAAGCATAGACAACAGCCGCCAACTCTAGATCATGCGTCAGATAGTTCAACTCATGCTTCTTCAACTGCCTCGAAGCATAGCACACCACCTTTTTGTTCTGCATCAGCACATAACCTAAACTCTGACGAGAAGCATCATAGAAAACCTAGAAATCCTGGTGAATATCCGGCAAGGTCAAAACAGGTGCAGATGTCAACCTCATCTTCAGCTCCTAAAAACTCCTCTCACAAGCATCTGACCAAACAAACGGCACCCCCAACTGAGTCAACTCAGTCATAGGCTTAGCAATCCTAGAGAAGTTCTCAATAAATTGATGATAGTAACCTGCCAATCTAAAAAAACTCTTCACCTCTGAGACTAACCTCGGAGACTCCCACTCCACAACAGCCTTGACCTTCTCGAGATCAATGGCAACACCCTCAGCCGTGACAACATGATCTAGAAAAAGCAACTTTCTCAAGCCAAAACTTGCATTTGCTGAACTTGACATACAGCTGATGAGACTTCAACCTCTCAAGCACAACTCTTAGATGCTGCTCATGCTCTTTCACTGACTTGAAGTAGACGAGGATATCATTAATGAAAACCACCACGAACTTATCCAACTCAACCATGAACACCTTGTTCATCATGTTCATGAAGTAGGCAGGAGCATTAGTGAGTAAAAAAAACGACCAGGAACTCATAAGACCTATACCTCGTCACGAATGAAGTCTTCGGAATGTCGAAAGGACGAATCTTCATCTGGTGATACCCCGATCCCAAATCAATTGAGGAAAAGAAGTTTTCACCCTTCAACTGATCAAACAAATCATCGATCCTCGGCAAAGAGTACTTGTTCTTTATCGTCACCTCATTCAAAGAACGGTAGTCAACGCACATGCGCACTGACCCATCCTTCTTTCTCACGAAAAGCACTTAGACTCCCCACGGAGAAGCACTCGGCCGAATAAACCCTTTACTCAAGAGCTCATCGATGTGCTCGTTAAGCAAAGCAAGCTCATCAGAAGACATCCGGTGCGACCGTTTGGCAATTAGCGCGGTACCAAAAAGCAGATCGATCACAAAGTCAACATCTCGATCCGGAGGGTGTCCTGACAACTCATCTGGAAACACCTCCGAAAACTCATGAACAACTAGAATCTGCTCCAACTGCTGCAAGCTGCAAACTGAAGATGAAACTCTGGACGCTCTAGGGGCGCACTCCACTCGAACACCGTGGTGGTTAACCAACGAAACAGCCTTCTCAGCACAAGTGATGACTCTCTTGTGCCTCGCCAGCCAATCTATCCCCAAAATGACATCAATGTCACGCGAGGGAAGGACGATGAGATCTGCTAGGAAGGCCACACTCTCAATCAAGATCCGAACACCTGTACACTCAACACAACTCTTATAGACTCTAAGTGGTGAAGTGGTAAGTGTAGGTATAGTTAAGAGTGAGGTGGAGAGACTATGTGTAGTCACAAATGCCGACGACACAAACGAGTAAGTAGCCCTTGAATCGAACAAAACTGTCGCTAAGTGAGAGTGAACCAAGAACTCACCAACAACGACGTCGGGTGCCTCCTGAGCCTCCTCCACAGAGATGTGGTTCAGACGACTGCGCGTGACGCTCGGTTGAGCAGCGCCACAGCCCGCTGAACGCACTCCTCGTCCTCCAAACTGGTGCGGTGGCCTAGCAGGAGTGGCAAACTGAACACCACCTCCCTCAGAAACCTGCTGCTGACACCTCGAGCACTGAAACGCCTTGTGACCCTCCTAGCCACACTAAAACAGCGAACCAAGGGCTGACCTGCTGTCAGACGGAAACCGAACTGCTGCTGCTGGAGAGCACCTCCCTGACTCTGAGAACCCTGCCGCTGAACTGAAACTAGAGCAGGAGCAGTGGATCGAGCGAAGGTGGCTGTCCCGATCCCTGCTAGAATGAACAGCTGAAACGCTGACGCTGAGAAGCCTCACGATTGGTTCCCTGACCAACTGCCCTCCTCTTCGCATCTTTGGACCGATCAAGCTTCTGAAGCGACACCTTCAAAGCCAAACACCTGTCAATGAGCTCGCAAAGACTCCTCTGAACACCACCATCGAGGTATGGAAGTATGTTGAGACGCAAGGCCTTTTGAAACCAGTACAACTTGCGACGCTCGGTCGAAACTTTTTCTGGTGCAAAGCGGCTGAGCTGGGTGAAACGGTTGGCGTACTCCGTGACAAACATATCTCCCTGACAAAGGTTACGGAACTCCTCCGCCTTCTCCTCTATGGCTTCCTCAGAGATGTGAAAATCACGAAAAGCAGTGACGAAGCCGTCCCAAGTGAACTGCTTTGGATTGTCAAAAGTGGCGTAAAGAGTGTCCCACCAAGCACCAGCTGCACCTATCAACTGGTGAGTCACCAAACGAACAGCTTCCTGATCATCACACTGAATCAAATCAAGCTTTTTCTCAATATCTCTGAGTCAATCGTCAGCATCTAGAGGGTCAACTGCACGGTCAAAAGTAGGTGGGCGCATGCTCAGGAACATAGCCATGCAAGAACCGACTGGCTATTAGTATTGTGCTGCATCAGGAGCTTGAGCACGTCGACGAGGCTGCTGCTGTGACTGCTCGACAATCCGCTCAAGCAGAAGCGTCTGTCGGGCCATCACCTTCGCAAGGTTCGAAGCAGTTGAAAGCTCCTCACTCGACGCGGCAACATCGGTAGGCTCAACTCCAGGGTACATAGCGACTCCTCTGCCATGTACTCCAGCCTGAGAGACTGGCACTCTAGCACGGCCACACCCTCGACCAATGCCGGGCGCGTTAGCCGTAGGTGGCACCGGTACGCGGCCTCCAGCACCGCGATCACGACCTTTGGGGGCAGCATCACAACCATGCCCCGCAGGTGGCGGTACCTCAGGATCCTCCAGAGCGGCCTCCTCAAAACGAGTCTGAAGGCGTTCAGACCTCCTCGGAGCCATCAGTTGCAGGAAAACATTTCTGATTAGAAAGATAGCATCAGCAGAAATAGGAATTACTGAAAAAGACAGAAGATCAGCAGATCAGGACAAGAATAACTAGACACAATTCCATGCAAACAAGACTTCTATCAAGCAAATGACGAGATTCAAGAAAACAACTTTCACGATGAAGGTTTGATAGCAGATTCGAAAATCTAGAAATATTCTTTAGTTACGTTTAGTTTTACGGTTTTTTCTACGGTCAAGTATGGCTCTGATACCACCTGTAACGACCGGGTTTCTCTTACCTTTCGATAAGTCCCAATCTTCTGTGACCTTGCCAATCTCAGGAGGTTGGCAAGCACGACATCACAAGCGATCAATCAAGAAACCATAACAGAAGCATTAAACAAGAAACAAGAATAAAAAATAGCAAGTCAAAGCAAATTTATTAAAATAAAATTCTCCAAAGAGGTCCATCGGCACTTAGGCTGAAAACATTTCAGAGCAAAAAGATCACTATCAAGAAATCCAATAAATGCAGCAATGGAAGCTTCATCATGGCAGCGATAGTAAACCTCCTCCACACAGGCAAGCTTGAGCGTAGGAGCTGACTTCACGGTCCTTCGGAGACGTAGTCGAAATTGAAGCTGAGAGTATCTTCCGAAAACAACAAATTATAAAGCCGTGAGTATGAATAGTCAGCAAACCGCGTACTACCTATCAACAATGTATGCATGCAAATGGTTTCAAGGGTAAAAGCTGGCTCAAGTGCTAAATGCATGTTTAAAACATTTTATTTTACTTTGAAGATGCAAGAAAGTTTTATTTTAAAACTGTCAAATTTTATTATCTTACCCTGCAAGGATCTGCATTATCCCGAACGGGGGTTCATTTTAAATGCCGGTGTAACCTCCACACCTGGTCACAGCTCAAAGGCCGAAGTCCAAAATATTTTGAAATAGAAGAGAAAGAAAGAAAACAAAACTACTCAACGAGGAGCACAACTCAGGGGGTATCCTTCAAAAAGGATGTGGCAATGTGCATTGACTGTAACTCTGTAGAGTTTATGCACCTGGACCTACGAGAAGTGCCATCGATAACTACCGTCGTAGTCCTGACGAATACAAAATACCCGTCTACAAGCTTTAACTAGCATTATCCGTCCTCCAGGATAGTGATCTCAAGTGTCTACGCAATCGGGTCCTGAGCTGTAAAGAGCCTACCACTGATCAAGTGGGGTATCTCGATTTTATTTGAGGAGTGATAGCTCTACACCACACTAACACATCACCGCCAACCCACAGGTAAACATCCAGTCTCGTCAAGCTTCAAGATTAAGCTACTACCCATACAAAGTAACGTGGTGTGCATGGTTGTCAACTGAGCGAATAAGGCTCGAAGGACTCGGTCCTTAATTGCTGAGGCAGGCACTCTCTCCAACCTCAACGTCAACAACCAGCAAGTCTCACGAAAAGATCTCAGCTCCGATCTTCTCATTGTACTCGCCACAGATACCCCCACAGAGACTTCTCAAAAGTCTTCCAACTCCTCATACTCCATCCTGCTCCGGCTAAATAGTTATGTATAGTTATTTACAAAACTCACACATTTATCACACTTTAAAATCATTTAACACAAATTTCATTTTTATAGTGATAGGTGTGAGATAAAAATAAATGCGACTAAACATTGGTAAGCATAAAAATAAAATAATTATTCTAAATAATTTTAAGGCTCATATTTGTGGAACAATAAATAGGCACGGCTTAAGAATGTTGCTATCATATTTTAAAACAGTTGGTATACAAATTAGGGTTGCAAACAAAATATGTAGTTTAAAATACTGAGTACAAAAGTGATCACAAAACGCGGCTTGCCTAGCAGCTCGGGATCATAGTCGAGATCTGAATCGTTGAACTGAGCGGGCTCACGGTACTCCTCCTCAAGATCACTAGCTAAACACAATACAAACAGGGATCAGACACTTTGTAGGCGATAATTAAATTCAATAATTAAATCTAAATTTAGATTATTGGGCTAAACGTGCTCAAAATGTTTCTGAAAAATTCTACACGCGGTCTCGACGAGACAAATTTAACAGAACAATTTTGGGAATCTTTTGAGACCAAACGGAGTTCTCCAAAAATCTTTGAAGATTTAAACTACGAGAAACTAGACTAACCGTAAATCAATTAGCAACCAATTCATTAGTCTAATGGAGAGAAAAAGGGAATTAAGAGAGAGATTTAATCCTCACCACAGCACTGTAATCGGAACCAAAGAAAGGAGATGGAGATCGGAACCGGAGACGCGATAATTGAAGTCGAGAACAGTGGAGACGGCGACGAGAATGGCTGGATCGGGACGCACGCAGACGGAGCAGCGGACCGGCGACGGAAATCGGAGATCGACTTGGGGACGCATGATGAAGACCAAACGATGACGCGGAGACGGGGTCGCGGTAGCAGCGGATCAGTGATGCGGTGACGGAGTCAGACGGTCGCGTGCAGGGACGGCTCCAGCGGATCGGGATGACGCGCATGGGCGAACGGAGTCGGGGCAGCGTACGCGGCTCCAACGGTGACGGCGTGGAGGAGTGAGGATCCGATCGAGGCGACGCGAGTTCTAGAGACTTGGGAGTGGGGAAAGAAAAATGAGAAGAGAGGGGTTGGTGAGATGGGGGTAAAATGGATAAGATATTTATAGAGAAGTTAAATGAGAGAGGTTTAGAAATAAATTAAAGACTTTGGGAATTAATTAAGGGCTGTGAGAATTAATCTCGGCCCCACAAAAGCCCGCGGACCAAAATTATTCCGGCGCAGAAAAATCAAAAGGAGAATTTTGAAATTGAACGGAATGAATTTGAGATAAACTTCTCCTCGATTAATTTGAAAATTTCAGGATGTTACATACGTCCACGCCGGAGCGGGCTAAGCTGGTGGACAGCGGCGACCACGCCATGGCAAGCTACTCCTCGACCCGACGCACGGCCCCTCCCCACCTAGGCTGCCAGGCGATGACCTGACGCGCGACCTCCTCCCCGACCGGTCGGCACACTAGCCCTCGACCCAGGCGGCTCATGACGCCTCCGACCCTGTCCATCGCACAGGCCCTCCTCCATCCGGCGGCGCCCGACCCCCGCCTCGACGAAGCCAGCCCCTACCTGGCATGGCAAGGTCCTCCATTTCAACTACTTTAGTGATGGTGGATATCAACAATTTTGGTGCCACTCCTATTTAATTTGGATCACAATGTAAAGTTTTGGATTTGTATGTCACACAACATTTCTATTGTGTTTCAGGTATAATATTTAATCTGAATTTGTATATCATGAAAATGTTGTGTGTTGAAAATTTGGAAGGAATATATTTTATATTTGATTTGATTATGTTACATTTTTTTCTCAACCAAACAATGTACTGAAATCGGAAACCGTTACATAACCGAACAAGACAAAGTTCGTATTGGCAAACATTGATTTCGATTACATCCGTGTTTGATTACGATTGTGATACCGTTACCAAAGTTGAACCAAACACCACCCAAATGACCATAGTTACTGTTGGTAGAGGTCCTCAGACATCAAGTTTTGGTATTTCAAAAAGCTAGGCACTACACAGTGCAAACTACTGACGTTAGTAAGTTGACAGGGTTGTACCGATCGAGTAGACATAACATCATCCGAAATGTGATTCTTTTGCTAATATATGACAGATGGATTTCCTCACTTGCTAGTACTGATTTACTGATGATATTCTCAAAGCTGAAATTTCCGTACCTGCGGACCATAGTATAAACAAAAAATTCGGTTCAGTATATGGTCTCATTGCTTTAAGGTCTCTTTGTTTAAGCTATAGCTTTTGAACTTTTAAAAAAGTTGGTTGGTGGCTAGTTAAAAAACTGGCTAATAAAGTAGTGACTGTTTGTTTTTGCAATATATACTTGGCTTCTTTGCATAACAAAAGCCAAAAAAGCAACTCTATGTGAGCTTTTCAGCTTTTAATTTATTTCTTCAGAAGCCAACTTTTTAGCATTTCAAAATCTAGCTTTTTAAAACTTTATTTGTTTCAGCTTTTCAAATTTTAGCTTTTCAACTGAAAGAACTAACTTCAAAAGTTAAAACAACCAAGGCTTTAATATAGCTGCCTCTCTAGATAAGGAGATCATTTTGTTGGGCTCATTGCCACTGAAGAAATTCGGCCCAGTATATGGTCGGCAGGTACGTAAATTGAGCCCAACTTTCTTTCTTCCTCGTGGGATGCTGGACATCTTTCGAGGCCGCAAAGGCCGCTGCTCGCTATCCTTTAGTTTAAAGTTCAAACCTTGTTTGGGATTACACTTTTATTTAGTGCTGTGGTTCGATCAGGTGTCATGCATTCAGCCTGACATAATTTTGATCGCTGCTACCTCCGTTCTAAAATAAAAAATAAAAACACTTTTAAGTTTAGATAAAGTCAAACTATTTTAACTTTTACAAATAATATCTAAAAAACTACATAATTTTTAATATAAAAATATAATTTTTATAAAAACTTATTTCATAATAAATTAAAAAATATATTTTTGTATGTTAAAATATTATTAATTATACATTATTGGCTATCAAAATGGTAAAAATTTGACTTTGACTAAACCTAAAAATACTTATATTTTAGAACGGAGTACTTAATTTTCCAGAGTTTCCATTGTTGGTTTCATGATGCATTTTCCATTAGCTTACTCCCTCCAAATCTTTTTCTTGTTGTCAGGACAAAAAAAATTTTGTGAATGTATACGCGACTAACAAAAGGTTTCAGATTTCGTTACCGGACCGAAAACCGCCGAGCCGCGGTTTGACCGGTATTCGCGAAAACCGAAAATGCTACAGTAAATCAAAAAAACCGAATAAATTTGAAAATAAAATTTTTGAGAGAAAACCGGCCGGTTTTATCGATTTATCATTTTTGTATTTGAAATCAAATCGGTTTTTTCACCGGTTTTTCGGTAAACCGACCGGTTTGATCGGTTTTCAGATTTTTAAATTTTTTTGAATTTTTAATTTTTTTGAATTTATTAAACCGAAAACCGACCGATCTCTAAACCAAACCGGTCCGGTTTGATCGAAAACAGCAAAAACCGACCTGTTTTCGCCGGTTTTTGAAACCCTGCTAACAAGTTTTCATTCCCCCATTTCCCCAGTTGTGGGCCAACCGGTTTAGCCCAGTTAGAGGCGAGTTGGTCTGGCCCAAGCCCAGATAATGAAATTCTTTTAGAATAAGCACAGATAATGAATTACCACATAGCTCTGCAATTATATAAAATTCTTTAAAAAAAAGGGTTATATAGAAGGAACATATCTGCTTGATTTCGGACCATGCACTAAAAGAGATTGCACTATTGTGAAAAAAAAAAAGTTGGATGGAAAGAGGGACGAAGAAAAAGGCTAGGCCTATCGAAATTGACATTTCCTTGCAAGCCAATTATTGTGCTCTATTTCATCCATCGTTTCCTGTCTTTTCAGGGCTACATTATTGCTCAAGTTTCTGTATCAGAAGCGACCGCGTTTGGAGCATTTTTCCATTTTGCGTTTTCTGTGGAAAGGATTCCAAGGATATAATTCCGGAATACTCCTATCATTACTAAATTGATGTATAAAAAAATAAGTTCAAATATATAAAATTATAAACTGTGTTTCACCCACTTTTGATGATAAAGCAAATTGTAATAAATTATATGAAATTTATCATATTTTTTAATAAAATAAATGTGTTGACACCCAAAAATTACAGGGTCACCGGAGTATCTGTTATATTGCCGAAGTGTCCGGTGAGCCCTCTCGAGTTTGGGCAGTTAGCTTATCAGAGTGTCCGGTATGTTGCCAGAGTGTCTGGTGAGCCCTCTCGGGTTCGAGCAGTTGGCCCGCCGGAGTGTCCGGCACGCTGCCGAAGGGTTCGGTGAGCCCTCTCGAGTTTGAGCATTTAGCCCATCGGAGTGTCCGACACGTTGCCGGAATATCCGGTGAGCCCTCTCGAGTTCTCAGAATTATACGACAGAACCTCCGACATCTTACGAAAGACTTCGATCACAGAAGTATTTGGCATTTTATTGGATACTCCGATAATGCTAATTTACAAAAGTTTTTAGCTGATTGATTATAATTTCTTTCCTAACTTATATGATTAGTTGCCCTGCGAGATCAGACCATCCCTTTTCTATAAAATAGAGGCCCATGACCGGTTAAAGATCATTCCAATCGAACCTATCATTTGCATTTACATTTTTTGTCTCACCAAACCTTAATCCTCTTACTCGACCCCGTTTTGCTGTTCTTCCTTCGTCCCGACGACGTTTGAAGGTGATCCCGTTGGCATGATCGAGCTCAGATCAAATGATCCTCTCCGACGGGGTCCCTCCCGAGGCAGGATTGTCTAGTGCTGCCCTAAACTCGGCGTTGAAGAAACGTCGGTGTTCTTGTACAGTTTTTGACGACTCTGTTGGGGACGAGTGATTCCGGTTGCACAAAACCAAATCGTCGTTTCCACCATGACATCCGAGATCTCCACGATGAACATCATCATGCCATCTTTAGAGGAGTTGTCTGAGGAGACGCACAAGGCGTTCTTGGAACATCGAAAGGCCTTCATGGTGGCGCGCAAGACGCGCGAGGAGCGAGAGCTATAGTAGTACTTGGCCTTCAAAAACTGTACCCGCATACTTTGATTCGGTCCTATATCCCGTTGGATAGGGTGTTCTCGACTTCATCAATTCAATGGCAAAGATAGCAAAACCACCACGTTAGCCAATATGTAGCATAACTAGGAGAAGCGGGCTTTAGTAAGGCTTTGAAAGTATGATTGTTTTCTTTATCACTAACCGTAACCACTTTCTCTTAGTTTTCATCATTGTCCCCGGGGTCCATATACACGTGAGAGTCTTTAAAGCACAAGTTTCATGACCACTTTTATTCCGGAGACAACGAATTGAAGTTGTCACACTTGACATCGGTTCGACAAGGGAAAGAGGAATCCGTCGTTGACTATCTTCGACGGTTTAAAGATATTAAGAACTGATGCTTTAATTTAACAATTTGTGAAAAAGACTTAGCGAACCTAGATTTTAGTGGTTTAACCTAGCTTTTAGTGGTTTATGGTCGCACCTTAAAAAAAGTTGGAGGGATACAATTTTCTTACACTCACCCAACTCCAACAAAGGGTTTCAGAACATGAAAGCCGAAGCAAAGAAATAAAACATAACTACAAGACCTGCGGTAGTGTGCATGTCGTAGAATGTGATTCAGATAGCTTCGATTATGATTTCAATGACATCTTGGCCGCCAAGTTCATTTGGCCCTCTAAGGCTAAATCATTTTCTTGTGATTCGCTCAAACCGGTTCATAAGAATCGAAAAGATGATGTGAAATACACCTTTAATGTAGCCAAATGCGATAAGATATTTGATGAGCTGCACAAAGGTGGATACATTAAGATCGCATATATTTTACCTTGGACGGATGAGATTAAGCGTAGGGCATATTGTAAATGGCATAACTCTTATACTCATGCTACTAATGATTGCAGTGTTTTCAGTCGACAGGTCCAATCGACCTTTAATAAGGGATGATTGAGTCTTAAAGAGATGCAGATCGATAAGCACTTTTTCTCCGTCAACACTCTAGAGCTCAACCCCAAAGTGTTGATTCGGCCTCATCAAGGTGATACAACCAAAGGGAACAATGTGATCATCGGGGATGAGATGCCTGTTTCTGCATGTGAGAAGGGTGCCTCTAGTATGGTAGTGCTCGAGAAGTCCTCCGATGGTCAAGAGTCTCTAAAAGTCTCCATCCAAGGCTCTAGACCCGGGGGGGCAAGCTCCACAGCCCAAGATGATAAAGCCGAAGAATCCTAAAGTGGGCAAGTGAAAGGTGAATCAAAGCAAAACCATGAATCAAAAGATGGGGCCTAAAAGCACCTTCGACCAGCTCATGCCTAAGTATCACCATCTAGGGGAGGCAGCCCACCTAGAAAGGAGATGAGGCCAACCGTAGATGTGCACAGGCCTCCTTGTCCTTTTCCTCCAAATGGCTTTGGAGTGCCGCCGTCGTGGTCCCATCCTATGCCTTACCCACCGTTTTCGGTGTGACATCCATACATGGGACCGTGGATACCTGTGCCACCTATGCCTATGCCACCGAGGCCTGTTCTACCGATGCCATACCCACCATTTCATCCGGAGTGAAATGGACCGAGAGGAGATGTCTTCACAAGGCTCTCCAACCTTATTTCAGATCGAACGGATTCTCGACCGATCAAGGTTCAAGGAGGGAGCTCTACCACCTCGCCTAAGCAAAAGTGGCGTTCGAAGCAAGGTAACGAATATGCTCTCTCCACCATTGTTCATCAAAAGAGTGCATCCGAAGATATCGTGAAAATCGGCACAACCAACGTTAAAATCAAGGGAGTCTTCACGGGGCCGATCACTTTAGAAGATCCGATTGAAAAGGCCTGTCATGACTATGAAGCTAGTAGCAGCAAGAGCTCCTCCAAGTACACGCAACCGAGGTGGTTCAAAGGAGAAAGCTCCAAAGGCTGCGTCTCTGAAAGATGCGAGAAGAGGAGGCGGAGAAAAACAGAAATGAAGTCTTCAATGAGATCAATCCGATGGTCCCTCAAGGTAAGCAGTGCAGAGTTAAGGAGCCCGAGGCCCCTACTCCACCGATGACAGAGGAAATGGAGACTACTCCGAAGGCACTTGGTTCGGCTGATGTCGTCTTGGGAGAGGACTCCACAGCGTCCTCGCCCACGAGACGTCGATATGTCCGAGTTTCACGACGACGACTTCTTGGACTACGAGCCTACACCGCCTCGGAAAGGTATAGACAATAACACCATTTTCTTATCCCTTTCCGAATATTCGCTTATAAAGAAAGAAGAAGTCATGGCATAATTCGACTTTGAGCTGAAAAGTGCTATCTTCAAAAAGCCCGAGGAATCGGAGAACCATTTGAAACCTCTATGTGATAGGTCATATTAATGGCTCACCGATTTCTCGCATACTTGTAGACGGCGGTGCTATTGTTAATCTAATGCCGTATTTTTTATTTAAGAAGCTAGGTAAGGCCGATGATGAGCTCATCCAAAGCAACATGATTTTAAATGGTGTAGGAGGAGGAAACCCTATCGAGGCTAAGGGGGTCGCTTCTATGGAACTCACCGTTGGAAGTAAGACCATGGCTACCGCTTTCTTTGTTGCTGATGTGCGCGGTAGTTATAGCTTGATCTTAGGGCGTGATTAGATTCATGTCAATAGACGTGTTCCTTCTATCTTACACTAATTCTTGATACAATTGATTGGTGATGATATAGAAGTTGTTAATGCGGATGCATCGGCTTGTGTTGTTATGGCCGAATTATCTTCTTTGCCGCATGACACCGTCAAGTGTATGACCGGTTTTCTTGACAGATTATGATTTTCTAAGCGTGACTAGAGATGGTTTTGTACCGATCAATGTAAAGCCGATAGAGAATCAGCTCAACTATATAATGTGATTTAATAGATTTTAATCTTGATGGGTTGCAAAAGAGAGTAGAACACTATCGGTCCAATACAAACGATATGTGCGAAGCTATTGAGGAAATAGAAGATATAGATAAGTTAGGACAAGGATTCACATCGGTCGATCCTCTTGAGGAGGTGAACCTTGGCAGCGATGATAATTCTAGACCAACTTATATAAATAAAAATCTGAAAGCCGATTATAAGGTAAAGTTAATCGGTTTACTTAAAAAAATATGTGGACTATTTTGCATGGTCTTATAATGAAATGCCCAGGTTGAGCCGCGAGCTAGTTGAGCATCGGCTTTCAATAAAATCTATTTTTAGACCTTTTAAGCAGCCGATGAGTAGGTTTAACCCGAATATGCATGATCAGATTAAAGAGAAAATTAACCGATTACTTGATGCAAAATTTATAAGACCTTGCAGGTATGCGAAATGGATCTCCAACATCGTGCCGGTAGAAAAAAAGGACACCGATAAAATTAGAGTTTGCATTGACTTTAAAAATTTGAATACAGCCACTCCTAAATATGAGTATCCTATGCCTATAGCAGATATGTTGATTAATGATGTTTCCAGCCATAGAGTTATTAGCTTTCATGATGGTAATGTGTGATATAACCAAATTTTTATGGTCGAAGAGGATATGTCTAAAACTGCTTTTAGATGTCTTAGTTTTGTATGATTGTTTGAATGGGTTGTTATGACTTTTGGGTTAAAGAATGTGGATGCCACATATCAAAGAGCCATGAACTTTATCTTTTATGATTTGCTTGGTGTTATCATGAAGGTTTGTATAGATAACGTGGTGATCAAATCGGTCGCTTTAGATTCTCACTTGGCCGATTTGCATCTTGCCTTGGACCAAATGCGTCATTTCGGTTTAAAAATGAATCCGCTCAAATGTGCATTTGATGTATCGGCCGGGAAGTTTTTAGGCTTCATAATTTATAACAAGGGCATAGAGATATATCCTAAGAAGATAGAAGCAATTAGAAACGTGCAAACACCTACATGTAAGAGGGAGTTGTAAAGCTTCTTATGAAAAGTGAATTACTTAAGGCGATTCATTTCTAACTTGTCGAGAAAGATTAATGCATTTACTTCTATTCTTCAGCTAAAGAATGAAGCCGAATTTACTTAGGAGGCAAAACAGCAAGAAGCTTTTGAGAAGATCAAAGAGCACTTGTCTTCGCCACCGGTACTTAGGGCGTCAAAGGGAGGAGCCCCTTTCTGTCTTTACGTAGTGGCGAAAGATAATGTGGTTGGTGATGTTTTGACACAAAAAGCCGAAGAAAAGGAATACGTGATCACCTATGTAAGCCGACGGTTGGTGGATGCAGAAACAAGATACACTCTCCTCGAAAAACTATGTTTTTTTCTTGTATCATGCTTGCACCAAGTTGAGACATTATTTGCTATCTAGCACTTGTGTGGTTGCTTGTCAAACCGATGTAATTAAACATATGTTGCATAGGTCGATTTCTAGTGGTAGGCTTGGTAAATAGGCTTATACATTGATTGAATATGATTTGGCTTATGAATCGTTGAAATCTATGAAAGGTCAAATTGTTGCTATTTCATTGTTGAACATCGGATTGATTTAGAACATGATCTAGATGTTGCTTATGTTACTTTTACCCTTTGAAAGTTATATTTTGATGGATCGGTTTGTAAAGTGGGTCAAGGTGTTGATGTGAATTCTCAAACCGATTAGAATATGATTGCACCAATAACCAAGCCGAATATGAATAATTGTTGTACAGTTTAGAGATGTTGGAGTCCATTGGAGTTAAGTATGTAGAGGCTTTCGGTGATACGTTGTTAGTAGTGCAACAAATTTCTATAAATTTTTAATGCTTAGACGAATCATTAAATACCATCTTAGATAAGTGCCTAGACATTATTGGAAGAATGGATGAATTAAACATACATTATGTGCTTAGGCTAGAAAATAGTGAAGCCAATAAGTTGGCTCAACAAGCATCGAGTTACAATGTTAGTAAAGGTAAATTTTCAGTAAAAAAACCGATGCTTGAGGTGTTGAAATTAGACCGTTCGGACGCTAACATGTCAAACCATGATAGTACCAAATCACTTGATTGGAGGTCACTCATAATTTCATACATTCGTAGCCCAACCCAAAGTGTAGATAGAAAAGTTCGGCATGTGGCTTTTAAGTATGGTTTGATCGATGGTGACTTATATCGCGGAGCAGTGGATGATTTACTTTGGGTGATGACAAAGCTAGAGTAGCTCTAGGGGAAGTTCATGAGGCTATTTGTGGTACGCATCAATCGGCTCAAAAATAAAATAGTTGTTAAAGAAGGTCAAATTCTATTGGCCAACCATGATTGCCGATTATTACCGCTACTATAAAAGATGTGAAGAGTGCCAAAGATTTAGAAACATTCAATTAGCACCCGCATCTATGATGAACCCCATTATAAAACTATGACCATTTCGAGGATGGGGATTAGACTTTATAGGGCAAATACATCCTCCATCTTCGAAGAGACATTACTTTGTGTTGGTCATGACAGATTATTTCACCAAATAGACCGAAGCGGTGACTCTCAAGAACATGACGCACAAAGAGGTAATTAAGTTTTTTACTGAGCATATTATTTATAGATTCGGCATACTCAAACTTTAACTACTAACCAGAGTACTTTCTTTATGTTTGGTCATGTTAAAGAGTTTGCCGAGTCCTACGAAATTAGAATACTTAATTCATCTCTATATTATACTAAGACCAATGGTCAGGCCTAATCTAGTAACAAAATGTTGATTAAACTCATTAAAAAAAAGATAAAAGACCATATCAAGATATAGCATAAAATCTTATCGAAAGCATTGTGGGCTTATCAGATATCTAGGCATGGGGCAACTAAGATAACATCGTATAAACTTGTGTATAGACAAGAGGCCATTTTACCCATCGAGATAAATCTAAAAGCTATAAGGTTGGCCAAACAAAATGATTTATGCACCGATAAGTACAAAACTCTAATGGTAGAAAATATCGATGAAGTCACCGATAAGCGTTTAAATGCCTTGAAAGAAATTGAGAGAGACAAGGCTCGAGTTGCTAAAGCCTACAATAAGAAGGTGAAAGTCAAAACTTTTCAGGTGGGCGAATTGGTTTGGAAAACTATTCTGCCCGTAGGCTTAAGAAGCAACAAGTTCAGAAAATAGTCTCTTAGTTGGGAAGGGGCATACCGACTAGTAAAAGTCATCGCCGGAAACACATACATATTGGAAGATGTTCGTGTAGAATCATTACCTAGGGCCTTTAACAGTCGATACATGAAAAAGTATCATCCAAGTGTATGGCAAGAAGCGCAAGAAAAAAATGGCCGATGTGAAGAACATCGTTGACAAAGTTGAATACAATGACCGATGAGTCTAGAAAACTATCGCTCTTAGAAATTTTTGGTTGCTTAAATGTTTTATGGTGTAAGAACTTCATAAAAAAACAAGGGGAATATGTTGACAACAAAAAATTATAGAGTCACCGGAGTATCCGGTACGTTGCCAGAGTGTTCGGTGAGCCCTCTCGTGTTTGGACACTTAGTCCAGCAGAGTGTCCTGCATGTTACCAGAGTGTCCGGTGAGCCCTCTCGAGTTCGGGCACTTGGCCCACTGAAGTGTCTGGCACGTTGCCAGAGGATCCAGTGAGCTCTTTCGAGTGCGGGCATTTAGTCCACCGGAGTGTGCGGCATATTGTCGGAGTATCCGGTGAGCCCTCTCGGGTTCTCAGAATTACACGATAAAACTTTCGACATCTTATCGGATATGTCCGACACTTTATCGCAGACTCCGGTAATGTTGATTTAAGTAAGTTTTGAGCTGATTGATTCTAATTTCTTTCTTAACTCATGGGATTAGTTGCCTGTGAGATAAGACCATACCTATTCTATAAAACAGAGGCACATGGCTAGTCGAGAATCATCCCAATCGAACCTATCATTTGTCTTTACATTCTTTTGTTTCTTCAAACTCTAATCCTCTTACTCGACCCCGTTTTCTGTTCTTCTTTCGTTCTGTCGACGTTTGAAGACGATCCGACTGACGTGACCGAGCCTGAATAATCCCTAAGATGATCCTCCTTCGACAGGATCTCTCTCGAGACGGGATTCTGTAGGTGCTGCCTCAAACCCGATGTTGAAAAACGTCGACATTTTCACACACGAACGTGCGAGTGGTATGTTGGTTCGGACCCGATTTCGACGTCAAGAAAATAGTCACGAATTTAGGAACAAATGGAGTATATTGCTATCATTGCTCTCTGTTTTTTTCTGGATAGAAATAGGAATTCATTCAGATATGGGTTGCGGGCCTTGCGGCCATATCTGAGTTGCAAGGAACATGTCACGCTCAGGACAATCCAGATCCGCACACACCATGCTTGATGTGAGCGAGTATCTACAAAGATTCCGGCAGAGAGATTTCAAGATATCAATGTTTTCTTGGCAGCACTGGGGACGGCGCCATCGTCACCGAGAATTTTCCTCTGCGGCCATAGAAAAAGCCCGGAAGAATTCCCCGTCCGTTTCGGAGCTCAACCCGCGCTGAGCGACAACACGTCTCGCGCGCTCCAATCGAATTCGTCCTGCTTCACCGTATGCACCAACTTCAAAGACGGTGGAGTGGAAGCTTGTATTAACAAGTTGATTGGAAATCTGCGTGCATCGACGCGATCGAGAAGATGGTCGATCCTGGTGTTTGGTAAAATTTCTTGTTTGTGTTGTAGACGAAGCTGATGGTACCCCGTGACCGAGACGATTTCATTGGTGAACAACCGGTCGGCGACGCTTGTCAGCAGAACCGGTTCCGTGCCGGCCAGGGCCTATGACAGTTGCTGCAGTTCCAAAACACGCCGGCCTCTGGCCCGCCCCTGTTTGCAGCAGCGGGAAGCCAAGCTATAACACGAGCGGAGGCACACGGCATCCAAGGTCCTCAACTCATGGAAACCGACGCGGCCGCTGACCCGACGCCGGCCGTACTCCACGCCCGGTTCCAATCCGGGGCTCCACCATTTCGCCTGCGTTTTCGATGCGAAACAACGCAGAGTGACAGTTCCGGTAACGTTACGGCTAATAGAAACTTCAGCTTCAGCAGTGAGTGAGCATGGGGCCGGGAGGAGGGTGACCCTGCTCGCGCACGGTGCAGTGCCCGACGAAAACTTTGGCAGCGCTGCCAAACCCAGGCCGCGGCAGGTCGTACCATGTGCTCATGTCTTCCCCAATCTCCAGCTGATGGCTACCATCCGCCTCTGTCAGACTAGTCTTCGTGGAGTATACATTGACGAATACTACTACTCCGTATAACTCGACGGGTTATGATCGAGATTACACGACGGCATCGAGTGAATAGTGATGATGACAGGATCAGAAGAAAGGAAGATACTAGTGAGAGGAATCAACAGCTTTTTAGATATGGACTAGTTGGAGTAGTAATCAGTGAGACTAGGTGAAGAAATGAATCGTTGGCGCTTGGGAGGTCCGAATGCATGGCCTCATGGAACTGCGTTTCTGTTTGCTTACACAATAGTGGCAGACAAGAAAACGTTAGATCCGATCAAGGACATCCGTCTTCATAATCAGAGGAAGAAGACGGTTTCGTCATCAGTAGATAAAGATAATTAATAAAATAAAGTTCGTATATAAAAAAGATGAAGAAGTCCATTTTACGACAAGTATACTGAGAGTTCACTTGACCCCAGTTTTATGAAACTGGTCATTATTTCCAGGTGTTTATTATGTGACCTAGATTTAATTAGATGGTGTCGAAGATCAAAATACGAGTTTAAAAGATCGATAGATATTGTAAATAGGGTCGAATGTGTGAGTATTGTATAGCTAATCACGAAGAGGACTGACATAAGTCGTTTAGACTAGTTTAGAGCTCCCGAAAGATAACAACCCTACGTCAGTGAGTGTGGGTTCTCTTAATCTGAAAACAAATGTTTTGCCCTGTCGAACAAGTTAAATATTTATAGAAGAGACGCGTCTCCCGTGGTAATAACAATTACCACGTCATAACACTGATAACGTCTATTTCTAATTACAACGAGCGTAGCTATTAAACGTAACGGCCCTTTAATTGGCGTTAACTCCCTGGCAATCAATCGTGCTTCAAATGCCGTGTCGTGCATCGTTGGGTCATGGGTAGCCGTTACATAGATGACCGTTCGTATTTGGGCCAAGACCCACGAAAGTCTTCGGTAAATCTTGGTTTCAGCTCACGTCTGTTCGGGAGGCGAAAATTGAGGCATCGACATAAGCCCCTGAACACATCTCCAAGTGGCTGCCTATTTTTGGTCTTCGGTAACTTGATCGATAAGATCGAACCGTACCTCCTCTCTGTCATTGCTACTGCAAACTTGGAGAGGTGTTCAAATGACATGACTCGACGGTTGGCTTCAATTTTCATCTTTACTTTTGCCGTCTCGATTCCTGCTTCTGACCGGTCCGAGCATTGTGCTTTCCACTGTCAGAGAGCAAAGACCAGGTGTCCTTTGGGATCTCGAAGGATCATTTTCTTCTTATAAATAGGGAGGACGGGATAAAGTTCTTCTTCAAAACACTTTCTTTCTCCACTCCTTTCAGATCCTTGCGTAATAATCACCCAGGCGTAACCATAGGCAAGGAGCGCTCCGCCAAAAGGATTCGATCTTCGTCGACGAGTGTTGAAGAGGATTCTTCTTCCCCAGTGGTGCAGGAGCCTCCACCCCTTGCTGTGTCAAGGGATCCAATGGATCATATTGCTTCTCCTAGGTTACCCACTATTGTGGAGATTTATGGGGTCCCTCCTGATGGGTTTTCTGAATTGATGGAAAAAGACGACCTGAATGTTGTGGATCTAGAGGCTGATCTCGACACTTCTAGACATACTGAATTTACTCGGTGTCTTCATATCAAATTGAATAAAAGCCACCGAAGGGTGCCAGGCCCTGAT
The DNA here is from genome assembly GCA_001602295.1 of Zoysia matrella. Classification (NCBI taxonomy): domain Eukaryota; kingdom Viridiplantae; phylum Streptophyta; class Magnoliopsida; order Poales; family Poaceae; genus Zoysia; species Zoysia matrella. The sequence continues at coordinate 192,341 of BCLG01000220.1, forward strand.
GAGGTGGTAGTATTTACTGACTTTGAAGGAGAAGATGATGATGGAGAGAACGAGGGAGCTGAAGCTCCTACTATAATTCTTACTAACTCAGGACATCATTCCTTGATGTCTTCCTCAGGGAAAGGAGAAGAAGAAGAAGCGACTGACCAGGAGAACCCTGGTCCCTTAGAATCATCTTCCTCTCTTGTTGCTTAGAAGAAGTTTTCGTCTAAAAATGAAGTGGATGATAGCTCTGTTTAGGTTTAAGGCTTTTTTCCCCTTAACTAGAGTTCTTGGACCAATAATGTAACTATGGTAGTGAAAAGTCTTGTATCATCTTCTATGAAGCTTCCTTCATTACAAAAATGTGTAATGCTGAAGGATTTAGATATATCTTATGAAACATTTTTTAAGAATTCTGAATATGTACTTGTTTGGGCCTACTTTCCTTGGCGCATTACTGCAACTATGGTTAGCTGAACCGTTCATACTCAGAATTAGTCTATTCGGACATTCAAGTATTGATATTTGAATTCTTCAAGCGTGTTAAGCACCTTAGACACAAAGAGGCACAAACGACCGAACCCATTTAGCGTGTTTGAGCACATCAGGTGTTTGTGGCACGTTGTACCCGAGCCCGTTGCGAGCGTTGAGCTCATCGGTCATGGAAAAATGGATGTCGTGGATCCCTTTTGCAGTGCGTTGAGCACTTTGGGTGTTCGGTCATTGAGCCCCTTGTGTGCATTAAACACATCGGACATTTGCCGCTTTTCCTCGAACTGATAACTGTTCCGGCATTGAGCCCTTTGCGTGCGTTAAGCACAACAAGCATTTTGCCGCTTCTCCTCGGACAATAGCTGTTCGGGCATTTAGGGTTCCTTCCTAGAGAAGGTTTGTCAATTCGAATTTCAATAGCTGCCACTGATGTGTCTTTATTAGGCCTGGCACCGAGAGAAAATTTTTCCACTATCTCAGCACCGTTTTTCATTCTTTCTTTGCAATCCAAGAATCGCCACTTGAGTGACACTCTCCGCCGCCCTCAAATTGTCTTCTAGGTTATTTCCTCACCTAAGCATTTAGAATCTGATAGTTCTTCCATGTCTCCTCCTCTGGCTCGTAGTGCCATGGCCTCTGGAAATGAAGAGGACAAGACGAAGTACTGGAAGACCACTACCATGACTCAGAAGAGACTGAAGAGCCCGTATGACCGAAGTATTATCTCTGAATTCATAATATCTGATATTCCAAAAGTTAAGGATATGCTAGGCCTTCTGATGGACAATTAGCGGTTTTTGAATCACACATTCTAAGTGAATTTTGTGTTCCTGCTTCGGAATTCCTCATATCTGTCTACCAAGCTTATAAGATATAGTTAGTGCACATTAAACCTAGTGTTATGGCTTCTTTAAGCATATTTGTAATGCTCTGTGAATGCTGGCTAGAAATCGAACTAGACCTTGCCCTTTGTAAAACTTTGTACACAGCCTTTTACTATGGCAAACAAGTAATGGTCTTTTCGGTTATCTTCACCTAAGGAGTGAAAAATAATATATTGATCCATGCCTCAAGAAGAGCTGGAAAGAGAAGTGATCATAGATGGTTCCTCATGGAGATTCTGAACAAATCAAAAGTAAGGGGAAGTACATAATACTATACATTGCTTCAAGTGCAAATATTCCTCCAAATCAATCCAACAGAATCAAGGTACTCCTTGCAGAAATTCTAGAGCTCAAACGTAAGGGTCTGAGTGGAAAAATCATTGTTGATGAATTTGTATGAAGATGGTTGAATCCATTTGCGATAAGGCATCCATTAGCCTTTGGTTATACTGGTATTCGGGATACAGCAAGATCTTCTCCCAAAGGTAATCTTCAGTAACTTGAATAGTTGGTATATACTTTCAGTTACTTGACACTCTGGTGTATTGAACCATTACAGAGATTTCAGAAGACGCAGTGGTGGCTCGTCTTAAAGAGATCTTGAGTGATCATAAAGTCACCAGACCAAAGGGCCTTCCTTCACCCTTTTCTGCTGCAAATCCTCCTCCAAATGTACTAATTATTCTCAACTGTACTGTATTGCCTGTTCTTTACTTGTTCTGAACATTGATCTTTGATCACAGGGGAGGTTTGCCATTGAATCAGATGACGTTGATGTTGTCCTCGATGATGATAATGATGATGAGGGCAATAAAGAGACTGCTGGAGATAACATTTCAGAACAAGGTCAGGTTGAGACTTTGCCTGAACTATCTGGGGAGGCAGTGAAACTTTTATCATATGAAAAATTCTTAGGTGCTGAACCTGTGACAGAGGTCCCAGAGCAACAAGCTTTGACTCCCGAATAGGATATAGCAGTGAGGGCCTCAGAGATGCAGGCTGCAAGTACCTCTATAAGCCACTCTTCTGTTGCTCCCAAAAGAGTTGCTCTAGCTGGCTCTAATACTCGTTCATCTACTGGTTCAGCTCTTGCACATACTATGGCTCAATCCTCTCCTCATCCAGTGCAGTCTGGTACCATCAAACGTTCTCATAAATCAGAGGCAAGAAATTCTTATCTTCTGGGGCATTTGGTTCAACTCAAACAAGTTTTCACTTTTATTTATAAAGGATTTCACCCTTTTGATCAGGAAGAAGAGCATCAACAGGGCCCAAAGAGAACCATCAAACGATTGAAAGTGAAGAAAACTGTTCACACAAGGTATGATCTGAACCAAACTTCCTCCTTATTGACTTTAAACTAACAAATTGTTAGCCTATTCAGAGTTTCTAGGATTATTTCTGCCATTGCTTACCCGAGAACAGATGAGACAAAAGAAACTCCAGATGATCATCAGAAAGTTTTCTTATCTGTTCGAGAAGCTGTTATGAATTTATCAGATATCCTGCAGAAACAAGCTGATGCCTTGCGGACACAAGTTGTCGACTCTTGCACTGCTGCTAGATCTTCAATTGATGCTGCTGAAGAAAAAGCAAGACTCTAGACAGCGGATTATGCTAAATTGCAAGAGAAGTTTTTTAGCTCAAAAGAAGTGACAAAGAGTATGTGCCTATGTTTGAGCAACATAACCTGTTTTGTTCTTTGAACTATATCTTATTTGACTTATATATATGCAAAATTGACAAAGAAAGCTGATGAAAAGGACAAACAGATACAAAACATATCAAAAGAACTGCAAAGGCCAGGTCAGTGATTACCAAGAAAAGCAAGCAACTTCAAAAGATGACCACTGAACTAAAGGCTGTCAAATCCAAGCTAGAACCTGCTGAAGTTGAAAATAATAAATTGTAGAAGTCATCATCTTCTGAAGATATGGTCACTGGAGCATCATTTATGCTTGCCTGCACTAAAAGTCATTATCCTGATCTGTATGTTTCTTTGGTTTGTTCTGAACTTCAATGTTCCTCATCTGAACAATGCCGCAAGCTTGTAGAAGATGTAGTTGAGGCTGCTAAGTCATTTGTAGATGATCTTAAAAGTACTGACCACTCTTCAGATGAAAACTAATGTGATGCATGTAGTATATATCGATTATAAATTACACAATTATTTATGAATCATTTATGAGTATGATATATGTAGCTTTTTGCTTTCTGTACGCAATGTATATGTGCGTGTAAAAAAGAACTTAAAGTAAATCATACGCACTCGGTAGGTATTTTAGGACTTCAGCCTTGTGAAAAGACATCCGTGTCTAAAATTGCCATATCAAGAGATGCATAGGTTGTGTCCATTGTGAGTTGGCGTGATTAAGTTCGTAGCTATATAAAATAGCTATTTTGAGAAAATCATTACTAGAGATGGCCGCAAGTGCCTATCAGAGTCGTATCTTGTGTAACCGTCCAGTGGTCGAGATAGAGTGTTCAAATGGTGATCTAAAAAGATCACTGACGATATGTGGCTGCAAGTGCCTATCAAGGTCATATCTTGTGTTACTGTCTGGCGGCTAAGATAGAGAGCCCGAATGAAAAAAAAAGAAGCACTTTATTGAACCATACGGGATGGCTAAAGCTTTCTTATATGATAAAAACAATTTCTTGAGAATCAACGATTATTTTTTATTAAAAAATTAACTAAATACACATTACACATAGAACTTTCGTAACTGGTCAGCATTCTATGTGTTCAGTAACAAACCGCCATTGATATGAGCCAGTACGTAAGCCCCATGAGATATTTGATCGACTATGACGTAAGGCCCTTCCAAGGAGAAGAAAATTTGTGCTTATCTGTGGCGTTGATATCTTTCTTGAGGACTAAATCCCCAGCCTCCAGAATACGATGCACAACTTTCTTGTTATAGTGTTTGCGCAGCAGGGCTTGATATTTCTCTACTTTTATCACTGCTTATCTTCTGGACTCTTCTAATAAGGTAAGATCCAGATCTCTTGCTTTGGATTGACTTTTTTCTTTAAAATGCAACATCTGATGAGAACCCAAATGCACTTCCAGGGGCAATATTGCATCAGCCCCGTATACTAGATTAAACGGTGTATCTCTGTTTGCTCGACTCAGGTTTGTGCGCAAGGATCACAATATTGTAGGTAGTTCTTGGACCAATTTCTTCCTCTAACTTCCAGCTTTTCTCGCATTCGTTTCTTCATCTCTTGAATGATCAAACCGTTGGCTCTTTCAACTTGACCATTGGTTTGCGGGTGAACTACCAAAGAGACTGAGTGCTGTATCCCGAAGTCAGCACAACTCCGCTGAAACTTATTTCCTTTGAACTGAGTCCCATTATCTGTGATGATCCGTTTTGGAACTCCAAAGTGCACAACAATTCTCTTCAAAAACTTGGCTGCAGCTTCTTAAGTAATGCTTACCAGTGGCTCAACTTCTATCCACTTAGTAAAGGTAACAATAGCCACAATAATGTGCTTATATCCTTTGTCCCTTGAGCAAAGTACCGATGATATCGATTCCCCAGATAGCAAATGGCTAAGACAAAGGGATGATATGCAGGAAACTAGCATGTTTAGTTGTTTGATGCTGGAAAAATTGGCAATGACTGCATTTGCGTACTAGATCAGTGGCATCTTGATTTGCTGTCAGCCAGTAAAACCCATAGCGAAATGCTTTTTCAATCAAAATTCTGGCAGAATTATGAGAGCCACAAACTCCTTCATGTATATCATTGAGCAATTGCATACCTTCATCTTGAGAGATACACCTCATCAGCATCCCGTTTCTTCCTTTTTTGTATAATACCCCATCAATAATGGTGTAATTCTTAGCAATTCGAGCAATGTGCTCAGTTGTCGGATCATCATCTGTAATTGGATCACCTTCAATGAATACTCTGATTGGGTATCTCCAATATTCAAGCTCTTCAAGATCAAGCAAAGATATTTTATGAGCCCCAGTGGGCACCTTAAGCAACACAGATGAATGTAAAATTTTTTCAATAATAATATCATCGAGCACTGCTGATCGGGAAGAGGCCAACCAGGCGAGATGATCTGCATCTTGGTTATCCAATCGAGGAATGTATCGAATTTCAAATCCGTCGAAAAAACTTTTCATTGCCCGAAAAGCTTCTAAATACACAGTCATCTTCTCATCCTTGCATTCATACTCTTTATGGACCTGCCGAGCCACCAATTGAGAATCGCCTCGAATCAGCAATCTCTTGATGCCCATGGACTTAGCAATGCACAGACCATTAATCAAGCCTTCATATTCTACAATATTATTGGTGGCTTTAAATTTTAACTGAAGGGTATACTTCAAAGGCTCCCCTTCAGAAGGTTTTAACACAACACCAACCCCAGCCCCTCGTAGGGTAAAGGAACCATCAAAATACATGACCCAATGATCGGGCAATGCCTCTTCATCTTGAGGATCAGATGGGGTCCATTCAACAATAAAATCCGCTAAAGCTTGACTCTTGATGGCTCTTCAAGGTATGAACTCTATATGAAATTGTCTCAACTCTACTGCCCAGTGAGATATGCATCCAGTAGCATCTCTATTATATAAAATATAAGAGAGTGGGTGATCAGATACTACCTTGATCGGATGAGTTAAGAAATAATACTTTAGCTTCTGGGATGTCATCAACACGGCATATAATCACTTTATACTACCTTGATCGAATGAGTTAAGAAATAATGCTTTAGCTTCCGAGATGTCATCAACACGGCATATAATCACTTCTGAGCCTGTGGGTACCTTGTTTGAACATCCTTCAAGATTTCACTAACAAAATACACAGGTGACTGAACTGAACTTCTTTGATCATTGACCTGATCTACTATCCAAACAGTACTAACCACTGAATCCGAAGCTACCACATAAAGCAATAACTCTTCTTCGGGCATTGGTGGAACCAGGATAGACATATTCTTCAGATATTGCTTCAGCTCTAAAAAAGGCGCTTCCGCATGACTATCCCATTGAAATCCATCTTGTTCGCGTAAAAGCTTATAAAATGGAATACCTCTTTCTCCCGATCGGGATATGAATCTACTAAAGGCAGCCATCATGTCAGCTAGCTTCTGGATTTTCTTTCGAGTTCGGAGTGGTTGCAGCTGTTCAATAGCATCCACCTTCTTCGGGTTTGCATCGATCCCTCTTTCAAAGACCACGTATCCCAGCAGCTTGCCAGAAGATATCCTAAAGACACACTTCTTCGAGTTTAACTTCATCCGAAACTTTCGTAGATTATCGAAAGTCTCGATGAGGTCCGTAAGCAGATCCCCCGCTGTTTTGACTTCACAACGATGTATCGATATATGCTTCGACATTCCTTTCGATTTGGTGTTCAAAAATGATATGGACACATTTTTTATACATAGCTCCGACGTTTTTGAGACCGAACGGCATTTTCACATAACAATAAGCTCTAAAAAGAGTGATCAATGCAGTTTTCTCTTCATCTTCAACTCACATGTTGATTTGATGATAGTCGGAGTAAGCATAAAAAAACTCAATAATTTGTTGGTGCACGTTGAGTCTACAATCTGATCAATTCGAGGCAGAGGATACTCATCTTTAGGATATGCTTTATTTAAAGATATATAGTCAATACACATCCGCCACGAACCATCGGGCTTTTTCACTAATATAGTTTTTTATTCAAAGTCTGGAGTATACCTCCGTTCTTTTTGCTTGACCAGCTTGAAAACCGGTTCAATCCCTAACATGTGCTCAACCACCTCCCTGGGGATCCCGGGCATGTCTGAAGGTTTCCATGCAAAGACATCGATGTTTGCCCGAAGGAAAGTGATGAGCGCAAGTTCCTATTTCGAAGATAAGGAGCCCCCAATGACAACTTACTTCCTTGGCTCATTAGGTTCCAGCGAAATATTTTTGTTCGGTGCTGGTGGCAGCATAATTTCTTCTTCAGAAGCTGGCACTTTAAGAACCGGCACTTCTGAAACTTTGATAGTGGGTTTTGGTACAACAAGTACCGCACCACCATCTGTTCGGGCTTGTTTGGAAGAACTGGCTTCTAAGACTCTTTGCTTGAAGTGACCTGCACGGGTCAAGGAATTGATGTCGCACTTGACCGCCTCTTTAAGATCAGAGATGATCGTGATGAACCCTAGGGGTCCTGGCATTTCATCGTGGCGTAAGCTGAATGAACAACAGCCACGAACTTCAGGAGGAATGGCCTCCCGAGGATACAGTTCTACGTCGAATCAAAATCCGCCACCTCGAAGGTGAGGACTTCTTGACGCTTGTTGTCTCTGTGACCGCAAGCAACGGTCAGATCAATCTTTTCTAAGGGCTTTGATGAAACCTCTGAAATGACTCCATGGAATCTTTCATCCATAGGCTGCAATGCTGCTAATAGCAAACCTATTTTCTCATAAGTACGCTTTATGAGGAGGTTCAAGGCCGCACCTGTATCGACGAGAGTCTTGGCAATATTGCTACGGTGGATTGGTATCTTGACAACGAACAGCAATTTTCTGGTTGACAGCTCCGTTTTCGGGTGATCTTCAGGGCCAAACGTGATCGAGACCTCATGCCATCGCATCTTCTAGCTAACGGGAACGGCATTGAGCACCTCCCGCTCGTACTTCTTGTACTGGGTTTTAAATGGAATCGCAGTACTTCCACCAAAGATCATGTTAACTTTAAAGAATTCTTCTTCATCTTTCTCCTCGACCCTCCGACGGCCCCTGACCAGAGCCTCGGGTCGAGATGCTGTCAAAGGTTCTAAAACATCTTTTTTTTAATCAATGTAATAAGTGAAATCAGTGAAGTTATGTAACCTGGACCGATGAACCGGGCACCACTTCTGTGCATCTTCGGGTCTGTCGAAGGGTCGCTTCTTCTTTTCATGACGTTCACTTCTGTTCGTGGTTCCTCGATGGCTAACTGTTCTGCGGTGTACACATCAGATACTCCTTCTCTGAAGGCTATAATGACCTCCAGATGTTTAATATGAGGTATAAAATTCCTCGTCTGACTGAACCTCTTCACATAAACCTGACAACTCTTATCGGGCTTTTGTTTGATGGTTCGAAGGGTTTTCGCTGTCGAAGACCTTTTAAAGGTCCCATGGAAATTTTCGATGAAGGTCGCGTAGAGCTGATCCCAAGTCCAGAACGTGGAGTCGGAAAGATTCACCAGTCACGATCGGGCTGGTCCTGACAGAGCAGTAGGTAAGTAATTAGCCTTTACTCTATCATCTCTCCCAGCGACTTCTATAACCGTGGAGTAAACCTAAAGAAATTTTTTAGGATTTGATAATCCGTCATACTTCTCGATCGAGCTTGGCTTGAATTTTTTAGGCCATCGAACTTGACGAAGACTTGGAGCAAGATCCTTAAATGAGCTTCAGCTTGATCGAGCCCGATAAGGAGCAACTTCAGCTGCCTCTCTATGACGCCTGTTGGTATCAATGTCATTGCGCGCATCATGTCTGCGTGGGTGTTCATCAGATTGACCCTTTTGACTTCGTTGCCTGTCGAGGCTATGCCGTAAATCTTCGACAGAGAGATGGTGTCTCTGTCGAGGAGATGTGGCCGAAGCAGAGGGTGCTCTTCGGGAGGATATAACTATATGAGAATTGCCACGGCGTGAAACCTTAGGCTGATTTTGATGTAACGGCGTAGCATGGCCTATGCAACCCGCAATCTCTAATCTTTGCTGGACCAATGGCATCAAGGGCGAACCATCAGCTGTCAAATGTTGCATACACTCTAGGATTGTTTGGAGACGAGTAGCTTCAAAATCAGTTTGTAAATTTTTTACCGGAGGACCCGGTAAATTGGTCCTGTGTGCACTAGAACTAATGGTGAGAAGATTACTCGATGACCTAGCAGAAGGTGCTGGATCATTTCTCTTAGCCACATTGATCTGTCGCATCTCAATATTGCAATTCCACTTCGGATACACCATTCTTGAGGGATAATCCTCATCGGAGCCAAAATCATCGTCGATGCAGTCGTTGTCGCTGTCGCTACTGGAGTTGTAGCATTCCAGCCCCAGCCCAGGGAACTTGCCATTGACAAGGTTAAGAATCATCTTAGACTGGGTTAGTAGCTACTCCAATTGATCCTTTGATGGACCAACAGATAGTCGGGACTTAAGTGGAACACTCGGAATCTCAATCGTAATAGGCATCTCAAACGAGATCTGAGAAAAAACTTCTATGAACTCCGGACGATGGGTCAAAGAACCTTTTTCATCGGCGACAAAAACCAATGTTACGAAACAGAACGTGGTGCCAGCCGGGAACACGAGGTTGCTTGTGAAAGCCATGGATGAAAGTTGGACTAACTTCACCTTACACTCCCCTTCCTAGCGCGCTTCTGTCGACGACCGAAATACGAGTTCGAGAGATCGGCAGATATTGTGAATAGGGTTGAATGTGTGAGTATTGTGAAGCTAATCACGAAGAGGACTGACACGAGTGGTTTAGACTAGTTCAGGTCTCTCGGAGGATAACAACCCTACGTTCAGTGAGTGTGTGTTCTCTTGCTTTGGAAACAGATGTCTTGCACTGTCGAGCAGGTTACATATTTATGAGAGGGACACGCCTCCTATGGTAATGACAATTACCATGTCATAACACTGATAACGTCTATTTCTAATTAAAACGAGCACAGCTATTAAGCGTAACGGCCTTTTAATTGACGTTAACTCTCTAACAATCAATCGTGCTTCAAATGCCGCGTCGTACGTCGTGGGGTCATAGGTAGCCGTTCCACAGATGATTGTTCGTATTTCAACCAAGGCCCACGAACGTATTTGGTAAATCTTGATTTCGGCCCATGTCTATTTGGGAGGCGGAAATTGAGGCATCCACAGATGGTTTCGCTAATTTGATAGTGCATATGTGCCTCCATCTTGCATATCAGTGTTAATACAGACTCCCTGTGTTTTCGAATTGTTGTTGCCGTTGAATTTTAACACAAACTTTGACTATTCGTATTATTCAAAAAAGTATGATGAAAATTATATACTTTGTTATAATTTTATTTATCATTGAAAGTATTTGAAATATGATTTGTAATTTTATAATTTGAACTAATTTTTTGAATAAGACGAGTAATCAAAGTTGATGTTGGAAGTCAACTACGACAATAATTTGAGAACAGATGGAGTAGAATATATGTTTAAAATCCCCTTTTAGTGATAGACTATGCGCTATGAAATCATAGCCAGAGAAGCGGGTGCCAGTGAACGTATCTAACAAGAGTCCAAAGTAAACTAAATAAAAAAATTATTCAGATATGTTCCAAACAGCACGCCCTAAGCCTTGTTGCCATCTAGTAGTACTCTATTACATGAAGCTTGATGGAGATAATATATTGTTTTGTTGTACCTCAACCCACGATGGCCATAAATGGCATTTGAATTAGCAAAACTACCGAAACATTGAGTCTGTCATAATCTAGGATAAATAAACTGTCACAAGGTGAACGTGGACTAGTTTATGGAATCGGGGAGTTAGGACGTGTTTGTCGTAGCTGTGCTTCACTGCTGCAGAGTAGCTCCGCTCTAAAACTTCACCATAGTCCATAGAGTTAGCATATTTGAAAGGAGTAAAATATTTTCTACTAAAAAAAGCTGGTCCAAATTCTATACTGAGAGACAGGGTCACAAACAGAGTTGTGTACGTTTTGATTTTAAAAGAACATTTCGCGCCGTGAATTTGTTTTCATTTTGAGTAACGTTACGGAGTCTTTGACGCCCGCGTGTCCGGTCGATATAAGACCCCCGGACCCAAACAACCACGAAGAAGACCATGGACAGAGCGCAAGCGCAAGCAACCGCGGTGACATCTATCACCCGCATAGACCCAAGCTAATACTAGCTGCTCTGTTCTCAGCTGCACGCGCGGGCACACTCGGACGCAAGAAGATGATGCTCGCGTACATGGACCGGGCCGCCGCGGCCGCAGAGCCGGAGGACGCTGGCGA
>BCLG01000220.1:203705-215616 GCA_001602295.1 Zoysia matrella
GTGGCCGCGCGCGGGAACGGGCACTCGGTGAACGGGCAAGCCACGGCGGAGGGCGGGCTGGTGCTCGACATGCGCGCGCTGGAGCTGCCGCGCCGCATGCAGCTCCTTCGAGGCGGCGGCGGCGCCGCGTTCGCGGACGTCCCGGGCGGCGCGCTGTGGGAGGAGGTGCTCCACTGGGGCGTCAAGAACCACGGCCTGGCCCCGGCATCCTGGACCGACTACCTCCGCCTCACCGTCGGCGGCACGCTGTCCAACGGCGGTGTGAGCGGGCAGTCGTTCCGGTACGGCCCGCAGGTGTCCAACGTGGCCGAGCTCGAGGTCGTCACCGGCGACGGCGAGTGCCGCGTCTGCTCGCCGTCGTCGCACCCGGACCTCTTCTTCGCCGTGCTCGGCGGGCTCGGTCAGTTCGGCGTCATCACGCGCGCGCGCATCCCGCTCCACCCCGCGCCGTTAACGGTAAACTCCCCCCTCCCCGCCGTGCGATGAATGGAAGGCCCGCGGCCTGGACACTGAGGGATGGAATGGATTGTATTGCTCGCTCGCTCGCAGGTGCGTTGGACGCGGGTGGTGTACGCGAGCTTCGCGGACTACACGGCGGACGCGGAGTGGCTGGTCACACGGCCCGCGGACGCGGCGTTCGACTACGTGGAGGGCTTCGTGTTCGTGAACAGCGACGACCTCGTCAACGGCTGGCCGCTGGTGCCGTTCCCCGGCGGCGCCGGCTTCGACCCGTCGCTCCTCCCCGCCGGCGCAGGCCCGGTCCTCTACTGCCTGGAGGTGGCCCTGTACCAGCACCCGCACCAGCCCGACGACGACGACGAGGACAAGGTGGGTGCAGCCACAGCAGCAGCTGCTGCTGCGTTGGTGGTGTTATCGTGTACTTTTCTGCGAGGCATGTCTGCGTCCTCGTGTATCTCCCGCTGGATTCTGTGACGGGTGCGTCGGATCCCGGTGCGGCCTGCCCGAACTGGCCCCCGCGCGTGCCGCCAAGCCCCAGCACCAGCAGGGGCCCCGCGCCAGCACGTACGCTGAGAACAGAGCCATCGCACGGACGATCGAATCCGCACTGTAAAATGCGACCGGGCCGTGACGCGATTGCGCTGCCGGGGCCCGTGACCACGCGGTGGATCTCGTATTTTGTCACAGCAGCGACCTCTTTCTCTGTCCCCACGGCGGAACAGCTCATCTTTTTCGTTTCCGTTCGTCGTTCTGATCTGTGCTTCTTTCTCATTTGTTGCAGCAAGGGAAGATGAAGAAGAAGGTGAGCGCGATGCTCCTGCCGCTCAAGTACGTGCGCGGGCTGGAGTTCGCGGCGGACGTCGGGTACGTGGAGTTCCTGTCGCGCGTGAACCGGGTGGAGGAGGAGGCCCGGCGGAACGGCAGCTGGGCGGCGCCGCACCCGTGGCTCAACCTCTTCGTCTCGGCGCGCGACATCCAGGCATTCGACGCCGCTGTGCTCAAGGGCATGCTCGCCGACGGCATCGACGGGCCCATGCTCGTGTACCCCATGCTCAGGAGCAAGTAAGTCGTCACGTTGCTTCTGCCGTCCGCCTACCAGAGTCCGGTCCAGTGTTCGCTTGCTCACGCCACCGTGCAAGCAGCTGCGCGCCGTTTTGGGGCAAGTGGCGTGCGTGCCGACCACCTGCTGACGTGTTTTTGACTGCTGGCTGAATCCTTGTCCGTACCAAGACAGAGCCGAGCTCAATCTACCGCCGCTTCTGTTTTGGATTTAGCCTTGTGGTCTATTAGGAGCCACTAAACCCAGGTGTTACTCATGATTGATAAATTATTGCCCGGAGGCTGCTACGGCACGGCACAGTGACACAGTCCATGTCGGCTGGAACCGACGCTCTGACAGTGCGCCGCTGTAGCAATTTTGTCTTAGTAGTAGAAGGTTCGGTGTATTATTTTGTTATTATCCACAACAGTGCTGTCCTAACTCAGTCACCGCAGGTGGGACCCGAACACGTCGGTGGCGCTCCCGGACTGCGAGATCTTCTACCTGGTGGCGCTGCTCCGGTTCTGCCGCGACGGCGGCGCGGCGGTGGACGAGCTGGTGGCGCAGAACAAGGCCATCCTGGACGCGTGCCGCGCCAACGGCTACGACTTGAAGACCTACTTCCCGAGCTACCGCGGCGAGGCGGAGTGGGCTGGCCACTTCGGCGCCGCCGGGTGGAAGCGGTTCGTCGACCGCAAGGCGCGCTACGACCCGCTCGCCATCCTCGCGCCGGGCCAGAAGATCTTCCCCCGGGCCCCGGCGCCCTTGTCTTCGTGTTAGCCGGAGGGCCGCTGCGGATCGAGTTACTATTATGACGCTGGCCGGTAATGATGGTCATTACGCTGCTCATCCGGGTGATGATGGACGGCGCGGCGGATCGGGTGACGATGATGATGGGGAAGGGCCATTGTTAGGTGCATTTGGTTTAAGGCTACCTGGGCACTCCAGTCACTCTCTGTGTCTCTGTGTGAAGGGAAAACGAAAGCTGTAATGTAATACAGCCTTTTCTCCTTCCTCGTCGCCTCTGCTTTTCCTTTTCCCAGCCCGCCATTATTCCTCTGCCTCGAGCGGGTGGTGCTGGTGGTGGTGATGGCAGATCGAGACGCAACGGCGCTCGTCTCGGCCGGGTCGGGGCCGGACCCACCAGCCACTGGGTTCTTGCGGTTTGTCCCGTTCCCCACGAGCCAGTCGTCGTGTCCGTTCGTCGCGATCTCCATCCTGCTTCCAGTGGCACGAGAGCGCGTTCGCGATCCAACAGCGAGCTTGAGCACGGCGACGGCGGCAACCCACGTGGCGCCGACCGTGACACCCGGGGCGGCCGGGCCAACGCCCTCCGTCGCTCTCCTACAGTCGTACCCCTCTCCCCTTCTTGCGATCGCGTCCAGGCTGCGGCGTGTCGCGCAACAGCGACGGCGAATAACCGTGCGTGGCGGTGGCGCCCCTCGCCCGCGTGCGCAGCCGGCGCGGTTGAGACCCGCGGGAGAGCGTGTTTTCGTCGTGTCCCGCGCCGCGGAGGACGTGCTCGCGTTCTTGTTGTGTTCAGGGCGGCGCTCGTGGTGATCAGCCGTGATTTCTTTGTTTTCGCCGCGCCGGGTTCGCATCCGCTGACGCGAGCCGGATACAGTCGCGAGTCTTGACTTGATCGTACACGCGCCGACCGAAAACGTCGTGTTCTTTCCCCGTCCTCCCTACCCGTCAGTCTCCGGTCACGCCCGATCACACGTACGTCGTACACCGCACCCACCCACCGGCCGCCGGCCGGCCATCATCATCGCCGCCGTCTGATCACTCATAATCCATCGATGCCTCGCGCCATCCATCATCCGGCGAAAAAAGAAAGAAAACCCGTGCCGCCGCCGATTATTGTACCGATCGGTCGCCGTTGCGCTACAGTCTCCCGGCAACGACGTTGTCGATCGAGGCCGATGATTGGGGCCCCGTCCGTCCCGGCGCGGAAAAGAGTTCTCCAGCGCTGGATCGAAACTTATCCCTGGCCGGGGATCGAATCATCAGGCACGCGACTACGCAAGGGCGACGCGATCGACGGACGCATCGCATCGCTACCCGATCGCAAGCAAACAAGAGCTTTGGTTACGAGATACTCAGGCAGGGCTTGAGGTCAGCGGCCGACACGACACCGCCCGCCGTTCTACAGTCGTCCAAATGGCGCCTTCCTCATCCGTAACAGGGGCGTTGTTTAGTTGATCAGATGACAATCCAAAGGAGGACGAAAGTGGCGGCGGCCGGCCACGGGAATTCCTGCCGCGTTGCTCGATCGATCGGCACGGCAAAAGAAATACTCTAATAACGACGACGTACGCCGGGACGAAGGCGACGGCTGAGCTCGACGCCGCCGTCGTTTCGATCGCGCCGAAGCTAGGGACGAAACGGACAGCACGGTCGAAAGAGGTTTACGTAACTGTCATGGGTGATTTGCGCCCTTGTTTATGCCGAGAGCGGCTTGACTTGGAGGGACAGCCTGCCTGCCTGCCTGCGTGTGCGTCATCGATCCGTTGTTTTAAACGGCGTTTGCGAGCTGCGTTTGTCAAAACGGGATTGACGTAACAAGGAGTGCCAGTCAAGTTTCTTCGTGAAAAGAAGTTTACTGTTACTGTCAGCGGAGAAACTCAAACCCCCGTCTGGTTTTCAGCCTGAAAGGGCGAAGCACCTACGGAGTATTATGCAGGCCGTTGTTCTTTTGTTGGTGTTTTTTCTCATTTTTTTCCTTCTCAAAATTTGGTGCTGAATGTCTCAACCTGGGTTCGTTCAAAACCGGATGAATTTTATAGTTTTCGGTAAACTCAATCCGGTGAAAAGGCCAGTTTTATTTAAGAAAAATTAAAAAAAATTGAAAACTAAAAATGGATAAAACTGGTAGATTTGGAACCAATGAACTGCACGTAGAATAGTGGCGGGATTATTGGACCACGGGCACGCAGGGTGCACTTTCTATACCGGCCGTTCAATTTCACATCAATCAATCCAACAGCCGTTTGACGCGCCCCGGGCCCCTACAGGTTTCGGACCAGGAGAACTGGAGATCAGGGACAGGGTACCAGAGGTGAAAACAATGCTGCGCCCGATCGATCTTCCAGGCCCCGACACTTGTCCACACATTTTGAACGCTCCAAAGATATGGATTTGGTTGCAGCTTGCAGGAGCCACCACATTTTAGGGAACAAGTTGCTTCGGCCACATCTTCTGGCTGACGGTCAGTGCATGCAATCAGGCACGGCAATGTCGAACGACAATGTGATGATCATGGGCCATGCGTGACCCGGATTAAAGGGGGGCACACACAAGTTGCTGCTCCTGTTCTTGGGACTAATGACAGGACCAAAGCACCTGCTTTGGATTGGGGCCACGGCCTCCTTTCGTGGCGTTGACCTTTGCTCGTGCTTTGGGTTGTGGGCATCCGATCCGACCGGTGATAAAACTGAGATGTGCACGTGCACAGTGAGCAGAAACTGATGCTTTGCTTTTGCTGAGACGACGGGAAGAACAGGAGTAGATGTGGTCAGTTTCCAACATTCCATTCGTCGTACATCAAACCCCGTTTGGAACGTAATTTTTTTCCTGTTACCTGAGTTTTACTACGAAATTGAATTGTCTCATGGAACTCTATATGATTTCTATTAAATTTCTACTCTCTTTATTTTTAAAATAATATCGCTGTTGATTTTTATAATCAACTTTAATCATTCGTCTTATTTAAAAATTTGTTCGAATGTGCAAAATTTTAAGTTGTGACTCAAATAACTCTAATGATAAATCAAATTATATCAAAATATATGAAATTTATTAATTTTTTTAATAAAACAAATAGTGAAAATTGAATTTAAAAATCAACGACGACATCAATTAAAGAAAAAGAGAGTATGTTCCAAACCAGCGCTTAGGCTTTCGCAATGGATAGTGCCTGCAGGTGCGTTATCAAGAGCAGAAGCCGTCAATGAGTATCTATCGTTCTTACTGAGAGGCCTGTCAAAAGGATTATCAAAAGCTTTTTTTTTATCTTTGCAGTTTACTTCTTTTTCAAAAGATCTTATCTGGGTTTCATGCTACAAGACCGGCTGGACACATTATTGCAGCCCAGATATGGCCTTGCCCCCCCAAAAGACAAATTAGGTTCTTATTGTTTCCCTACCAGAATATATATTTTAGATTATAATATATGATTATATAATTTAGATTATATTTTAAAGATTGTAATCTAGATTATAATCTATGTCTATCTATTTGGAAGTTTAGATTATTAGTTAGATTATTCTCTTTATTTGTATTAATGATGTAATATGAATAGTAGAGTGTAAGTTGTTGAAGTAGTAGGATGACAGGGTGGGTAATTTTGATAAAAAAAAAGCATAGGTAATGAGATTTTATAGCAAATAATCTGAAATAATCTCCTTTGACATAGATTATTAGATTATCATAATCTGATGTCTCAGATTATATAATCCAGGTGAATAATTTATCTGTTTGTTTTCTAATCAGATTATTTAATTTAGACTATATAATCTAGATGGATTATAATTTGAAACAAACATGCTTTTAACCAAGCTGCTAATTTTTAGTACCACTTGTATCAGGCTCTGTTTGTTTCAGCTTTTCAGGCTGTCTTTTCCAGCTGAAACAAACAAGTTTCTAAAAAGCTGGCTTTTGAAATATTGAAAAGCTAGCTTCTAAAGAAATGCATTAGGGCATCTTTGTTTGAGCTGGAGCTTTTGAGCTTTTAGAAAAGTTGGCTGGTGACTAGTTAAAAAGCTGGCTGGTGAAGTAGTGACTATTGGCTTTTGCAATATATATTTAGCATCTCTGCACACCAAAAGCCAGAAAAGCAGCTCTGAATGAGCTTTTTAGCTTTTAGTTCATTTCCTCAGAAGCTAACTTTTCAGCATTTCAAAAGCCAGCTTTTAAGAACCTTGTTTGTTTCAAGTTTTCAAGTTTCAGCTTTTCAACTGGAAAAGATAGCCTGAAAAGCTAAAACAAACAGGGCCTTAAAAGCTGAAAAGCTCATCCAGAGCTGCTTTTCTGACTTTTGGTGTGCAGAGAAGCTAAGGCCTTGTTTGTTTCAGCTTTTGAAACCTGAAAAGCTAAAACAAACAAGGTTCTGAAACGCTGGCTTTTGAAACGTTGAAAAGCTAGCTTCTGAATAAATGAACTAAAAGCTAAAAAGCTCACCTAGAGCTGATTTTCTAGCTTTTCGTGTGCAGAGAAGCCAAGTATATATTGTAAAAGCCAACAGTCACTACTCTATCAGCCAGCTTTTCTAAAAGATCAAAAGCTTCAGCTCAAACAAAGAGGCTCTAAAGTCTTGTTTGTTTCAGCTTTTCAGGTTGACTTTTTCAGCTGAAAAGCTAAAATTTGAAAAGCTGGCTTTTAGAATGTTGAAAAACTAGTTTCTGAGGAAATGAACTAAAAGCTGAAAAGCTTATTCTGAGCTGCTTTTCTAGTTTTTGGTGTGCAGAGAAGCTAAGGCCCTGTTTGTTTCAGCTTTTCAGGCTGGTTTTCCAGCTGAAATGCTAAAACCTGAAAAGCTAAAACAAAAAAGGTTTTGAAATACTGGCTTTTGAAATGCTGAAAAGCTAGCTTCTGTGAAAATAAACTATAGGCTGAAAAACTCATCTATAGTTGCTTTTCTGGCTTTTGGTCTGTAGAGAAGCTAAGTATATATTGCAAAAGACAATAGTCACTACTAACCAGCTACTAACTAGCTTTTCTAAAAGCTCAAAAGCTCTAGCTCAAACAAAAAGACTCTAAGTATATATTTTAAAAACCAATAGTTACTACTCCATCAATTAGTTTTTCAACTAACCATTAACCAGCTTTTCTAAAAGCTCAAAGTTTCAGCTCAAACAAACAGGCCCTCGGTCTTAGGTGCAGTAGAGGCTTCTCAGAAGAATTGTTGGCCAACGGTGAGATCTTGCCTCCGAATCTCTGTTTTCATACGCATCACGCCTGCATCTTCGTCGATCTGGCTACTCCAGCTTGCTGCGAACCACTTCGTCATTACTGAGCTAAACTGGTCGACCTGCAGACGGACTCGCACAGCTGCAGCCGCGGGCCGCCATTGCCACTGTTGCAAGAACAGAGAACGCTGCACTGCACAGTCGACACTGCCGTTGCCAGCTTCGCCGGGACGGCAAGAACAGAGTTCGCGCACGTGCCGGACCAGCAGCAGCAAAGCAAAGCGGAAGAGGCCGTCCGCTTCCCCATCCCAGGATTTCGACCATGCGGCATGGCCGCTTTGCATCGCTTTGCCTTTGAGGCTACCTGCTCGCAAGCAGCAGGCTTCGGGCAGCAGCGTCGAAAAAGCGAAAGATTCTGGCCGGGGCAGGCAGATCCGCCCCGTTCGTCGACGACGGACCTGAGCACGAGCGACGCTCGAAGCCATGCACACACGAGCATGGATGGCTTTGTGCTGCAGAACGCAGATAGGATTCCTTTGGGCGTTCAAAGTTGATGTGGTGCAGAGGCGATTCTCCTCTCCTCAGAAATCGCGAGGCTTTCCCCAAATCAAAGATGCGGCCTTTTCCGTCTCTCTAGCTGCACCCTTTTCTCGTGATACTGCGTTTTGTCGTGGTGCCTAGTACACTGTTTGCAAATTTTCATTCATCTCTGCTGAAAGAGTACTCCGGCTGTCAACGTCTCTTACACACGCCCTGCATTGTCTTCCCATATACACCTACGAGTACACCTAAACGTATGGCGGACGAAATCATAATATGTCATGTGGTTTAGACCGTCTACTATTTTAGTCTTGGAAAAAAAACCAGGGAAACGTTGAAAAGATCCCAAGAATGTGATTCATTTAAATTGCGACATACTCCAATGTAGGAGTACTTTTGTTTTCAAACTCCACTACCAAGAAAAATCAAATAATGTGTTCCCATGATCAGAGATCATATCCAAAAATATCTTGATAAAAATAAGAACATTCCTTAGCAAGTGGATAATGGGGAATAAAATAGCTCGCGTGTCGACTCAACCAATATCCTTATTCCGCCTTCTTGAAACATGGCATTTGAGGAGAAAAGGGGGGAGGTGGTGATGAGGCTGAATTCAAAGAGGCTAGTAACAACTTAAGAAAAATTGATATATTCAGATTAAGATACCAAATGTATTGTCTGTTCATCATGGGGAAATAATGATGCGTTGTGAGGATTTTTTTCAGTTAAGAATGTTCTCTAACAAATCTCACACTTAGTCTGGTCACCAACCTTGTTACTGTTAAATCAAATTCACGTGGTCCCCTGTCCTTAAGTAATCTCTTGTTCGAATAGCATTTCTCTTATCTCTCTCTTCTTCTTTTTTTTTTTAAAAAAAAAAAGGCCCTACACTGCAAATCCAGGGAAAAGAAACTTCAAAGTGGGTTGTGCTTTGTCTTCTTGCGCCTTGACATTTCTCATAGAGCATCTCCTTTTGTAACAGAGCTGCAAGCCTTTCAGTCATGGCCGCCACCACCATTGGCACAGTTCTTCTCACACCACACTTGTCGTGGGGTCAAACCAGTCAAAGTCAATTGTCAGCTCAGCACCCATCTGCATGGAATATGCGAAAGAAAGCAAAGGAAAGGAAAGGTTAGATTTGGGCTGGCGTCTTTTCATGTCAACAGCATCTGATTCTCCCTCCATCTCCATGCATGCATGCAACCAAGTGCAAATCTACTTGAACTCGGTGCGCGCCCACGGAATGACGGAACGACAGCGGCGCCGTGCTGGTGTGTGTGTGCATGGTTTTGCGAAAATGTACTACTGTCAATGAAAGAATCCCGGAAAAGCCTAAAAAAGGGCAAGTATCTCTCGATTGATGTGCCAGTAACCAAGATGATCAGTCTCATCTTGTTTCATGAATCATGTAACAATAATCTCTGCTAGTAGCTAGGTACATTTCGTGCTACTAGCAGTTTTACTGCCCGTTTTCTGCTTGCAGCTTCAGTGTGAAGGCAGGTAAAGATTGACATCCGTGCGAAAGGAGAAGGAAAACTTCGATTTGGTGTGTGCAGAGCTTCAGGGATGCTGTACAGGGACCCGGCGGCAAGACGTACTGACCTGCGACGAAGATCTAGACAAGCTGGCAAGCTGCAAAAGAAGGTGCATATATGATCATCGATGTACGTAGAGAAAGTCCCTAACAGAGAACCTCTCCTTAAAAGGGGCGTAACCAGGAATAGGATTGCTGCAAAAGGAAGCTCTCTCTCTCTCTCTCTCTCTCTCTCTCTCTCTCTCTCTCTCTCTCTCTCTCTCTCTCTCTCTCTCTCTCTCCGTGCAATAACAGCTCCATGGTTACACTCCCCAACGCCACAAAGCAATGGAGAATCTAACTAGGGCTATTACCCTAATTCTTTCTTTGTGCAAGTTGTGTGTGTCCAAAAAGGTTGACATGGGCTCAAACACTTGCTAACTTCCCCTTCTCACTAGTCACGAGGAGGATCGGCAGTACGGCTTGGCCTTCTTCCCCCTTTCTCATGCATGGCATGGCATGCACGCAGGTTTCTCATCAAGCTAGTTTATCGACAAAGGTGATGGACATTGTTGTTTTTGGAGCGGGAACTGACTTCAAGGAAAGATAAGGCCAGTATGCATGGGACCTCTCACTAGGTAGTACTAGAAATAAAGAAGAAAAGAGGTAATAGTACCATACTCAGTGGAGTATATGTTAGGAGCCTTGATCTCACAATACACTGTAAAATACTCCGTAGTAGTATGAAGCAAATTATGTACACCTATGTTCTAGAATATTCTTGGTACGATTTACATTAGCTCAACTTCCACGTTCAAATTCAGTTTAAAACTAAATCAAGAAATAATTAGGTTGACAATGTTAGTTTTTGTTCCACGTTAGCTCAACTTCCACGTTCAAATTCAGTTTAAAACTAAATCAAGAAATAATTAGGTTGACAATGTTAGTTTTTGTTCCACGTTCAAATTCAGTTTAAAACTAAATCAAGAAATAATTAGGTGGACAATGTTAGTTTTTGCAGCACATACTATTGCACGCAAACAATGCAATCAATAATCATTTTTTTTTACCAAATGACTACTACTATAACAGTGGTATTACAAACAGGACACTGAGCTTCGCTTTCCGCCGGATAACTTAGAAAAACCAAACCGGCGACTGATGCCATTGGACACCGCAGAATCCCAGAACAATTCCTCTGCTTTCTCCAGCCTTTTCCAGTCCGAGAGATGCCCCAGCAGAAAACGCCGTCGGCCTGGCGCGCCAGAATCTCGCGAAAGGCGTTCGCGAGCACGGTCACCGGCGCGGGGAGGCTCCGCTCGCCGGCCAGCTGGGTGCATGGGGGTTTGCAACAAAATTAGCCGGATTCTCTTGGCGACTCCCGAGGTTGATTGGATTTTCAGTTTAGGATACTGCCGGCAAAAGCGAGCTTATCGGGGTTCGTGGCTCTCGGATTTCCTTTCCTTCTTTCCACTGAAGCATGAGAGCTGGTGCGATTTGCTCTTTTGTTTTTGCACCCCTTTTTTTTTTAAAGAAAGTTTCACTAGAGTTGGGCCAACCTTTCACTCTACAAATGGACAAGTGGAGCTGAGAGAAGGGGACTTTTATTGAGAAGGAAATACTAGACGACATCAGCCCCTTCAGTAGCTCAAATGGTCCATACTAGGCCTCAGCGCATGATAAATGCCATGTGGGCTCTGCCCATGAGCCCATAAAGTAAGCCCATTTAAAACCAAGCATTGCTCCAGCTCAAATGATCCCGTAAAGGTAAAGTTGAAGGCTTTAGAAAAAAACTAGAAATACGGCGCGGCATTGCCGCGCTTACCCTTATCTTATCACTGGGTGGATAACCCTCATTTAGATAATTTTCAATGATTGAACCAATTGAGACATTATCACTCACGCATTAAGTTCCATCTGTTAACATCTAGAAAATGTTTATTCATGTTGGAGGTAATCTAGCTTCATGTAGTGTACATAATTTACAATGCAAAACCTGAAGTTACGGAAGGTCTTACTACAAAACACAGATCAAGTGTAACACGATACCATAATTCCTGATATTAAGATAAACAATCGTCTGTCATAATTCATACTACAATATCTGTAGGGATAGGATCAAGAAAACTTGCTCAAAGATAACTCCACTGATGAAATGATGAGCTTTCAGTATTATATCACTGACATAGAATACATACTTTAGGAACGTTTCATACCGTGGATGTTGCTAGAATCATAGTGTAACTGAAACATGATTTGAGCTACTATGAGCAACTGAATATGAAATACAAATAAATCATTTCCACATATTCAAACATCAGAAGATTCAGAACAACAGAGCATAACTACAGGCATTAAAAGGTCAGCAAATATAAATGTTATCATTAATTTACAGCCACAAGCAGATAACAAAAGATAGATTCTAAAATAGAGCCAAAATATTATTGACTG
>BCLG01000220.1:218177-230845 GCA_001602295.1 Zoysia matrella
TATAATTACAACTATACATAATATATAATTATAATAAAAATATAATTATATGTAATTATGTAATATAATTACATATTATTATAATTATGTGGTATAAATAATTATAATTATATTATTATGATACAATTATAATTATATTACATAATTGTAACTGTAGTAATATATAATTATGTATAATTATAATTATAATATATATAAATCAGCATCCACAGCTGGCAAAAATAAGTTCAGACCTACTTTTGATTTTGAACTAAAAAAAAGCTGCTTTTTCAAAAGCACTTTTGTTACAGCTGACCTCTTTGATTAGGCTTTTGACTTTTGTAAAAACAAAAGCCCAAAAGCTGGACAACCAAAGGGACCCGTACTATTCTTGCAACTTGCAGACGGATGTGGGTCATGCATTCTGGGCACCGCCGGATATGGGGAGTGGCCAAATCCGGCGATGGGAATTGGTACTGCATATACTATGTTTCAAAATATAAACATTTTTAAATTTAGATAAGATCAAAATATTTTAATTTTTATTAATAATATTTAAAAAATTGCATAATTTTTAATATAAAATGTAATTTTTATGAAAGTTTATTTTATAATGAGTACAAAAATATATTTTTTATATGATAAAATATTATTAATTATAAATTATTAATGGTCAAAGTGATAAAATTTGATTTTGACTAAACTTATATTTTGGAACGGTGGGAGTAGAAAGGAGAACTATTAACTGTACAGTTTGATTTTTTGAGACTTGTTGGAGGAGATGCCCTTAGCACCGAAAACAGATATATAGAATTCTCAAAATAAGAAAAAACAGATCTATGGAGATTTGGTAATAAGACAATATGGAAGAGGGAATTCACAGCGAGGAAAGATAAGCAAGAAAGTTTAACCGTTTGAACTTTAAGCGAGAAGAGTGTAGCTGTTAGAATTTTGAGTTCTTTCATGATGATGAAGAAACGGCTAGCATTGTTAGGGGACAATCTCTATACATGCAAGGATCGACATGATGGTCCACAATTATGTAGTTTCACTAGTTGATTTCCTGATGCGTTGCCTCAGAAACTTATAGATGATTAGACAGATGATTAGACGATGATATGAAAATACAATTCTAATTTTATATAACTAATACTTGCTGTGTGAATTTCAAGCTTCATATTAGAAATTGGTGAAAATATAAAGTCTAAAAAGTGAAACTATAGAAAATCTAAAACAAATTACATTTTATTATATAATTTGAGAACAATTATTCTCGGATCCATAAGTGTTGAACTAGCATCATGGCTATCTTCTTGCTGTCATTTTGAGTACATACGAAACAACATATGAAATGTAAGTATAAAAAATGGAGAAGATAACAAATTGAATCAGCTGGGAGAAATAACACACTTCTAGTTGTGCATCTTAGAATATGTTTATAGGATGTGCATATAGGATTACAAAGTTGAAGCAAAAATATCTTTCGAAAATTGACAACTCTTTTAGGGAGCATAAGTAGCTCTTATAGGGAATTTTTTCCAATTAATGGACAACTCTACCGTAAGCAGAACTATATATATCTGAGAACAGTTATGCATATATTAAAATCTAGGGAAAACAATTAGATAATAATCTACCTGAGATGCAAAAAATATCTTCTATAGAAAAGACAAAACTACAACAGCCATGGGCAATATAGGGGATGATGAAGACTGGCAATCCATTCCACAACTAAAAGAAAATTTCCTATGCAAGGAACAAACATCAATTACAAATGGGTTAAGTGTAGAAAATACTTATATTTCATAAGCAAGGAGCTCTATAATCTATAAAGATTGGTGGAGGTAGGTAGGGCCAGGCCGGGCCGGGCCGGGCCTATGGGGCGATGGACGCCTGATTGGCAGGCAACCAAGGCGAACTGGGCGATAGCAGCGGGCATGGGAGAGGAGGGGAGGCGTCAGAGGGAGGGGAGGGGGCGGCGGTCGGTGGGGAGATGAGGAGGTGGCGGTGGTGGGAAGACGATAGGAGGCAACGAGCGTGGTGAGAGCATAGAGGATGATGAAGACTGGCAATCCATTCCACAATTGAAAGAAATTTTCGTATGCAAGGAACAAACATCAATTGCAAATAGGTTAAGTGTAGAAAATACTTAAATTTCATAAGCAAGGAGCCCTATAATCTATAAAGATTGGCGGAGGTAGGCAGGTCCAGGCCGGGCCGGGCCTGTGGGGCGATGGCGCACCTGTTTTGGAGCGGGGACGCCTGATTGGCAGGCAACTGAGACGAACTGGGCGATAGCAGCGGGCATGGGAGAGGAGGGGAGGGGAGGGGGCGGCGGTCAGTGGGGAGATGAGGAGGTGGCGGCGGTGGGAAGACGATAGGAGGCAACGAGCGTGGTGAGAGCAATAGGTGGAAAAAAATGAACGACCAGGATTATTAGTTGAACTTTGATCGGACGGTCTAGATAAAAAAGATGATATGGCTTCCTGAGAATTGAGAGGAGGTTAGTAGGTGGTACAAATATAAGTATTATAGATTCCTACTAGATTGGTGGTTTTTGGCAGATATTTTTCCCTTGATCAAATCCATGCATTGTCCATCTGTTTTCCTTGAAATCAAAACGTTTCTGGGAGCCTCATATGCTCCATATCAATACACCTTCTTCGTGGATTAGGAAGAAAGAGACGGAGCAACTGCTGGTGCACCTTCTCGTTCGGGAAACAACACAGATTTCCGAGAAGCAGAACTTCAAGGCTCTGGTTTCTTCGTTCTATGCCAGATCTGAACCGAAAGAACTAGCACCTCCCTCCAAAAGCAAGAGGACGAAATTAGTGAAACAAAACGTTACAATGAGAACAAACTATGCTGTTGTCTTGTCCAAAAAAAAAGAGAAAAAAACAATATCCGTATGGATCGGATCGGAGAAGACACCGGCGAAGCTTAATTAAAAAGAAATAGCCTCAAAAAATCATGAACAGTCTTTGCTGGAGAAGATCTTACTGGTAGCTCAATCAGTGGGTGTGGTTCAATGTTACCCATATGCATGCACAGTAACAGCCTAATTAAACAGTTGCGTGGAAAATATAGTTGCAGCGTCAGTTAAACGTTCAGTAAATTATGAGCTTAACACAGCTTGAACAAAGATGTCAATTTCCTGTGAGAAGCTAGCATCCATCGCATGCCCTTCATCACATGCAATCTTTATACCATTACAAAGCGTCCAATGACTGCCAGAGCCGGGCACGTCCATATCACCGTGTAAAAAGTTCCTCTCTTGTCGTGCTCGCCCATGCCGATCTAACAGTGTGGCAAGGTTGCAAGAGACGAGCACCTTTTGTCCATCAAAGCCGTCCTGTCCTGGACCATGGCCAGCTGCCAACACTTGTCCATTGGCTGGTCGCCTCCAAAACCCTAATAGCGCCATGCACGTGAACACCCGCCACATGCCTCTCATCCTCACCCCGGCCGGGTTCACCCGCGGGCGTTAACAGCTGGACGTACGTCTGCATGCCTGTGCACCGCCCTCATCCTATAAAAGCACGCCCTTGCTACGAGGGTAGAACGCAACACGAAGAACTGCCTCGAGATATTAGCGGCTGCCTGCAAGGTTAGTACTCGACCGTTGCCATGGCCAAGCAGATGGCGGTGCTGCTCCCCGCGGTCCTCGTCTCGTTCCTCCTCCTGCCCTTCGCGTCCCTCGCGCTGACGCAGGACTTCTGCGTCGCCGACCTGACCTGCAGCGACACCCCGGCCGGGTACCCGTGCAAGGCCGGTGCCACGGCCGGGGACTTCGCGTACCACGGCCTCGCGGCGGCAGGCAACACCAGCAACCTCATCAAGGCCGCGGTGACCCCGGCGTTCGTCGGGCAGTTCCCGGGCGTCAACGGGCTCGGCATCTCCGCCGCCAGGCTCGACATCGCCGTGGGCGGCGTCGTGCCGATCCACACCCACCCGGCCGGCTCCGAGCTCCTCTTCGTCACGCAGGGCACCGTCGCCGCCGGGTTCATCTCGTCCGGGGCGAACACCGTCTACACCAAGACGCTGTCCGCTGGCGACATCATGGTGTTCCCCCAGGGCCTGCTCCACTACCAGTACAACGCCGGGACCGGCCTCGCGGTCGCGCTTGTTGCCTTCAGCAGCCCCAACCCCGGCCTGCAGATCACCGACTTCGCGCTCTTCGCCAACAACCTCCCGTCGGCCGTCGTGGAGAAGGTGACCTTCTTGGACGATGCGCAGGTGAAGAAGCTCAAGTCGGTGCTCGGCGGCAGCGGCTAAGTTGTTTTGGGCTGGTTGTTGTATCTGCATGCATGAGTGCATCTCCAGTCATTTGATCAGAATCTGATCCTTTTCATGTGAACCTTGTCCATGTATTTTCGTTTCAGGTTGTATTCTTTATCATTTCAGTTTGTTGTGACGAAAGATAAAAAAGTGCATTGAACTGTTTAATTAGCCTTGTCCGATAGGATTTTTTTTCTTGTATGTCCATGCGCGGCTTCGTTTCGTAGGATTCATATGTTTAGCTGTTCCTCTGAACGCTGATTTCAATGCTATGAGTCACACAGAGGAATTAATTATGCTGCAATTGGTTTTAATTGTTTCGATGAATTAGCCTTAAAATTGATGTTGAAAGACACAAAATTACCCACACACGTTTCACCCGGGAGGCGTGGTGCTGCTGCATACACACCCGGCAGGCGCCGAGCTCCTCTTCGTCATGGAGGGCGCCATGTCCGCCGGGTTCATCAGGGGCGCCACCAACACCGTGTACGTCAAGACGGTGAACAAGGGCGAGCTGTTGGTGCTTCCGCAGGACCTACTTCCCTTCCACTACAGCGTTGGTAATTACACGACGGCGGTGGCGCACGCAAAACAAAATAAGTATCCGTTTAGATTTTCAAATACCTACTTTTGATCATTTATTAAAAAAATTATAAAAATACTATTTTTTATTATAAAATAATTTATTATTAGAAGTATTTTAACTTGTCTTGTTTATTTTTTATTTTCACAACTTTTTTAATAAGAAAAAACGTCACTTATTATAGTTCGGAGAGAGTAATAAGCATGCAATCATTATATCTCCCAAACGGAGCATCTGTTTTTGAATCCAGTTCACCACAAATTTCTTGTAATTAAATTTACAAAAAAAGTCCGCTTTTACTATATTTAAAATTTAAAATATTTTATAACACATGGGTCCTTTATGTCATGCTAAAAACTTTTAACAATTAAACACTATTTTGTTGCTAACGTTTTGGCAGTATAAGCAATTTGATAAGGCCATCATCCAACAGCACTATGGATTATTTTTACCAACGATTTGGGCGGCATTTGGCAATGCCCGTGGTTTGTTAAAGACAGAGTTTTTTTTTTTCTTTTTTGGATGATGGTTCGTTATTTTGAAAGTTTTACGAACCAAACAACCACTATATCTATCACAAATTTACAGTTTTAAAGAGTCGTATTACAAAAATATACATTTTTTTAATCACAAAACTATAGATTTAAAGAGAGGTATCACAAAACTACAAGTTTTTTTTTACCTATGTACCACATATCTATAAATTTAAGAAGTCAATTTACACAAAACTACAGATTTAGACTTTGCAAAATCTATAACTTTTTAATACTCATAAACACTAAATCTATAATTTTTTATCCAATTTTTAAAAATTTAATTTTGTGATATAAAAATGTATAAAATCTGTAATTTTGTCATATACCCCCTTAAATCACAAGTGATTCTTTCCACCTCCAGAAAGAGGCATGTCATGCGCCTCTGTCGTCATGGGCCGTTACATTTCAGCCTACCTTCCACGTCATGGCCCATGAACTAGGCCTGACAACCACCTGAAATCAAGCCCACAAAATGCAGCTCTTTCGGGCCGCTGATTCTAGGCCCCGATCGCTAGACAGGCCTGTCACAGTTCTTCTGCGCTGCACTAGATTCGTTGAGCTGGGCGCACAAACTCGTGGGCACAGGCTTAAAAAAAAAACTCGTGGGCACAGCAATACATACATCCAAATTGTCATTGCATGTCAGGACACACTTCTCCCTATAAATACACAACACGAACCACGCATCCACGAACGCACATAGAGCGAGCCTACCAGCACCGCGCACCGGCGTCGCAAGCTAGGAACCCGGCCAGTAACCATGGCGGCGAAGAAGGCACTACTCATCGTCCTTGCCGTGCCCTTTCTCTCGCTGCTGCTGCCTTCATCCACCCACGCCCTGACCCAAGATTTCTGCGTCGCAAACCTGCTCCTCAGCGACACGCCGTCGGGGTACCCGTGCCGCCCCGAGCTTCTCGTCACCGCGGCGGACTTCTCCTACTCCGAGCTAGAGAGGCCGGGCCGACCATCACCCCCTTCAACACAGGCCTGGCCTCGGCGCTCGTCGCGCAGTTCCCCGGCGTGAATGGGCTCGGCCTCTCCGCCTCGCGCCTCGACATCTACCCTGGCGGCGTTGTGCCGCTGCTCACGCACCCGGGCGCCACCGAGCTCCTGTTCGTGCTCAACGGGACCATGGTCGCCGGCTTCATCAGCGCCGCCACCAACACCGTGTACATGAAGAGGCTGAGCAAGGGCGACGTCTTCGTGTTCCCCAAGGGGCTGCTGCACTTCCAGCTCAACCCCGGGAACACCACCACGACGGGGTTGTCGGTGTACAGCAGCTCCAATCCCGGCCTGCAGATCGTCGACTGGGCGGCCTTCAAGAACAACCTGCCGTCGGAAATCGTCAATAAGGTCATCTTCATCAGCCCCCAGGAGATCAGGAGGCTTAAAGGCTCTGTTCGGCGGGAGCGGCTAGGCAGGTTATCCTCCACCGATCGGGCCATGCACGCAGGGGTGTCAAGTTTGTTGTAGTTGGGCGATCTCAAAATAATTTGTATGCTTGCAAGCATATTTACATGATGTGAACGTCTGTCGTAGAGTCAATAGTCTCTCGAGTAACTCTAAACCACACCGCCACGTTTCAGTTGCAAAGTTACCGTACTCATATGATATATCCACTCTCAATGTATTAATAACAATGTGATTGCGACTTTTCGACAAATGGTACTGTGAGAATTTTTTTTTGCGCAGTTGCGCAAAATCAATACCGGCCCTGAGAAATACCAACAAAAGAAACTCGCTATAGGACTGAGAAAACATAGAAGAATATATGCGTTTATATTTAGCACAAGTACATATATGCAATGAGCAAGGTTTGACGCTAAATCTTGGTTTTAATGTAAACATTTAAAAATGAAGTGAAAAATGCAGAATTCAGCTAGTTCTTTCTGAAAAATTCTTCTAACTATTTGTGTCAGCATACATTATGACCATTTGGAACAAAATGAAATTTCTTGTAACTATTTTGCAACGTAATTCATATGTTGTATCGCATGTTTGAATGTGCAGGTGACAAATCTTGGGCCCGCCACTACTTGGTATCAACTAGACCCTAGATGTTCATTTAAGTTTCTAAGTCAGCATGTTACTCATTATTGTGGCTAATTACTCTTTTGATGGTAGATGGCATTTCCATGTCATTCTTTCAAATTCACGTGGGGGATAAGGTACCTGTGCATGCATTTTTCAAGGGTTATTAAGTGCATGTGTTGTACTTGAGGGTCGGCACATGTGTGTTGTACCCCATTTCTGGGATATCCTGTGAGTACCGTACTAATCCCTGGATCAGTAGTTTATACGCATGTACATCGTAAATGTATAGCACATACCAGTAATATTACATATATTATCTCAAATAGAGTCTTACAACCAAGACTTAAATTACAAGCCAGCGAGGTGTACCAGACAACCTCGCACAATCATTATATAAAAGAGAAAGACAAGAAGCAAAAACTACATGCAAACTTGCGCGCAGAACGGTCATACTCATCACCGTCGAGGCCAGCATCATCATCTTCTTCATCTGAGCGACAATGGCAAGGGTGAGCACAAAAATACTCAGCAAGTCCTAACCCCGTATTTAGCTGTATTCATGCTTACAAAGCCAACAAGGAAGGGCCAAAGTTTCCTTTTTGCGAAAAGCGTTCTTGTGTAGGCTTCTTTACAGATAAGTTTTTCAAACGGAGATAGAAGTGTTCCTATTCTATCAGTATTTTAGAGGTTGGACCTGAGGGAGTAGTCACCTTTCCCGCTAGTTTCCAAATTTTAACTAGATGGGTCTCCACTATTACAGCCAGACACTTTCTAAAACACGGATAGCTACACCCACTTACACCAGCAAGGAAGTGATCAACACTAATAATTGTGAGCCCAAGCTATAGCGTGTCAAAACCGTGACAACGGCCATTCCGGATAGATTATACACTCTGCAGAGGTTGTACACTGTACCCATAGGCTATGCTCCTCTTGATCAACAGAGTCGCATAACGTTCATTTCAACTCACACCAAGGTGTCCACAAAGTCCGTCTCAAGATACAAACAGGGGTCATCCTTCGGAGGTTTTTCATACCACTGATGATGTGATAGCACATTCTCGTAGCTAGATCATGGGTCTAGATCATCCACATCTTATGAAAACCAGGGGGCTATACTGATGGACAATATGATCCCATTGCGCGGGCTATTGCTGTAATCGAAGACCGGACTGTGAGTATCTCACATCTGCTCCTGCGACTTGTGTTCCACCCAACCGCCTTAGGGGTCAAAGTGGACGACCAAGGGGGTAGAGTGAGTCTCGCCTAGACAAGCTCTGTGGTTGCACGAAATCACTATGTTGAGGTCCGATGAACCGGTCTTTATATGGCAGGGGCGGCACTCGTCCACGGCAGGTGGATCAGTCCAAAGCCTACACACAGCACACAACTCTAGGAGCCTGCCCCACGACCAAAAACATTATCGCTTCCCATCACCTGTCACCAGGTTTCACTAAGCCCCATCCCACTATGTTTGACACACACCTTCAAACTCTTGTAACTTGCTTGATAAAGGATGGCTATGTATATCGAGTGATGAAGCATAGCTTTACGTGAGAGTGTTCCTAAGAATTCTAATTTCAAGGCAGCTTTCCGTGCATTAGAGTATTTAATGATGGAAATCCTACGGTTAACAAAGTTTGATTGACAATCTAATATCAAGGTGTTATTTATATCTATGAAGAGCAAGTTACTGACATAAGTATAAATACATGTATAGCAAATTGGTTTATACCTACACAATGTTTTGATCATATAACTAGAACATGCAAGCATACGGGTCCTATAGGTGCGTAGCGAAAATAGGAGCAAAATGGCCAAGAGATTAGGACTTGCCTTTGAAAGCGTCCTCGGGCTCTTCTTCGTATTCTGGTTCGTCGGCCTCTTCGTCTTCGAGCGCTTCGTCGTCTACACGAGAAAACAATACAAAAGTAAATAAATAAATTCATACAAAAAAGAACACAAAACGAGGAGGTATGTGAAAATAGTGGTAAAAATAAGATGTGGGGGTCTTTTTGTAATTTTCTAAAAGTTGGGGGACTAATGTGAAAATTTGTGGTGGCAAAAGGGCTTTGCTAAGTGGGTTTTTAATATGTAGGGGTGTATTTGCAAAGTGAGGATTTTCTTGAAATTTTTGGGAATTTATTTGGACCTATAATGTGTGGAACCCCCTTTTCAGAAAGAAGCGTATATGTGTCACTAGTACCATTCTCTGGACCGGTAGTTGGTACGCATATTAAGAACAAAGTGATATTTACTACACGTACAAGAACAACGTACTATATATCCTAGTATGATCCGACAAACACGTCTATATTACAAACATAAGTCGACGCAGCGACTTTATTCAAACCCAACATTCCTAGGAGACTAACAACACACCACAGGCAAACTTGAGCGAAGGGCGAGACTTCTACTCTTCATAGTCAGCATCATCCTCGTCCTCTTCATCTTGTGAGCAAAACAACAGCAATAGAAGGGGTGAGTACAAAGGTACTCAGCAAGTCCTAACGGTCGATAGGAGGAGATTCGCAATAGCGAAGCAAAGAAAAGTTTATGGTTCATATTTTGCGAAAAGCAAGTTTTTACGCTAGGCTTCCTAACAGAAAGAGAGTTTTTAATTAGAAGAGGAAAATGTTGCAGTTATATTTTAGTAGGGTGGACCTGAGGAAGGTTTTCACTTCTTCCCACAGTTCCTCAAGTTTTAAATCGGACACTAGTACGCTTCCATACCGGCCCTAGCCACACAGCCAATACATTTTCAAAACACGGGTAGCTACACCCACTCACACATCAAGGCAATATAGAAAATCTAATCGTAGGGTACCTGAACATTAGCATGCCAATACCGTGACAACGGCCTATCCGAAAGGATTTTTAACTCTGCAGAGGTTGTACACTGTACCCACAAGTTACGCTACTCTTGATCAACAGAGCTGCATAACGTCTACCCCACAACTATATAGGTTTTCACAGATTCCATCCAAGATAAATACAGGGGCTATCTCTCAGGGTTTTCCAGGCCACCGATGACGCGAAGGTACATTCTCGGAGCCGAATCGTGAAGATTTATCACAGTCACGTTTTTTCTTGGTCTCCTACGACGCCGGGTATTACCAAACCAGGGGCTATATCCGTAGGCTTACGGTCCCATGACGCAGGCAATTACATGGTTGAGAGCCAGGCAGCGAGTCGTCTCATGCCCTTCTCCTGTTGTCTTGTGTCCTACCGACCTCCTAATGGTTCAATGTGGGATACCTATATAGCAGGAATAGGTTCTGCTCAGATCGGGTTCTGTGGTTGCACGAAAATTACTAAGTCGAGGACTAACGAACCGGTCCTTATATGGCAGAGGTGGCGGACTCGTCCACAGCAGGAGGACTACACCAGAACCTACACACTATCACCATCATCTCAAGTGAGCCCCGCCCCACCCCACGACCAGGATCAACCCTCTTCACGTAATACCAGTTTCACTACACCCAGCCCATTTTATTTTACTCACACCACCAAACACGTCTTAACGCATTTGCAAAAGAGTGATATATGGTGTGGTGGTATGAGGTACCGCAATTGGGGTCCTAAGCATTTCTCTAGTCAAGGCACTTTCCGTTCAATAAAAGTATTTAAAGAACGGAAGTCCTATGGTTAACAAGGGTGTGTCATCAATTGGCTAACAAGGTAGAATTTATATTATTCACAGCAAGTTACTGACATAAATATAAATACATAGAATCGAATAGGTATTATACTACACAACGTTTAACACATTTTAAATATAGGCAAGCATTTAGTTTCTATAGGTGCATCAGTAAAAATAGGTTCAAAGTGGTTCAAGGAGGGGTGTTAGGACTTGCCTTCAGTGGTGTCTTCGGGTTTTTTTTCGTATTCAGGCGCTTCGGGTTTCTCCTCGTACTCGGGCTCTTCTTCGGCTACAAGCAATAGTTACAATAAGACTACCAAAGAAAAACTAAGAAACTAAGAAAAGAAACAATCACCAAACAAGGTATGGAGTTTGGATAGGCTAGGATGGTAGGGCTCGTGATGCGGATTTCAATGGTATATTTGTTATGATGATCAGAGTTAGGATGTGGCGGCAAAGTTACTGGCAATGTGCTATGACGGACTGCAGAAAAATCTGTGTGGACACGGGGTTCGGCCAGTGTCCACGCCCTCTAGACATGCAGGTGTCCAAAATCAAGGATTTTCTCGCGGACCCGTGGGACACGGGGTTCGGCCAGTGTCCACGCCCTCTAGACATGCAGGTGTCCAAAATCGGGGATTTTCTCACGGACCCGTGGGTTGTGATAAATTCGAGGTTTTCATAGACACGTGAAAGTTCGGGGTTTTTGTAGACACGTGAAAGTTCGGGGTTTTCGTGAACACGTGATCGTGTTCGTACCCATGTCCGTGACCGTGGACACGTGACCGTGTTCGTGACCTGGGACACGTGGACACGAGACCGTGTCCGTGACCCTGTCCGTGACCGTGGAGACGTGACCGTGTTTGTACCCGTGTCCGTGACCGTGGGCACGTGGACACGTGACCGTGTCCGTGACCTTGGACACGTGGACACGATGTGACCGTGTCCGTGACCGTGGATACGTGGACACGTGGACTGGTGACCGTGTCCGTGACTGTGGACACGTGGACACATGGACAGGTGACCGTATCCGTGACTGTGGACACGTGGCCACGTGACCGTGCCTGCGTTCGTGACCGTGTCCGTGTCCGGGGACCTAAGACCAAGCGTGATTCCTTGACATGGACGTGAGTGCACGTGTGCGGGCCCGAGCATGCTCCGGGCGCATCGGGCGCGCTTTGGCGTGTTTTGAACGCGTTCTGACAGCGCGCTCTAGCGCTTGCCCTTGCGTTCTGGCGCGACGGTGCTGCCCCCGGTGAGGAGGGGCGAGGGCCTCAAGGGGAGGTCCCTCCTCCAGTCTGGCAGCTCTCCTGAGACCTCGGAAGTACCGTGACATGTGCGGTTTGGCCGGACGCGATGCCGCTCGGGGACGACCTCCGTGGAGGGGTCGCTTGGGATGTCTCCAAGTGGTGCGGCTAGCACAGTGAGGTGGAGCTTGGTGAGAGGCTGCTGTGTGCAAGAGGAATCGATTGGTAGTAGTCAGAATCGCGAGAATGCCGGTGACGGCGCGCGGTGGCCGGTGGTGAGGAAGAAGCAAAATTGGCAAAATTGGGACGGAGTTCAGGTGAGGAGAGGCAGTGCTAACCTGGGTAGGTGCGTGGCGAAGCTTGGGGTC
>BCLG01000220.1:231881-257718 GCA_001602295.1 Zoysia matrella
TAACGCGCGCGCGGCCCGTGCAGTTTGCGCTCGGCGCAGCCGGTGGCGCGACGGCGACTAGGTGTTTCGGGGCGCTAACTTGCTTTCGCAGGGTGCCAGAAGCAACACGCGGGTGCTGCGAGCTTGCGTGTGCGGTTGGCGCGGTCGGAGATCGTGGGACGGTGCCCGGCAGCGGCGTGCGGTGGCGCTCAGTGCGAAGCTTCGCTATAGGTGGTGCGGTCGTGCTAGTGAGCCAAAGAGGTAGTGTGGGTGGTGGTGGTGCCGTGGCTCTGATGACCGGCGGCGAGCAATTTTGAAGGCGCGGCAGTGGCGGGGTTCGGAGGAAAACGTGAAATTGGCCGCGAGGGGTGGCGGACCGACCTGCGAGCGGCGGTGGAAGCACGGCGAGGTCGAGGAGCTGCTCGAGGCCCTTTTATAGGCGGCGAGGCAGCCGAAGGAGCGGGGCGCGGCAGCGACCGGTCAAGACGGAGTAGGTGGCGACATTAACTCGGGGTGGGCGCGGCTTCCTTGTGTGACTCGACGATGTGACGTGAGCTGGGCGCTGTCGGTGACACGCGGGAGCAGTCGGCATGGGCGGAGCTCCGTCATTCGGCCGGTCTCCGTCGAGCGACGGCGACGCGTCGAAGGCCGGTGATGTCGAGCTCGCGCACGGATGCGACGCGGCGAGGCGGTGCATGACGGGCAACACTGTGCGTGACGGGAGAGATGTGATGTCGGACTCGCACGGCGACGCGACGGGGCGGAGCTTCGCCGGGACGACGACGAACGCGGCAACGTCAACGACTGGGGAAGACAACGCTTCCTCGAGTCGGGCCGTTCGTCACGCTGGGCCATCCACGTGCGCGCGGCCCGGCAGGGAAAAGAAAGGGGAGGGGGCGGTGCGGCTGGGCCGGAAGCGGGAGGCGGCGCGGCTGGGTTAGAAACGGCCCAACGCGTAGATTTGATTTTTCTTTGTTTCTTTTTTTTTGAAAGCAACTCCAAATTCAAATAAAATCAAATAAATTCGAATGAATTTCGATAAATCAGAAAAAAGGAAAATTTCCACCCAAGCACTTATCAAGATTCAAATTTTAAATTTGAAATTTTCCTTTTTTGAATTTATTCATTATAATGAGATTTTCCGTTAAAATAAAAATAAAAGAGAGGTGTAAAATAGAAAATCGCTAGAAGGGTTTATTATTTAGTTGAAATTTTTTAGGGTATCACAATGTGTTTCACAAAACAACTTCAGCAATATTATGATTATATCATGCCTCACACAAAAATTATTTTTTCGTATTGATCTTTTTTATATAAATAAAATAAGAGGTAAGTTTGATTAATAATGCCTTATTCCGGGACACTTGATCTATTTTACTTCCAGAACTGAATGCGTAATGGTTTCTTTTTAAGTCAGTAGCACATCATTTGGGTACTTTTAAATTCAAGCCTTACGAAAAAGCATACCTTTTTCCTTCATTAGTCCTTACATAAAAGCTTTATTACTGTGCTTGGAGTTAATAATAATGGCCAACCATTTCGATCTAATGGTTAAAACTTCTCAAGCACGGCAAATAAATCTCATATATAAAGGTGTTTTTTCTAGAAATATGAAAATTTAAAAACTACGAATGTTGTATCTTACTCCCAAACTCGTATACTGATGCCCTCGCGGGTATCCATCTTCGTCTCCACAAAAAGCGCAGCACGTACCGATGACCTAAGTCGTCCTCTTTTCTTCGTGTTGCCAACAGAGTCCATAGTGTACCACATCCTGTGATAACAAGATGGTGAGGACGTACGCAAGTTCAAGTTCGTGTCGTGCACGCTCAAGGAAAGCACGGAGTACCAATTGCATGCAGGTCCTATACCTACTTGCAGGGACACCGGCACTCGAGGAAGCTTGTGAGGTCTCGGGAGCACGTCGGAGTACTTCTTACGTTCCTAAATATACCCCCTCCATTTTTAAATTGATATGACCATTGATTTTTAATCTCAACTTTAACTATTAGTCTTATTAAAAAAATAGTTCAAATAAATAAAATTTTAACTTGTGATTCAAATAATTCTAATGATTAATCAAATTATAAAAAAATATATATCATTTTTATCAAATTATTTTTGAATAAGACTAATGGTCAAAGTTGATATTAAAAGTCAACAGTGACATCAATGGAGGGAGTAAGCATTTTTAGATTTAGTCAAAGTCAAAAGTTTGTTTATCACTTCGACTACTAATAATATATAATTTATAATATTTCATCATATAAAAATTATATTTTTATATTTATCATGAAATAAACTTGTATAAAAATATATTTTTATATTAAAAATTATGTAATATTCTAAATATTATTAGTAAAAGTTAAAATAATTTGACTTAATTCAAACTTAAAAATACTCATGTTTTGGAACGGAGATAGTATATACTACATCCGTTCTAAAATATAAGCATTTCTAAGTTTGGATAAATTTTTTTAACTTTTCTAATAATATCTAGAAAAATTACATAATTTCTAATATAAAAATATATTTTTATGAAACTTTATTTCATGATAAATTCAAAAAAAATATCATTTTTATAATTAAATTATTAATTATACATTATTAGTGGTCAAAATGATGTAAAGTTGAGTTTGGTTAAACTTAAAAATGCTTATATTTTGAAATGGAAGAGTATATATTGTGCCTATATATCTATTTTTCTCGTCGTTCCGTGTTTGTATTTCGTTGTGTTTAATGCAATGTGACTCCAAGTTCGTTACTACGTTCATCATGTGCCGTCCACGTACTAACTATAGTACATCGTTGCTCCGTGTTTGTATTTCGTTGTGTTTAATGCAATGTGACTCCAGATAATAATAATCCTATCTAGAAACAGGTTGCAGCTTCATCGAATTCGAACTGCACGTTAACATTGTTGTTAGCTCGTGCCAGGACACATGCACGCACGCACACACGATCGACCTTACTTAACTCCCCTATAAACACCCTAAGGGAAGGGTCACAACGTTACCAAGAACACACTCCTCGAGAACACTAGCGTTTGTAAGCACATCGATCGATCGCCCGGTAACCCATGGCCATGGCAACGGTCCTCCGCGTCCTCGCGGCCATGCTCTCCCTGCTGCCCCTCTCCTCCCTCGCTCTGACGCAGGACTTCTGCGTGGCGGACCTGAGCAGCCGCGACACGCCGGCGGGGTACCCGTGCAAACCCCAGGCGGACGTCGTGACCGACGACTTCTTCTACGGCGGCCTGGCGCAGCCGGGACCGAGCATCAGCCCGTTCAACATCAGCCTCGCCAGGGCGTTCGTCACCGACTTCCCCGGCGTGAACGGACTCGACATCGCCGACAGCCGCGTGGACATCGCGCCCGGCGGCGTCGCGCCGCTGCACACGCACCCGGAGGGCTCGGAGCTGCTGTACCTCGTCGAGGGCACCATGGTCGCCGGGTTCATCAGCTCCACCGGGAACAGGGTATACATGAAGACGCTGAGGAAGGGGGACCTCTTCGTGTTCCCGCTCGGCCTGCTGCACTTCCAGTTGAACACCGGCGCGAAGACGGCGGTGGGGATCGCCACGTACAGCAATGCCAACCCTGGCCTGCAGGTCGTCGATTGGGCGCTCTTCAAAAGCTCCCTGCCAGCGGATGTCGTGAAGAAGATCACTTTTCTGGATATTGCGGAGGTCGAGAGGCTTAAGGGAGTCTTCGGCGGGAGCGGCTAGGTTAAGTTGGTGGTAGCTGTTTTGTTAAAATAATGTGCACAGAAAGTTGCATCAACCATCTGTCACGTAAACGCT
This sequence comes from Zoysia matrella, assembly GCA_001602295.1. Lineage (NCBI taxonomy): Eukaryota > Viridiplantae > Streptophyta > Magnoliopsida > Poales > Poaceae > Zoysia > Zoysia matrella. The sequence continues at coordinate 235,663 of BCLG01000220.1, forward strand.
AGGTTCTCAAATACTCCATCCGTCCACAATTACTTGTCATTATAAAGTTCACAAATTTTTATTTTTTACTTGTCATTTTCATTTTTCAATATATTTTTCTCTATTTTCAATACATCTCTATCTCTATCTCTCTTCTTCAATGCATCTCACTTTTTCCACCATCCTTAATTTTTTTCACTATTTTTAATTTTTTAACCCACACCTGAAACAACAACTAAAACAACAACTAAATAAGAATAAAGGGAGTAGATAACTAGTACAACTACAAGCATCTAGGCGAACCGAAACCTTGTTTGTGAAATTTATGTGGATCATAAATCTCACATAGTATTCCATCTAGAAAAGTATTCATTGCTCTGTAGTACTAAAAATGATTGTCAACCTGATTTAAAAATCAGCTCATCCCATCAATTTCTACTTTTTCTTATATGTAATAAAACTGCACCAGTTGAATATTGGAACGAAATCAATTGATGAAAACATTGTGATACCAGTAATATTAAAGGAGCTCTCGATTCATTACTTGTTTTAACTGAACAAAAAGATTAGCAGTGAGATTAGAGAAATCATGAATTCAATCTTACATAGGAGTAGTTTTTAAGTGACACACATGGATCCACTATATCAACTAGGAATGAATACAGTTCAGTAACTGTTCCGCGACTGCCGAACAAGGCCTCGTTCGGTTAGCAATAATGGCCCGAAATATTGGAATGATTTGACCAGGATTGAAAGTGGCCTAGACCAGAATTAACCGTTCATTTAGCCCAAGCCAGAAATGAAACAAGGCCCATCATGGCTTTTCCTCCCCTCCATGGCCCAGAACAAAAACCGACCTCCTACCTCCGGAATTGGGGCCAAGCGAGCGAGTGCAGCGCAAGGCGACATGTTCACGGAGGTGGAGGAGCATGCGGACCTCATGGCTGCTTCCTACCATCGAGGTGCGAGCTCACGCTGCCAAAGTCAATAGCGATAATAATTTAGTAATGAATGGAGTATTTTCAACAAAAGTATCATGCGGACTATCAAATTTCGATTGAATTCAAATTCAAGCACACTATCTTCTTACTGAACATCTCAACGCAAGATACATGCCGCGCATATACCGCAAGATGTCTGCTTATTACTAAATTGTACACGATCAACGACGTACCGATTAATTTAGCCACCAAATAATCACATGCGCGCCTTGGGCTGTCCAAGGAACGGGTAGTCCGTGTACCCGACGACGGGGTCGGCCGTGTAGAACGTCTTCCTCACGTACCTGTTGAGCGGTGCGTCGCTCCGGAACCGCTCCACCAGGTCCGGGTTGGCGATGAACAGCCGCCCGTACGACACTAAGTTGACGTCGCCGTCGGCCACGGCCTCCATCCCCAGCTCCCGCGTGTACCCGCCGCTGCACATGAACGTGCCCTGGTACGAGCGACGAAGGGCGCGCATCAGCTGGGCCTCCTCCTCGGCGCTGCCTTGCTTGCCCGACTCCGTCTGCCCGTACGCCGCGTACCGCGGCTGCGTCACGTGCAGGTAGGCGTACCGCGGCTGCGTCACGTGCAGGTAGGCGAGGCGCCCGGCCTCCTGCTGCAGGGCGTTGAGCCGGTCCACCACGGCCAGGCCGAGCCGCATGGGGTCGGAGTCATAGGCGTCGAGGTAGTCGATGGCCGGCGACACCCGGACCGCGACGCGGTCTGCGCCGATCGCCAAGACCACGGCTCTCGTCACCTCCAGCAGGAACCGGCAGCGGTTGGAGAGCGAGCCACCGTACTCGTCGGTACGGTCGTTGATGCCGTCCTTGAGGAACTGGTCGATAAGGTAGCCATGAGCGCCGTGGATCTCAATGCCATCGAAACCTGCAAACACGTTCCTCCTCCAGATGAGCAAAGAGCAACAACAGGGGATGGTCTGGTGGTCTAAGGTGATCCTGAGCGTCGTGTTCTTGAGGCAAATATATTCTTTTACCTGCTTCGATTGCATTTATAGCAGATTGACGGTATTGTTCAACTATTTCCGGTATCTCAGATGTGGCAAGGCGCCTCGGAATTGGATACTTCTCACAGGAGCCATCGGGCATCAGTACCCTCCATCTTGATGACAGTGGTTCATCGGTAGAGGAAATTGGAGCAGCGCCGCCTGGCTGATACACTCATTGGTGAAAAAAAAATACGAGTCAAAATCTGAACTAGGTTGACATCATAAGGTGCATTACAGCATTAATAAACACTAAAGGCCCTGGTAATGCGAATTGTGCATATGTATGTTATACGACTGTTGACTATGAACAAGTACCATATGATCAGCGATTTAAGTTTACTGATAAGACGTGTTACGGTAAACATAGAACAAACAATATGTATAGCGCGGAGTGAAGCGCATTAACCCAGTAAGAGAAGCAGTTCACACTATTCAACTGCAGAACCCACAATCATTTTTCGTTCTTCTAATTTTTCACGGACTGAGTCCCTGTCTAGATCATTCTCAAATTGCCAACATATGACATAAGGTTGGTCCTAATACTCTTTCAAGGATGGTTTAATCATTCCTACTGTCGGTGTTTCGCTCACCAGCACAGTACGATTTACGTATGCGAAGAGGGATTTGTACGTTCTGCCTGCCGATATGGCTCAGTCTACGGAAGACTCAAGAGTTAATCTGGTTTGGGCCACCACAGAGGTGTAATACCATAATTCAGAGAAAAGCAGATAGATTTGTATATGATCGAAAGAGGGTCAGGCTGCCAACACTCGGCTGCCCGTACGCACGGGTTCTGATCCCAAGGCGCACTTAGAAAGCACCGGAAGCGGATCCGGTGATCGGATGGCTCCGTCGCGTCCATGTGGACGGCGGATAACGTGTTCAAAAATTGTAACCGTCAGGTCAATCCAACAGTTGAGGCATGTTGATCGACTGGTCGTCGGAGCGCGTCGATTCGCGTGGGAACGTTTCCTCCAACTAGCGCTCGCCAGGCAGTACCTGCACTGGCAGGCGCGCGCAGGCGTGCGGACATCGCCTCAACCGACGGAGGCGTCGAGGGGATGTTCCGGGCCCACACATCGGAGGGTGGGTTGTGGAGAACGTGGGTGCCCGACGGTTCGGGTGCCCATTATGACGCAGTTAAAAACACGTCGCCCGACCGTTCGCGTTCTCCGGCTATAAAGGGAGGGTGGAGTGTGATTTCGAAATCCATTCCACTGTTGCAGTGCCTTCGTCTTCCTCGCGCTCTTACCTTCTCGCTTGCGGTTGAAGCCACCGCACTTGCGCTCCATCTTATACGTCGTCGTCGTTGCCATGGCCTCATCGTGGAAGAGATCGACCATCACGGTGGTGGTGCTCGAGGACTACGTCCAGACGGGAATGGTTCCGCCGTAGGAGAGCGCCGGATGGCGGCCGGCGGGAGGCATACGGGAGCCAAAGCCGGAGGCTCACAAGGTAGTGAGCTTCGTCGACTTCCACGAGTGTGGGCTCTCATTGCCCGGCTCCGACTTCCTCCGCAGCCTGCTCGTCTTCTACGGCGTCTACCTCCACCACCTCAACCCGAACTGGGTGCTCCAGATCGCCGCCTTCGTCACTTTGTGTGAAGCGTTTCTCGGCATCGCCCCCCACTTCGCGGTGTGGAAGTACTTCCACGTCACCTGGCAGCTGAAGGGTGGCGCTATTCGGAAAGTCGGAGGCGCCAGGATCGTGCTCCAGGGAAGACGCGCCAAGGAGTACATCAAGGTGCCGCTCAAGACGTCTTTAAAGGGGTGGTACGAAGACTGGTTCTACATCGACAACGTCGCCCCTGGACTGCCGACGTTCCGCGACGAGCCTGCCAAGGTCCTCGAGTCGTGGGGCGCGGAGCCCACTAATGCTGAGAGGGAGATGCTGGCGCCGCTCCTTCAACGCATCGAGGAACTCCAGAGTGTGGGATTGAACGGCACCATCGTCGTCGTGACGTTCATCAAGCACCACGTCCAGCCCCTTGGCCTCCGGAGCCGGCTCCTCTTCGACTACACCGGGCCGCTTGACGACGAGCGCACGATGGTTAGAGGGAGCTGACGGAGAAGAACCTCTTTGCCCGGCTGGAGCGGCTGCTGGAGGGCGACTTTGCCAGCGAGCTGGACAGCGAGCCGGCTCCTCTGGACAGGGATCGGCCGGGTGGTCCGGTAAGTCTCCCCTCTAGAGCATTAGTTGTTTAAGTTCGTAGCTTAGTTGCGAGTGGTCGGGTTTGCGTCGTAGACTTAGAAGAACTCTGACTTGTTGTTGTTGCAGGTGGGCATCGCCCCTTCGCCTGTGCCGGCGGGATCGGCCTTGGCCCCGACCCCGGTCACCGCGAGCCGAGGAGGGACACTGGCAGTTAGAGGCAGCAGGATAGGCTCGTGGCTCAGATTTTGAGCCCAGCCGCGCCGTCTGGGTCCCCTCGCCGGCGAGCGTTGGGTTGATAGTTCCGACCCAAAACCCCGCTGCCGCTGGGCCGGACGCTACGGCGCCCGTCGCTGCTACAGACGCGAAGGGCTCTAGCTCCTCCAAGGACGTGTCGCCGCCCGTCCCCCATCGCCGTCGAAGGGAGTCAGACGACACTCCTGGGTCCCCGTCAAAGAAGGCGTGGACGGAGGAGCCAAGGGACATCACCGTCGCCGACCCTGCGACCTCCCCTGCTGCTGCCACAGCCGAGGCGACAGAAGTAGGGGCAGCTCCGGTTCCGAGCATCGGCCAATCGATGCCGAGCCGAAACATCCCGTTTCCGACCCGAAGGTCGGAAACGTAAGTCCCTGCATCTCAAAATGATTATTGAAATTACCTTTTTGTATGTATCGAACTGTTTGCCTTCACAGTCCCCCGACGTCGAACGCTACTGCACGGGCCGCCGCGGCTGCTTCCGCATCGGAGGGGGAGTACACGGTAGCGGGGTCGAGGACTTCCACCACCTCTCCTCCGCCGCCATTGGCGCAAGACCCATCGGCAAGCGAGCCGGCGGTCGGAGCTGCGTCACTGCCTCCCCCGAGTGCTGCTGCTGAGGGTCGGGACGACGTGGCTGGTGAAGAGACTTCACCTTCCTCGACCGCGGGTGCCGAGGGAGACGAAGAGCCGACCCCAGGCGCGGCCGCCGGGGAGGCTAAGGAGCCGACTCCAGCCCCCGCCGTGGAGCCGAGGTCGCCGACTCCGCCTCCTGCCACCGAGGAGCCAACCCCGCCCCTGCGACCGAGGGGCCGAGGGAGCCGACCCCTCCTCCTGCCGACGAGGAGCCGAGGGAGCCGACCCGCCCCCAGCAGGTGAGTCAGTCGCGGAGGCTTGGCTGCACTTTGACAGGCAGGCCGATGAAGCAGCTCGTCAATGCCGCCCTATCAGGCCTCGGCAGTGCGATGGACAGCCTGTCCGAGTGACGAGATGTCTTCTGGGACCCCTACCTCCTGCAATGCCAGGTAGGTTGCGGTTTTTTTGAATATTCTTTTACGAACCTCCGTTAGTCGGGGAACTAAGTAGTGCTCTTTGCAGGGGGCTCTTCGCCGAGCTGTGGGTCAGCTGCTACCTGGCGCCGCGTCGCAGGCCGAGGTCGACGCCCTCCTCGAAGAGCTGAGGAAGACTCGGGCTGGCCGTGATGCGTCAAGGGATGACGCCATCCAGCACCACAACCAGCTCAAGGCCGCGCGGGTGGTGAGCCGGATCACGGTTGAGGAGTCCCATCGGGCCCAGAGGGAGGCTTTCGAGTCGCGGACGGAGAAGAACAGGGTCTCCGCCAATCTCGCTGTCGTCATGCACACAGTAGCGCGTAAGCCTTAAATCTTTTACCTTTTTCGACCCCCGACTACTTGTGGGGTGTAGGTTAATGGTAGTTGTGTTTCGTGCAGAGCTCCAGCGGCAGGTCAATCAGCAGGCCTCGGAGATGCAGACTCTCCGAGACCAGAAGCTTGCCGCCGAGGGGGCTCGTGACGTTGCCGAGAGCGCCCGAGCCGTGCCGAGGAGAACTGCAGCTATGCTCTCGAGAGCCGTGCTGCTGTCAACACAGCGTGCATGGTTGCCGAGAAGGAGGCCGCCAAGCTTTTGGCGGAGCTGTCGGCGGTGAAGTAGATGGCCGCCGACTCCGGCAAGACCTCCGAGGCGACAATCGCCCATCTCCAGCAAGAGCTGGCGAACGCCAAGGCTGCGACCGAGGCTTCCTTGAAGGAGCGTGATGGTAAATGTTACTTACTCTTCTCGTTGATGTTTTGCTGGAGGGGTCGGCTTCATGACATCGCGTTTGTTGCAGATGCGGTCGGCGAGTTCCGGGTGCTGCCGGGAGGAGTCTGTTCCGTGCTCCATCAAGTCTTCTATATTGTGCACGAGAACTCCATCACCAGAGATCACGCAGGCTGGGTGCTGCGGCAGTTGCCGAGGCTGATCGGGTCCGCACTGATGGTCACGCTGGTGGATGGGGCCTCACTAACCCTAGTGCCGACCCGCTCGCACTACCCGGACGCCGACCTCGGACGTATCTCCGAGGGGTTCACCGCGGGGACGTCAGACGAGCAGATGCTAGAGCTGCATCGGGACGTGAAGCCCAGAGCAGGACTCGTCATCGACTTCCAGAGGCCGAACTTCCTCCGAGAGCGGTTCGGGCAGCTGCTGCCTCATCATTGATTTTGTACCGTAGTTAGGATTTTGCATGCTTTTTGGCATGACATTGTAAATAACGACGAAACTGACCCTCTTATTGACTTGTGTAAATTTTTCGCGTCTTAGCGTTTTTGAGTTCCATTGGGCATCGATCAAGCGATTTGGTCGGATATAGCTCGCAGGGTCGGAGTCGGTCCCAATACAGCCGTAGAGCGTTACCAACCGTGGATTGTCGACCCTTAGCCGTGAGAACTTAAACGCTAGCGCTCGCAATTTACACAGCACGTCCGAGGGTCACCCGCGAACTCGGCGCAGGTTGGGAAAATGATTCCTGAGAAGCGAGACACGGAGCTTTAGAGCAAAGAGCGAGGCACGGAGCCTGAGGGAGAAAACGAAGGGCTCAGACAGCCGCACTACTTAAGGTTAAGTCACTTCGACCCGGGGGAACGTTTGGGGTTCACGCCAACACGGGTTCCGGACTTAACTTTTCGAAGATTAGGCGAGCCGACCCGCTGGCGGGAGGCTCAGAGCTTGCACCGCAGGGCCCAGTGAACCTGTCGCAGGGGTCGTCAAACATGCCCCAGGGGAAACTAAGATAGCCCCCAAGTGGCGGGGGGTCGACCTTTCGACCATGCCCCGCCACCCAGAACAAAAGGAGACAAGAAGTGCACGAAAACTTATCTGATTTTATTATGGATAGAAACGACGCAGTTGCTCAATATTCCAGGCGCTGGCTAGCTCATGGCTGCTCTCGGTCGCTAACTTGTAAGCGACGGGCCTTAGAACTTGCTTGACACCGTACGGCCCCTCCCAGGGTGACGACAATTTGTGCTGCTAGACCCTAGTTTGGACCCTCTTGAGGACCAGGTCTCCTACGTTGAAGGCTCGACTCTTGATGCGTCGAGCGTGTAGCCGTACTAGACTCTGCTGGTACTTGGCCGACCTTAGGATGGCGACGTCGCGTGCTTCGTCCAGCTGATCCAGAGTGTCGTGCTGCCGCGCCCCTTCCGACCTTCTCTCCTCGTAGGCTCGGATCCTTGGAGAGTTGTAGTCGAGGTCGATCGGCAGCACAGCTTCCGCTCCGAACGTCATGAAGAAAGGAGTGAATCCCGTCGTTCGGTTCGGGGTCGTGCGCAGGCTCCATAGGACGGACAGGAGTTCTTGGACCCATCGCCCAGCCGTCTGCTTCATGAATTCGTAGAGTCGAGGCTTGAGCCCCTGGAGCACCATCCTGTTGGCGGGCTCGACCTGCCCATTAGTCCTCAGATGGGCCACAAAAGCGAAGTGAAGCCGGATTTGGTACTCCTCACAGAAGCTGTGAAATTGCCGACCGGCAAACTGCTGGCCGTTGTCGGTGATGATGAAATTCGGAACCCCGAAGCGACATAGAATTTCGTGAAAGAAGTCAACCGCACGGCCGGCGCTAATGCTTGGCCTCGGTTTGGCCTCAATCTATTTGATGAACTTGTCGACAGCAACGAAGAGCAGGGTGAAGCCCCCGGGCGCCTTTTGGAAAGGTCCGAGGATGTCAAGACCCCAGACTGCGAAAGGCCACGTGATCAGAATTGTCTGTAGCTCCTGGGCCGACAAGTGAGTTTGCCAGGCGTAGAATTGACACCCTCGGCAGGAGCGAACCAACTGCTCGGCGTCGGAGACTGCCATGAGCCAGTAGAACCCCTGACGGAAAGCTTTCCCGACCAGGATCGTCGGGGCAGCGTGGTGGCCGCAAATGCCCGAATGAATGTCGTTGTGGAGCTGCTGACCCTTCGCCTGAGGAATGCAGCGCTGCAGGATGCCGCTTGCACTTCTCTTGTAGAGTTCTTCATTGGCGATGATGTAGGCTTTGGCGCGGCGCGACACGCGCCTGGCTTCGTCAGTGTTGGTCGAGAGAATGCCGTCTCGGAGGTAGGCGAAGATAGGTTGAGACCAGTTAGGAATGATGGCCATAATCTTCGACCCTGGGGTCAGGAACTGGTTGCAGACCATTGATTTGGCTGCAGGGTGAGCGTTATCGTCCTTGAGCTTGATGGTCGGTTTGGCGAGGATCTCGAGGAAGACATTGTCAGGGACAGGATCTCGCCCCACGGTCGACGAGGGCGTCGGCAGCTTCGTTGTCGCGCCGTAGAACGTGGTGGAGCTCGAGCCCGTCGAATTTATCTTCGAGCTTGCGAACTTTTTGACAGTAGAATTTCATTTTTAGGTCGTGGCAGCTTGAAACCTTCATAACTTGATTGACGATGAAACATTCATAACTTGCAAACTCATCGTGACGTGGTTTGCTCTTCATGGGCCTCTTGCTGCTCGAGCCGCCCCCGGAGCGGTCGTCGTGACGGTCAGAATGACAGTCCGGCTTGGATTTCTCCTTTCCCTTGTCGAAGTTGGCTTGAACAGCTTCCTCCCCCGTGGCGAAAGTCGTAGTGATGTCGAGGAGGTCGCAGGCTGTGCTAGGGTTTTTACACCCGAGCTTGTGGACGAGTGCCTTGCGGGTCGTGCCGCAGGTGAAGACGTTGATGACGTCGGCATCGCTCACGTCGGGCAGCTTGTTGCGCTTGCGCAAGAAGTGGATGTAGCCCCAGAGCGACTCGCCAGGTTTTTGCTTGCAGTTTTGAGATCACATGAATTACCTGGACGAGCGTAGGTTCCCTGAAAGTTGCCGACGAAAATGCGGCGAAGGTCGGACCAGTCGCGAATGCAGCTGGTCGGAAGGTGCTCGAGCTACCTTCTGACAATGTCGGCCAGGAAGAGCGGCAGGTACTGGTGGCGAACAAATCGTCCGCCTCTCCTACGAGACAAGCGAGGTGGTAGTCTTCGAGTCAGTGGGTCGAATTGGACTCACTAGCAGGGGCGGAGCCTCATGAAGGCCAAACTGGGCCCCGGCCCCCCCCCCCCTTGATTTAGAAATTTTCTTTAAGAAATTAGTGCACTGCAATGGCAAAAGATGTAAAATCAAGATAAAAAACGTGAAGATTGATTGATGGCAGCACATGAAAGTGATCTGCTTTAAGTTTTCCTCCCTCACCTCGCTGTTTATGGCTGTCAAATTTCTTCCGGCTAGAGGTTGAAGAAGCTACTGTAGCAGTCGGCCCCCCTCTATTTGGATTTACGCTTCGCCACTGCTCACTAGCGTACTTGGCGATGTTGGTCGGCGCACGGAAGCGAGGCGGGAATCTTGCTCGCCGGATCTCTGGTCCGAAGGCGTGAGGCCCGACCGCTTTGGGGCTGGGGCTCCGCGTCGACTCACGGCTGTGCTGACGGTCGTAGTACTCGGGAGTTCGTTCTCGGCATAGCGATCGCTCCTCGCCAGTCTCTTGGCGTCGATGGTGTGGCGTACGTCACAGTCTGGTCCGAGACGCTGGCGAATGGATAAGACCGGTGGCGAGGGATCCCGCCACTCCGAATGGCCGCCTCGGCTCTCGCGAACCGGGCTGTGTTGTCGAGTTGGCCGTCGTTGGCTGCTGCGTACCTCCGACCGCTGCGGCCGTGTCGATGGTTCTTGTTGTTGAAGTGCCACGTTGAGGAAGACACGCAGACGGTCGTGGGTCTCACGAAGAAAGGGGTTTTTCTGGTGTGACTTGACTCGTTGAGGATGACAGTCGCTGCCGCCACGTTGTCGATCCGGCAGTCGAAGAGAGGAGGACCAGTTGCCATGATCTGCTCGTTGGTAGTACGTGCTCGAGCTTGAGTGTTGGCTGCCGGAGGTGCGCCCTAGGGTGCTGATCCCTCCTGGCGGGCGGAGTTGGCCTTGCCGGTGGCCGCCTTGCACCGCAGCGCCTCTTCGACGAGGTCGGCCCCTCGATGCCGTGGAGAGATGTCGTTGGCAGGTGTATGACCGAGGGGCATTGCCTCCTCGCCTTTGTACGCATGGAGCATGAAGCACTCGCGCGCCGGCGTCATGACCCAACTCGGTGCGAACTTGAAGGCCCCAGTCGTGCTCCTAGCACACAGAACCCGGAGACGAAGCTCGCCATCCTCATCGGTGCTGAAGTCCAAGCTCAAGAAGCGAAAGGCCTGGCCAATGGTAAAGGTGGGGACGCGCCACAATTGGCCGTCCTGAGTGACTGCGATCGTGAAGCTCCTGAAGCGGAGGTGAGAGACCGAAGACTCCCACCATAGCGAAGATCGAAGCCATCTGCAGAGGTGAAGCGAGACACACAATGAAATAGCCCCTTTTCTGGCGCGCCAACTGCCGGTGTTTCGCTCACCGGCACAGTACAATTTACGTATGCGGAGAGGGGTTTGTACGTTCTTCCTCCCGATGTGACTCAGTCTACGGAAGACTCAAGAGTTAACCTAGTTCGGACCACCACAGAGGTGTAATACCATACGTCCAGAGGCAAGTGAATAGTTTCGTATATGATTGAAAGAGGGGTTACAATGGCGCTAGGGTTCTTGCGCGAGCAAGAACTCTAGGGTTTCGCGTGTGTTATATGAGGAAAGCTCGCTTCTCAGAAAAAGCTCGCTTGTTGTGTGTGTCATGAACTGAATCGTCTATGGCCCCCAGTGCGCCCTTATATAGGGTCGGACCGGAGTTACATAGCTTGGAGCCTACGAAACTGAGTGGTCCCCTGACGGATGGAGCCGCGAGCATCTTAGGGTTTATTCCATGACACGATCTGAGAGCCAGATGTACTTGTCCATCCTTTGTCTAGCGTGGGAGGGCAAAAGGTACTTTATCTTCTGCTACACTGTATCAAGAATCTCTGTGCTTGTCGAGGGTTGGTCGTTGAAGCGGTGCCCGACCCACAGGATCGGACGAGTAGGGCGGTTCCCCGACCCTCGGGTGGTCAGGTTTCGTCGTCATGCGGTCCCGACCCTTGGACGGTCGGACCGGCCATTCAGGGGTCGGTGTGGTGAAGTCGTTTGTAGGCCCTAGTTAGGCCCATGGACTGTCATTCGTAGCTGGGCCTTCGTATTGAATCGGGACCGTAGGTAACCGGGGTATACAATCCCGACACCTACCACAAGAAATGTTTTGAATGCAAGTTTGGAAAATTCTGAATCAATTCAACAGCAGTTTCTTTCCTGCAGAAAACTGCGCATATAATGCGCACACCTTGGTGAGAAGCTCGACCAACATGCCATAGTTGGCAGAAAAATATGGCTCCCTTGGCATGAACAGCATCAACCACATTTTTCCATGCATCGATATGTTCTTGATTGTATATCCCAGGGACACGAGGAAACCTTATAGTAGAACAATACTTTGTCAGTTAATATTTTGATGTGATGGCAGGAAATTAACAAGTCTTGCCAAAACTGTAGTTTCCTGAAACTACCACTTAAATCTGTACTGTTGCGATAATATTGATAAAATACCTGTAGTTTTGTGAAATTTACTCATATAAAAAGATCCCGCAGCAGATCCCGCTGCACAATGATTGTAAGGACAGTCGAATTTGTGTGCAGTTGCACTCTCATTTGTTACGGTTTACTAGATTGATCATCAAGGGGACCCCTCATTACATTTTAGTATTAATCCTGTCTTACAAAAGCCGCAAGTCTGTCATTTAAAAAAAAAAAGCTGCTTCAGATACAAAGTAGATGATATTTCAGTGCATGTTTCTCCCAAGATATGGCTGATTGCAGGTGCTATAGCCTACAGCTATAATCTGGGAGACTACACCTTCATTTTATTCAAACTCCAAAGATCCTAATGATATGGCCATGGATCAATAGATGGCATCAAATTCCCAGTTTTCTAGTAGTCTCACTGTGACCTTTTTTAGGGGAGACTCCAGTATTTGAAGTCTATGTAACCAGGGCAAGGGAAGGACACTGAAAACCAGGGCAAGGGAAGGACACTGAACGACAACCTACTAACCATACTGGCTGGTGGCCTGGTCATGGTGCATCCAGTAACCTAAAGACCACCGGATGAATGATACAGACTACAAGTGTTCGCTGTTCCCACCGAAAACACATTGATAATCCGATCACCCCAACAACTCCTCCCAAGAGGACGACGCTACATTTCCGTTAGATCAAGCGCGTATCTTCCCATCAGCACGAGGAGCGCACATGGGCAAACTAAGGGTCCCTTTGATAGAGTTTCTAGCTCCTGGTTCTATAGATTCACTCTTAATTCTCCTGTGAAGTGATTCTGTGGCCGAAAATGATTCTTTTTGATTTTCTAAGATAAACTTCTAGAATAAAAACTGAGAATCACCTCATAGAACAAGATAAGCTACTTTTTCCAGCTCTCAGCGCTTTAGTTTATTTCAAAAAATCACTTCATAGAATCAGACAAGACTCACTTCTCCTTAAAAAATAGTGTTTGACAGAGCTTCTCAGATTCTGACTGAGAATCGAAGCTCTGTAAAATGGGCCCTAAGAACCCAGCGCGTGGCCGTGGCCACGGAGACGGTTTAGTACCAGTAGCGAAGTGAACTAGAGCATACAGAGGCGCAAGCGAGTCTGCGAGAAGCAAGCAAGGGAAGTGACGAGGTTACCCCGGGCCAGCGGGTGAAACGACGGTGGCCTCAGAGATGAGCAGCCCTCCCTCTGTGGACCACTGCACGTAGTACTCCGCGAGCGCGGGAGTCGAGACGCAGCCGGGCGCCCTGCACCGTGTCATCGGCGCCAGCACCACCCTGCGCGAGCGCAGAAACGGAATTTAGTAAGAGAAGGAGCCCAAGAGGCTGGCGGGCGGGAGGCTCACCGGTGCGCGAGGCGGAAGCTGGGCATCTGGTACGGCGAGAAGAGCGACGGGCACGGCTCCTCCTGCTCCGCCGGTGGCACGCGATCCATCCCGGTGGTGGTGGACCAGGAGTGGGGCAACAGGGAAGGGGGGAAGCGGAGGTGGGGAAAATCAGAGGCGGCAAGAAGCCAGCTAGAGGAGTGGGGAGGGAAGAGAGAATTTGAGTGAACGCGTGGGCTGTGACAAGAGGGGAAGAAAAGGCTCCGTGGATGCGACAGTTGACCATCAGCGCGTGCGTCGTGTGACTAGGCGTGAGTGAGGCGAACCTGGCTGCTACTAACTCAAGCTTTAGACTTTATTGACTGTAATTTTAATAAATTTTAATAATATAAATTATATACTCCTATATTATAAAAGTATTGCTTTTAATAAATTTAAAAGTATAATTACTAGATTTTTAAATTTAACTGAATTTATAGAAATTATTGATAAAAAAATTAGAAATAAATTTTTATTGCACGGTAAACCCGGCGCCGCCGGCCAATGCTTCCAGTGCTCCGACCGCCAGTCCGCCAAGGAAGCGTCCGCCGCCGCTGGTGGAGCCTTGTCTTGAGTCTTTAGCACCTGCTGCTCGCACTGCACAGGGAGCTATCAGCTACGGCGGAGAGGCGGCGCGGTACTATTGGGCCGGGCTGCCCCTTCATATCCTATGGGCTGTCGTCGGGATTGCTGCGGTGTCCTTTTCACTCGGCCTGCTGCGCTTTCAGCCCAGTTCGATCGGCTTCTGCCGATGGTTGGTCAAACCGTACAAGTGTCTCGGTCAATCGTATGGTCGGGTATGTCTTTTAACAGCGCCTGTTTAAGGGTTGTTGGTTGTTTCTAAAAAAAAAAGTTGTTGGTTCGCGTCTCGCCGTCCTCCGTAAACAGATTCGCAGCGCTTATTTGTATTTAAGAAATTGCTAGTAGGAGACTTGCCGACACACACATGCGATTAGTACTGTCTAGATGCTCCGTGCTATGGTTTGGTGGCCGCTATGTTCTAAAGGTTTCGTGAGCGTATGATTGCCGATAAGTACACTTAGGTAGTGTTTGGTTGCTAGAATCAATTTTGTCCTGTATGTAATGAGATGGTTTTGGATAGGATGATCAAATAGAGTGTTTGGTAGGCTAAATGAAATAGTTTATATATTTGTTTGGTTGATTGGATGAAATGATACACGATGATGCAGGTTCATATTTGATTGGTTGAATGGATGATGTTATCAGTACTTTCCTCCTCCGACTAAATTATTTTGTTATATATGCAGAAAATATTTTTTATATTTAAGAAAAAGCTTACTATTTTGTTAAATATGTAGAAAATTCTCCTTTATATTTTAAAAAAAGTTTATTATTTATTATATCAGGTGCTACAGTTACTTGAATTTTTAACTCTAATTCAGGGGACCCGGATCCCTCCCCGAGCGAGCCTGCCAGGCCTCCCATCCTCCCACGCGCGTGGACTACCCGGAGCTCCACATCCTCAACACGCACAATCGAGCTCGCTCCGCTCGTCAAAGATTCTCCATCCTCCATGTACGTGAGCTAGCCGGAGGAAAAGGAAAGGAAGCGTAGTTCGTCGGTGGCAAAGCTGCAGCAACGCTAGCGCCGGGAGAGGAGAGAGAGAGAGAGAGAGAGAGAGAGCGGTGAAGAAACACGCGGCCTTGTCCTGAAGTGGTTCGACCTTTTTTGCCGCACGGGATGGTCCAGCATCTCTCCTGAATATTCGCACACCTCTAGCGATCCAGCGGGATAGCTTCGTTCAGTCGAGCAACCAAACTATGGACGTTGTCACGTTTCGTACAGGGATGGATTCGTACATGGAAGCAAACACTACCTTAGAGCATCTCCAAAAGAATGTGTATATCCATCGGTAAAATGAAATACGATTTATTTTCGTCGAAACCGGTGTCCAGCAGGCTCTCTTTCTCCCTCACTATTATGCCTCGTGCTTCATCCGATCAAAGTCGCTCGCAAGAGATGACTAGCCTGCAGCCCTCACCATCACGCGCTCGATCCGCATCCCGCACACATGCCCCCCTTCCTGCCGCGTGTCGGCACCTTTTCCCGTGGTCGCGAGGAGAAGAGGCACGTCTAAGCGCCGCGTCGAGGCGGTGGGGGCTGGACGAGCACGACGGCGAGGCGGCGAGGTGCAGGCAACCGCGACGACAGGTCCAAGCGCGGCATCGAGGGAGTGGTGGGCAGGCGAGCGTGATGGTGAGGCGGTGAGGTGCGGGCGATCGCGAGGGCACGTCCAAGCGTGGCGTCGAGGCGGTGGTGGGTGGGCGAGAGCGATGGCGAGGCGGCGAGGTGTGGACGACCACACCGGCGAGAGGAGAACAGGCGCATCCAGGCTTAGTGTCGAGGCGGTAATGGGTGGGCGAGCGCGTGGCGGCAATGCGATGCCGTGTTGAGTCTACGAGAATTCCGGCCAGGCGATGCGGAGCCAGCATCCTCCGCAGATCGAGCCTCCTCGCTAGTAGATTTTAGTTTTGAATGAAGCGATGGATTAGCTTATAGAGAGGCTGTTGGTTTCCTTCACCTTTTATGGGGACGTTTCATTTTAGATACTAGCTAAAACCATCTAATTTGGAAAGATTTTTACCTTATCTCTTGGAGATGCTCTTAATTGTCTATTTTAGTAGATGTAAAGCGCGATCATTATAAATGGCCACACTGACCCTAGAGGGGGAAAGATTTATGTACTGAATGTAGTACACTCTGCTTGCTTTCTCTTTAGCTATGAAGGCATCTTTTAGTTTGTGATTATTTTCTTCTGAATTCTACGTTTCCTTTCTTGTAAACTTGAACTATTTTTTTTATGAAATTCCTACATATTTTTGTTGAAATTTTTCCTTTTTAATGAAGGTACAAAGATCTTAATGGACGGTTACACTGGAATTTCAAGATTTTTTAAGGAAACCGCCTCCCACAATTTCCTGCATCTACAAAAACTCTAGATAGCCACAATTAGTAAATTCCATCTGTTACACTTAATGACTGTTTAAAAAGTACTAGTGTTGAATATTTTAGTCCCTGGTAGACAAATACCCACATTATTAAGCGTCTTAAACAGTGTATACTCTCTTTATTCGTTGACTTCTAATATCAACTTTAATTATTTATTTTATTTAAAAAATTAATAAATATCATATAGTTTATTATATTTTTTATTATTAAATTTATTTGAATATGCACTGTCGGTGATCATCCATGCCTGGAAAGTGGAAACCAGTCGGCCGGGGCATCTCTGGCAATCCACCCACCCCAACGGCCACTATATGGACACACACAAGCGAGCATCCGAGACAGAGTGCGAGCACACGAGAGCAGAGCGCCCACCCAAGAAAGCAGAGCCGGGGAGCAGCCATCGAGAAAGGATTAATTTGATATATATTATTATAATTTTGTAAAATTTAAAATATATTATTTAATTTATATGTCATTTTTTTACAGTGTTTTATTTGTACTAATATATAAATAATATATTTTAAAATTTACAAAATTGTAATGCAAAATGGTAATTCCATAAATCTAATTTGGCTTTGAGAAAGCGAGCTCGCAGCCGATCAAACGGGAAAGATCACAAAACAGTAGTCAGCTCTCGGCCAGCTAGCTCCATTACACCCCCCCCCCCCCCCCCCCCCCCGCCACTCCAAGGGGTCCGAGCTAGCGCGAGCTTCCAGATCCGAGAGTGTATTGACGGCCCAGATGGGGTGCGGCCGCTGCTGGCTGCCCTGCTGCTCCCGGCGATCCTGCTCTCCGCCGCCTCGGCCGCCGACAGCAAGAGTACTCCTCTTACCTTCACACTTTCCTCATGCTGTTGCTGCGTGATGCTGGCCGGCTGCTACGCTTCTTGTCTCCGTGCTTGCGTGCAGAGTAGTAGTCCAGTTAGGGACCAGCGGAGTTTTTGCTCCCTGGTGTTTGGATCTGGGCGACGGGCGTTTTGGATGCGTGTTTCTTGGGATGAGATCTCAGGGGTGGGGGCGACGATGAGCGATCTAGGCCATTGCTGGGAACAATGCTGGGTTCTGGAGATAGATGGTTCTTTCTTCCTGTCTTGGCGTCTAGGATATCATTTTTTGAATGAATAATTGATTTAGTTGCTCCACTGAATGGGCAAATAGTGGAATCTAGGGAAATTTTAGTGAACCTACTATTGTTTGAATTGCATGAGACGGCAGTGATGGATAGCTCTGGCAATTGATATCCATCCTTGGCCTAATCATGTGATACACAAAACAAATTTACTGTTACAGTATTTTGGTGAGTGGCAGTCAATCCTGCCTTAAAGATTCACTTTTTCGATTTCTAGTGAAGGAGTACCTTTGATTGGTCAGGGTATATTACGTTATATCTCTGTCACTCATCATTGTTTTGAGAGTTCTAAATCTGGAATGTCGCAGATTACTATGATGGGAAAACATGATCTGTATAGTTGCCTTATTATGTTGGAATGTTTTAGTACAATTTTTTTTAGAAACAAATGAATTTATATGTGCCATGCTTGATATTAGCTGCACTCAATTTTGCCAATACAAATTCACGATGTAATGTGACTGTGCAATGGATCCATTATGAGCGCGCACACACAAAAAAAAAAGTTTTATCACTAGGTAGTCCTAACTTCAATTACATCTTGGAACCAGTAGCTGTTATCAGGGATAGTTTACTTATTATTATATCATAGGAGGTTGGAGTAACAATATATACAGCAATAACTTTTGTAGCAACATAACCTTGACACCGTCAATTTTGACATTAGACAAGTATGCAAATCCTGCATTTCATTTAATAAGCAAACTCACTTAAAGAGAATTCTCCTATATATTTCCTTTAGCCACACCGGGCATTAGGTTCGCACCTGCTACAGAACTGGATCTTTTGTACTAGCATAACTATAGTTGTATGTTCCTAATCACACTTCTTTTCCTATATATCTTTTTATAAGTTAGCACTGTTTCTTTCAATTTCCTCAATTTTGATTTTTGGATGCCCTACTTCATTTCAATCTCCTTGTAATCAGAATTTTCTCTATAGTGCTAGCCATGTTCTGGTACTCTTACCCCTTTTTTTCTGAATGCAAAGAACATATCTACTAGCACGCTAAATTAGGTTGTTGTATTAACTGTCATACTTCTATCCTTTTTATCAGATAACCCTGCCGATCAGCTTGTGTCTCTGATCAACAGCAACCGAACTGCCAGCAAGGCTTCCTCCCTTGCCGATAACCAAGGTCTGGGATGCATTTCCCTGCAATACATCAAAGCATTTCAAGGCCAATGCAACCAGGTGGGTAAAAACATGAAGCCTGTGGAGACAAGCTTCACAGACAAATTTGCCCCCGACTGCGGAGTCCAAGCTGCAACTCTGGCCAAGATCACCGGGAGGCTTCTGGCGTGCCAGTCCAACTACGCGTCTCCGGACGAGGCCTTCAACATCCTGATCGATGACGCGAAGAGCCTTCAGGTACTGCACAGCAAGAACCACACCGAGGTCGAAGCCGCCGTCAGCGGTACTGATGGCGGCGGGCCGTACTTCTGGTGCGTCCTGTTCAGCGACGGGAAGCCGAGCACCAGCTTCAAGGTGGAAGGCGGCGAAGTGCCCAAGACCGCCGCCATGCACCCGGGATGCTTCAGCGGCAACAATGACGACTGCATGGGTCCCAAGTGTGAAAACTCAGAGGGCAGAGGATGGAAGCGCTTGGCAGAATAATAGCCAGAGGCGCGTTGCGTGTTGATTTATAGAGCCATAGATCAGCTTATACATGGTAATACAATTACAGTGATTACGGCAGAGGAGCCCCTTGATTCTAGGATCCTATACATGCTGCGGTTTCTAATTTTACAAGCTCTATCTTTGGCAGTGATACTACAATCACGGGCTCACAAATCAACACGATACACAATATTTCTTACAGCCTCCCTCAATCACAACTTGGTTAAGTTGAGATTGGTCTTGAAATTCTCCATTAGCCTCACAGGCAAAGCTTTGGTGAACCCATCAGCTACTTGATCTTTGGAGGAAACAAAATCAATTTCCAAGCGTTTCTGCTTGACTCGATCTCTCACAAAATGATAGTCAACCTCAATGTGTTTTGTTCTAGCATGAAACACAGGATTGCTTGAGAGGTACGTGGCACCTAAATTGTCACACCACAATTTGGCAGCACTGGGACTCTTCACACCTATCTCATGCAACAAAGTTTGTATCCACATTACCTCTGCAGTAGCATTAGCTATGGCCTTATATTCTGCTTTCGTGCTGGATCTAGAGACAGTAGGTTGTTTGCGAGCACTCCAGGACACTAAGTTAGTCCCTAGAAAAACTGCAAATCCTCCGGTGGATTTCCTGTCATCCACACTGCCTGCCCAGTCAGCATCTGAAAAGGCGCTTACTAGTGTGGAAGCCGACCTGTGAAATTTTAGTCCGAGTCCAGTGCACTGTTTTATATATCTTAATATTCTTTTCACAGCCTCCCAGTGTATTGTGGTTGGAGCATGAAGAAACTGGCAAACCTTGTTTACTGCAAATGCAATGTCAGGCCGTGTCAATGTTAAGTACTGTAATGCTCCTACAATGCTTTTATATCTCGTGGTGTCTTGTGTTCCTAGAAGAGTTCCTTCATACAGAGATAACTTCACACTGGTGGATAGTGGAGTATTGACAGGTTTACAATCTGCCATACCAGCTCTCTTCAGTAGATCTGACGCATATTTTTCTTGTGTAAGCAGAATTCCACCACTTGTATTGTGTACCTCAATACCAAGAAAATAGTGAAGTTCTCCTAGGTCCTTCAATGCAAACTGTTCTTTAAGATCTCGAAGTAATGCACTTGTTGCTTGCTCAGTGGAACTTACCACAATTATATCATCAACATACACAAGAATAAACATCGTGATGCCTCCCTTGCTGAAGAAGAACAAAGACGTGTCAGCTTTGGATGCTTTAAATCCCAACTGAATCAATCGTTCACTTAACCTGGAGTACCATGCTCTAGGAGCTTGTTTTAACCCATACAAGGCTTTATCAAGTTTGCACACATAGTTAGGCCGGTTTGGATCCTCAAAACAAGGAGGTTGATGCATATAGACATCTTCTTCTAAGAGTCCATGCAAAAAGGCATTCTGCATATCAAGTTGGCGAAGAGACCATCCACAAGACACAGCTAGGGATAATATAACACAAATAGTAGCAGCCTTAATTACTGGACTGAATGTATCTTCATAGTCAATCCCATACCTTTGCTTGAATCCTTTAGCAACCAGGCGAGCCTTGTAACGATCTAGACTCCCATCAGACTTTCTCTTAATTTTATACACCCATTTGCACCCTATAACATTGGTTCCCTTCTGTGGTGGTACTAGATGCCATGTCTTGTTCTTCATCAGTGCTTCATATTCAAGATTCATGGCCTGTTTCCAATTTCTGTCCTGCAGTGCATCAGCTAGATCAGTTGGTTCACCAGTGTTTGCTAACATCCCGTACCTGATCGTGCCATCAGTATAAATCTTCTTCTTTTGAATGCCATGCTGAAGTCTTGTAACCGGCCGCAAAGGAGCTGCAACTTCCTCTGGTGTACCGGACGCAGAAGATCCGTCGGTGGAGATCTCCCCCGGGCTCCGTGCCTCAGGTGACGTCGCACCTGCACCAGAGATTGGTGCATGCCGTGTCGGAGAAGTGTCGGCGACAGGTGAGGCCGGGTGTGCAGAAGTTTGGTCACCACGTGACATCTCCTCGGTAGCTGCACTTGCAGTTGTCTGGTGATTAGATCTGCATGGCGACGTGGGCGACTGATCCAATGCTGATCGGGGCACAGAGAGCAGCCAGGGATCGGCTCCGTGATCCGTGCCGCTGCTCTCAACTGTGATATCGCATGTATCTGTTTCCTGAGACAAAACAGAGTTGCTGCCAGGATTATTAAATCCATTTGGCAAGTTAGTTGGCACATTAACATGTTGATCATCCAGACTATTGTTCCCTTTTGCTGCTGTAGAATCAGGGGATAACAGAAGGATTTCAGAGCGCAACCGAGCACCTGCATTGGGATGCATCTCGGCAAAAGGAAAGATTGTTTCATCAAATGTGACATCTCTAGAAATGTAGACACGCCCAGAGGCGACATCCAGACACTTATAGCCCTTGTGAAGATTGCTATAACCTAAAAAGACACATCTCTTAGATCGGAACTGGAGTTTGTGTTTATTATACGGGCGAAGGTTGGGCCAACAAGCACAACCGAACGTCTGTAGAGAGAGATAATCTGGTTTTTTATCAAAGAGCCGTTCCATGGGTGTAGCAAACTGGATGACTGCACTAGGAAGACGATTGATGAGATATGTGGCTGTGATGAAAGCTTCATCCCAAAATTTCAGGGGCATACTAGCACATGAGAGGAGAGCTAAACCTACTTCAACGATGTGCCGATGTTTTCGCTCGGCAGCACCATTTTGTTGGTGTGCATGAGGGCATGAAACATGATGCGAGATACCAATTTTGGTGAAAAAAGAGCTAAGTCTTTGATATTCGCCACCCCAATCAGTTTGGATGGCTTTTATTTTCTGATCAAGCAACCGTTCAACTAGGTTTTGGAAATCATGAAATTTCTGAAAAACCTCAGACTTGTGTTTAATGAGATAGATCCAAGTGAACTTGCTGTAATCATCGATAAAGCTAACATAATAGTGTTTTCTTCCAACAGACTCGATAGCTTGACCCCACACATCAGAGAACACGAGTTCTAAAGGAGCACTAGACCGACTTTCTGACTTAGGATAAGGTAGCTGGTGTGCCTTTGCTTGTTGACAAGCATC
>BCLG01000221.1:19459-41831 GCA_001602295.1 Zoysia matrella
GTAATAAATTAATATTAAAATTTGAAGTTTCTCATTCTTCATTATTAATATTAATATTAACCTAAAATAAATTTGTGTTCCAACAACTTTCTTTAGATCTTATATATTTGTTGCGGTAGTTATATTTTTTTAACTAACAATGGTTTTTGTGGGTCTAAAATCTGAGAGGTTCAGAAGAGCTCTTTTGCTAGATTTGTAAGAAGTGTGTGTATAGAGATTTCATTTATCACATTTGTAAAAAGAAACAACTTTAGATGTATTTTTTCATGTACATGTAGTTCAACTCATCTCAATGTTTTGTCATACATATATAGAAAAGTTTTGTTTTGTCATACATATATAGAAAAGAAAAACTTTACTCTCTCTGTCAACTTTGACTATTTGTCTTATTTAAAAAATTTGTTTGAATGTGTAATAATAAATCAAATTATATAAAATTTATCAAATTTTTTTGAATAAAACAAATGGTTAAAATAGAATGTAGAAGTCAACGATGACATCAATTAAAAAACAGAGTGAGTACTTTTTAAGAAGTAAAGATCAGCATAAATTAACTTTACAATAACTCATGAAAATACATTAAACTTATTATATTAGATATAGTCTCATGGATTAAATTAACAACAAAGCCCGAGCATGAACAGAGTACTTCGTATTAGATTAGAAGTATTCAATACAGTGGACTAGGCCGAAAGCTCAGCCCAGAGCGGCACACTGTTAGGAGAAGCTGCGGAAGTCTTCTACCTTGACGAAGTCCACCCCGTTCGTCACAAGTTGTTATACGTTAAATAGGTTATATTAATATTAATTTAAAATGAATTTGTCTTGTTTTTAATAATTTTTTATCTTATATATTTGATGCGGGTAGTTATGTTTTATTAAATCTACATGGTCCGTTAGATTTTAAAGATTAGATTTTAAAGGTGTATGTAAAGAGATTTTATCTATCAAATTTATAAAAAAGGATAACTTTAGTTTAATTTATCTAATTTACCGTGTAAATGTAAAAAAATGTTCTTAAAGAGTAGAGATAGAAAAAAACGCATATCTGAATTCAGCCCCGGTGGCGAATTCACCCCAGCGACCTCGGCCATCAGCAGGCCTAGCCCAGGCGAGGAGGCGTGCGGAGGCCGGGAAAAATGACATGTGATTGAATCTAGCAGGCCCCGCTTGCAGTGTAAGTATATTAATCCGCTGGATATGGGCCTTAATTTCAAAAAAATTGAAATCTCAGACATGGGCCCCAATTTAAGGCTGCGTGCGCTCAGCCCATCCAAAGCCCATTAGGGTTTTTGCCGTAGTTTCCCTTCCAATTTATGAACCCCTCTCTCGTGTCACCACCCATCTTCTCCACAAGTTGCTCCTGCCGCCGCCGCCGCAGCCGCTTCTCCCTACTCCGCATCGACGTCTCGTCACCGGCCGCAGCCATGGTCAGATCTCTCTCTCTCTCTCCATCCATGATATGAACGCGTTCTGACTCGTATCGTGTGATTCGTTCTCTTGGTTCAAGGTGAAGTACTCGACGGAGCCGACTAATCCTACCAAGTGTAAGCTTGCTGCGAAAAGAAATTCCCTGTTACTGTGCTGTGTGTTCTCTGAATCTGCTGGTGTCTGATACGTTGGTGTTTCTTTGTGATGTGTTGCAGCCTCCAAGGCCATGGGCCGGGACCTCCGTGTTCACTTCAAGGTGAGCGATTCCTCCTTCCCAGCAAATAGTGCATTTCTATCAGTCTTGATTTGGCTACTCCTGTTTCGATTACTGTTTTGGGATGGTTTTTTGCTTTGTTCAATTGTTTAGTGGACTGTTTGTTTGATTTAGTATATGAAATCACATGTTCTCTTGTTCTCTTACTAATGCTTGTACTCCTTTGCCTTGTGTTGGACTTTTGGTTAGTGTACGGTTAACCTGCTAGTTTATGAAGCATGTGAAATATCGTACTTAGGTTTTAATTTGTGCTGCTATACCTGCAACTAAGATTGGAAAGCTCCGGTTAATTCATTTATTTGTTTAGTTGGTTACAAAAAACACTAGATTATGAAATATCAACCTATCATAAACATGCAGTATGATATTTATGTACCCTCTGCAATCAGTTTCGTTCTGAACAATGATAACACTGGTTTTTGTGTTTTTTCGGTCTACCAGTGGACACAGCATTGTTGACAATTGATTCAGCTGGTTTTCTACATCCTAAAGAAAAAAAAAACCAGGATGCTGTGGACTCTACGAGCAGTATCTTTGTAAACTTTAGGAATACCATGCTCATCATTATTGGGTGAACCAGTGACCATGTCCATGTGTTGGACATTCTATGGCCATTGGTTCAGTAAATGATGTCATTCTTTTTTTTTCAATATAGTATGGGGACAATGTCTCATCTCTTTTCCATATCTATCTGTATTCTACTTTATTTTCTTGCAGGAAGCTGTGCCATTTGTTGTGATGATATAAGTGTATTTGTGCTATTTTGTCATGCAGAACACCCGTGAGACAGCATTTGCGCTAAGGAAGTTGCCACTCACCAAGGCCAAGAGGTACCTTGAGGATGTGATTGCCCACAAGCAGGCCATTCCCTTCCGCAGGTACTCTGGTGGTGTGGGGCGTACAGCTCAGGCTAAGAACCGCCAGCCAAATGGGCAGGGGCGCTGGCCTGCAAAGTCGGCTAGGTTTATTCTTGATCTTCTCAAGAATGCAGAGAGCAATGCTGAGGTAACTATCTGTCACTTATTAAATGTTATTTTTGATCCCTCATTTTTTTTTTCTTATAACTGATATCTGAGTTTCTTCAACACAGGTCAAAGGTCTGGATGTCGACACCCTCTACATTTCACACATTCAGGTGAACCAGGCTCAGAAGCAGCGCCGCAGGACCTACCGTGCTCATGGACGCATCAACCGTAAGTTTCATTGATGGAAGTTTTGTCATGCACACTTGCTGGACCTTGAATGTTTGTCATGAACCATTATGACTCATATGCAGCTTACATGTCCTCCCCGTGCCACATTGAGCTGATCTTATCGGAGAAGGAAGAGCCGGTGAAGAAAGAGGTATGCATGTCTTAAAAATTTGATTGGAACACCAACATTCATTCTGGTCAGTACTTTTGTTATTCATTTTTGACGAACTGGATTCCTTGCTATGCAGGCTGAGTCTCAGATCGCGACCAGAAAAGCCTAGAGTGGAAGGCAATTGGCTGAGTGAAAATTGACTGATCATCCTGCTATCGGTTATCTGAATATGACTAAGCTAAACACTTTGCCAGCCCTTATCACCATCTGTACTCTGCCCTTTCACAAGAATTTTGAGTTCTATTGTATTTCTTGTGGATTACTTTGATATTCTTTGCATT
Source organism: Zoysia matrella (assembly GCA_001602295.1). NCBI lineage: Eukaryota > Viridiplantae > Streptophyta > Magnoliopsida > Poales > Poaceae > Zoysia > Zoysia matrella. The sequence continues at coordinate 22,811 of BCLG01000221.1, forward strand.
GCACATTTCCCTTTTTTTTGGCTCAAGGTTTGTCCCATTGAGAAATTACTATTTGCCCAGGTCTCGGCTCCTTGACTCACGAATTCAATGTCACGTTTTGGGATTGCCAACTTGCCGTGGCAGCTTCCACAAGCGTGTCTTTAAAATGGTCAAAATTAGACTGTTTGGTGAAAATGGTTTGGCTCGGTTTTTTAAAATTTTAAAAATTTGAAAACTCAAAAACTAGTTTGTAAACTGGTAAAATTGAGCGATAAGTTGAAGAAACTTAGTTTTAAAATTATTTTTCTAGTAAACAAAGAGTAGCATGGTAAATTGGAAAAACTGAGCAACAAATTGAAAAATCAAGTGTTTTACTGTAGCATTGTGCTTAGAGTGAGCGTGAATTTGTGGAGCGGTCACAAGGGCATTCATAATGCAAGCAATCGTAGCATAAGAAAGAAAAAGATGAACAAGAATGGAATTGTTAGATTAAATTGAGTTTAATCAGAAAACATAAAAGGTGAGGTTTTAATAACAAGAGGACGAGCAGTCTAGTTGACATGTACAACAGTTAAATTTTAATCTATTCTCTACAACCTGAAATTTATTTATAGAGAGAAGCACAACCTCAAAGGAGTTGGGGTCATGCTCCAACCCTAAGATGTGCTCATTGGGCTAAAATAAGGTGGCGCAAGACCGTAGGCAGAAAACGTCTCTGTAGTATTTCTGGACGAAGCAGACGACGTTGTAAGTGAGGTTGGCAGATCCGTTAGAAAATAGATTTCATAAGCAACAAAAGAGTGCACGAATTTGTATGGTCTAAAAAAGTTAAACATGAGCTTAAGTGTGAACTTACTTCATAATTAATTTGACGTATATGGACAGGAATGATAGGACATGTAATCAGAACTTAACTTGTGTAGGTGTAGTGGAGGAGGATATATCAATATTGTGTTGATGTTCTTATCAAGATGTATGTGTACATCATTTTTCTTGCATTTTTCATGACATATGGGACCATACCCACCTCGAACTGATCGTCGAATGCAAATAGCTCGTCTGTGCACTCTTGCTATGGCCTTGTTGGCAGTACGCTAGGAATGATTCCGCTGGTGATTGTTTCAGGTCTTAGTTTTGTTTCTATCTCATGCTCAGTCTTCGTGCATGGTCTAAAACAATGTGAGCGATATTTAATTGGATATAAAATTGTTTACAACATCGTGTTGAGGTTATAATTTGATTTGGTTCCAGGACTCTTGAGGTACGTTTTGCTTCTTGTCCGAATAGACGACAAATACTAGATTTATATCCAGATTCAATCCACAAATTGTATAAATAAACTGTCACATAGGTTGAATGAGAATGAGATCCACTAAACCTGGAACTAATCACATCGAAACCAATCCAACATAACCGAACAAGGCTTAAAGTACCTGCATGTCTGATAGTGATGGAAGTGTGTCGTAGAGTGGGATTGAGATACTCTGATTTCACTTGTATCTTAACCGTCCGTTTGGTGATGAGCTAATGAAAAATTACTGTGATGAATGGTACTTTTTTTTTTTACTATATTCGATGTAATATATTTTTTGTTACAGCAACGAAGTTCTATTACTGTTCATTCTCTGCCTTCAAACTGAGTGAAGGCAAAATATCCGGCAAATTCTGCGATAGATCAAAATAAATATGAACCATTCATTTGCGCAAATCTCGAGGAGAAAATGCTTCTTTTACCTCTTAAGAGGTAAAAGCTCTATCATAATTATTAATAATTATAATATTTAATTTAGTAAAAAATCAATCAGTTATGAAAAGTGATGCATGCGACAATTTTAAAAATTAAATCCTTTCCATATTGGCTCAGGTAATATTGTATTCATATTTTTTTTAAAATTCAACGGCTCAGAGTGAATTGATATTTTACTTAGGTTGGTCTACCTTAGAAGGCTCATCAGGTGTTGTTGGATCCATATTATCTGCTGTCGAGAAGAAAGTGCAAAGCACTGTAGTGATAGTAAAGAAAAGATCATTTTGGAACATAGAAATTTCACAATAACCAGTTCATTTTTTAAAAAAATTGTAGAAAATGAGAAAAATTTCTGCATTCCAAAAGAGGTCTAAAAGCAGAGATGATGAACAGTTCACAAGTATTACAGTAGCACGTTACCATGTACTGTACCAGTGAATCTAGGACGTTCATTTTTTATCGGATGGATGACCTATACACATTTAGCTAGTGAGCTAGGGCGCATGAAGTTGACTGGGTTTGCTTTAGATTTTCCTTTTAGCGGCAGCAACTGTGGCTGCATGATCCAGCCATCAAACTGATTTAAGCTACATAAAACTGCAGCTGCAGCATCAAAAGAATCTCAACCGGACGCACCCTACGATGATGACGGACTTCTTGTCAACGCAGACATGTGGTTGGAGGCGGTGATGTCGATCTGCGGTGGCTCGAGCCTATAGCGCGGTCGTGACACGACCTGATCTTTCCATGCTCGAGAGGGCGGAGCGGCGATACCACGGTGATAAGCTTGGTGCGCGGGCTGGAGCTCACGCATGGCACCGATGAACGCCGGCAATCCGGTGTGCTCAGTGGCCGTGTGCCATGGCGCAGCAGGCGTATCATGATTCACGAGGGGCGGCGACCCTTGCGAGAGACCCAGATTGTGGGGAGCTGTGGCAGTGGTGATGGAATAGTGCGGGGAACTTTAAAAACTTAATTTATTTTCTTAAACTAAATAGGTTTAAAGGTAACATTAAGGTTTAGGGGTATTTTTACACCACTATGCATGCGAATAAGTCTTTAAGTTTACATGATCCCAGAAAAGAGTATAAGACCACAGCCGGCACAGAAGTTGAACGATATATTGAAAATGGAAGTTGCTCAGACTTGGCTGACGATCACTTTTATATCCCGATGTCGGAGGGCATGTGGCGTCGGTAACGGAGCTCATTTTTCTGAAGCCTGTTCGGCAGTTTTGTCATCCCGAAGCCTGTTCTGGAGCCTTTCCCAGACTCTTCTGCTCCTTGATCCACCTTGTAACGGCCTCGGCTATATCAGCCAAAGCGCTGGTGCTGACAAGGGACGCATTGCTTGCATGCTCCTCCTCAATCTCATACTCGATGACCGATCTTATTATCGAGGTCTCATCTCCTTTCGCTACAATCTCGAATCGAACCATATATTTCACAAAGCCAAAGTTAAGAAAGCCTCCTTCAACCACGAGAGCTTCCTTCACATACTTCTCATTGTCGACCTTGATGAACTTCTCCTTGTAAGCTGCTGATCCAGACGTCGTTCCTAGAAAATAAATTTTTATATTAAAAATATATAATTTTTTAAATATTATTAAGTAAAAGCTAAAAAGAGTTTGACTTTATTTAAACTCAAAAATGCTTATATTTTGGAACAGAGGTGGTATAAATTTGCACTACAAGATTTATCCTAACGACAAGAAAAAGGGAATAGAGGAGTACTTGCAACATATGACGAAGCGCACAGACCTTACTGGCAGCTATATATTCATTCGCATACCAAACAAATTATAGACCTCAAGGACGGGAAAAATTAACGATAACAATACTGACTAAAATTACAGTGATTAGTTTCACACGATAACTATTGTCATTGTCTCTTTCTGCTTTTTCCGCATGTTTGCTGCCTGTTCATTCTTTTTGGCTTTTTGCTTGGCAATTCACATCTTTCTTTATCAGCTTTGACTTTTTTGCGAGTTCCTGCATAGTATAGTTCAAGCAATTGCTTTTAAAGGCGTGTTCAAAAAATCAAGCTGCAAAGATCTAATTGTATGATTTCAGATCAGTTGGCTTCAGCTTTACCAGTGCGTCGAAAAGCAAAATTCCCAGCTTCAGTGAAGTGATTGAAGAAATCTTTGACAATTGAAGTGCTCCGACAACATGGCGTCATGCATTTACTCTTTGTTCTTATTGTTGATATTGCGAACAATTAGTTCGAAACTGAACTAATAACCCCCGTGTCCTATGTAATGTCAAAACATCACAGCCAGGAGGAACATGCATGCAGGACAAACTAAACGAAGCGACACGAGGTGCATATGTACGACATATCTATATTTTGGTACAATGTTGTTTTGTCTTCTGCACAAAATCCAATGCTCTTATTTATATCTTTGAGTCATCTACGTAACTGACCTTAGTTGAGAAGCTAACTGTATATTTAGCTTTGTTTTTAGAGTTTGCATATTTAATCTTAGTTTTTTAAAATGAACAATAAAATTGACCATATTTCGTTATCTTCACTTGAGGGTGTTAAGTCTTATATAAAAAAGACATGTTTGCCTTTTCACTATTGATATTATTTTTTATTTGTTTTGCACAATTGATCTATTTTGTAGGGAAAAAAATTTAATAGCATATAGAAAAATTTAGCAATAATAAAATGTATTTTGAATGTAATTTAAATTAAAATTTGAATGTTTTGATAACATTTCGAATATACTTTATTTTTAAAAATTTCATCAGCGAGGGTAGTTCTGTCCTTTTCTCATAGTCTTTATAATCTATTGATTTTTTTCTATTTTTTAAATCATCAAAAAAAATCTTGGTATTAACGGTGTTACAAATCAGGGTCAAACGACAACTTCACTTTGAAAAATCAAGATCAAATGCGTAAACCTTAAAAACTTTGATCAAACATATAATTAACTTGTTAGCTTGGTCATTGATCACTACCGAAAACCGAGTGTTTGCCGAGTGCCACCCACGTCAAAGCTCACTCGGCTTAGTTTGTGACAGCAAACAGCTGTTTGTCGAGTGCCGTATCGACACTCGGTAAAAAAAACACTCGGCAAAATTTAAACCAAAAAGCCCAAAAAAGCAATTTTTTTAAATCGGAAGAGACCCCATATTTTTCGCACTAGCCGGTCGCGGTATTTTTTGCAAATCAGCTGATCACGGCCAACCAAATTCGAACCTGCGACCTCCCCCTCGCGCGCACCGCCTCTAACCACTGTACCACACTGTCACATATGTTTAGATTCTATTTTAGTTTCACACATATTATACTAAACTAAGTGTAAATTATTTGTTTGAGGCCCAAAACAAATTTAAATCAAAAAGTTGTCAACTACAAAGTTTCATAACTTTTCAAAATATACAACTTTCATTTTGATAGTTTCTCCATCCGAAGTCATTTACAAAATTTAAATTTCAAATTTAAGAAATTCTAATGTTGTTTTCTATAACAAGATGATTTCAAATCAAAAAGTTGTCAACTACAAAGTTTCCTAATTGTTCGAGATCTACAACTTTTATTTTAGCTGTTTCTCCATCCAAGGTCGTTTGAAAAATTTAAATTTCAAACAAAGTCTTTGCCGATTGTTTTTTATTTGCACTCGACAAACAGTTATTTGCCTGAGTGTTTTTAGTTTTACACTTGGCAAACAAGGAACACTTGATTTTTTAAATCACATTTGGATCAGCAAATTAATTCAAATTAAAAATTGTTCAACTACAAAGTTGTATAGCTTTTCAAGTTCTACAACTTTTATTTTGGTCATTTGTTCATTCGACATAATGATAGTAATATTGTTCAAAAATTTTATATACCTTTTTTCTAGTTTTATAAAATTATATGAGAGATATAGATTTTATGAATAACGTTATTATCGCTTTGTCGAATAAAGAAATAGTCAAAATAAAAGTTGTAGATCTTGAAAAGTTGTACAACTTTATAGTTAAAAATTTTTTCATTTGAATTAATTTGCATCGAAAAGCAAAATTCCCAGCTTCAGTGAAGTGATTGAAATCTTTGACAATTGAAGTGCTCCGACAACATGGCGTCATGCATTTACTCTTTGTTCTTATTGTTGATATTGCGAACAATTAGTTCGAAACTGAACTAATAACCCCCGTGTCCTATGTAATGTCAAAAAATCACAGCCAGGAGGAACATGCATGCAGGACAAACTAAACGAAGCGACACGAGGTGCATATGTACGACATATCTATATTTTGGTACAATGTTGTTGGTCTTCTGCACAAAATCCAAGGCTTTTATTTATATCTTTAAGCCATTTGCGTAACTGACACTAGTTGAGTGTCAAGAAGCTAACCGTATGTTTGGGCTTTATTTTTTAAGATTTACACAATTGATCTTGGTTTTTTAAAACGAATAATAAAATTGATCCTACTCTGTTATCTTTATTTGACGGTGTTAAGTCTTATGTAAGAAAGATATGTTTGCCCTTTTACTATTGATATTATTCTTCATTTGTTTTGCACAATTGATCTATTTTGTAAGAGGGAAAATCTAATAGCATATAGAAAAATCTATCAATAATAAAATGTATTTTGAATGTAATTTAAATTAAAATTTGAATGTTTTGATAACATTTCGAATATACTTTATTTTTTAAAATTTCATTAGCTAGGGTAGTTCTGTCCTTTTCCTATGGTCTTCATAATCTATTGATTTTTTCTATTTTTTAAATCATCAAAAAATCTGGTTATTAACGGTGTTAGAAATCAAGGTCAAACGGCAACTTCACTTTTGAAATTTTTTTCAAAAGGTCAAATATGCAAACCCTAAAAACTTTGATCAAATATACAATTAACTTGTTAGCTTGGTCATTGATACAATTATCCCTTATATCTTTCATATAGACAATCGTATGGTTGTAGCCTCGTGATCAAGGCATTGAAAAAGTGTCTAAATTGTAGGCGCACTGTCATTTCACCATAGGAAAGTCTGTATTTCATAAAGAGTTTCATTACGGTTGTTGAGGTGTACCGAGAGTATGGTACCTCTTTTTAATTAATACTCTCTCTGTTTTAAAAATATTGACACTGTTAACTTTTATCATTAACTTTGACTTATTCGTTTTATTAAAAAAAATTATTCAAAAAGTCAACGGAGTCAATAACTTAGAACCGGATTGAGTATCAGCCATTGGTTTTAAAATTAGTATTGTGTTCACCAATTTTTTATAGCGATCCACAATTTAAAATACATTTTAGTAGGCATCTCTCTGTTTAAACCGTTGAATACAATCAAATGAATGATTACTATTAAGTCAAAGCACATTAACAAACCTCTTAATTTCATATATTGTCTATGTATCTTCAAAGACATTTGATAAAATTAAAACAATACGGAGAAGATTAACACGACCTTCATGCACGCACGGATGATAAACGCAAAAAGAGTACATTATCTATGAGAGGGAAAAAAAAAACACTCTGACTGTAGGCTCATTTATTTCTCCGACGGATCAATTCGCTTCAGCATCAGAAGATTTTTTCAGCTAGCAAGAGAGGCCTTCTTCTCCTTGGCATACTCGGCAAACTTCTCGGCGGCTGCAGCCAGAGGCGCCGTGCTCACCATGGCCTCGAGCTCGGGCCGCGCGTCGTCGATCTCGTACTCGATGGTCGTTGTAACCATCGACGAGCTGGGCCCCTTGGACGTGACCTGGAGCCGGATCCTGTACGCCAGGAACCCCAGCTTCAGCAGGTCACCTTCAACGGTTTCCGTCTCCTTGATGTAGTTCTCGTTGTCGACTTTGACGAACTTCTCCTTGTAGCTCTGGAGGCCAGGAATCCCTATACGTGGTCGAGTGAATTAATATTTATCAATCAGCAACGCGTGAGAACTCTAGAGAGTTTATTTCAATAAAGGGTACGAGCTCGGGAGACCTCACCTGGGGGAAACGTGAGCTCCAAGATGGTGCCGACGTCACCGTCGCCGCTGACGAGGTCGACCTTGGCGAGGACGTGCGGGAGCAGCTGGGGCATCAGCTCGGCGGCGCGGAGCGTGCCGTAGATCGCCCACAGATTGGCGGCCGGGACGTCGGCGTCGAACTCGTGCACCTTGCTCCCCTTCATTATGGCTGCCTGGTCTTCTTGCTTCGCTTCCGATGAGATGACTCTAGCTTCTCAATCCAGAGCTAAGAGTGTGTGTTGCTTTTGAAACCATCAAGCTCGAGTGACTCGGTATATATTGGCCCTAAGCCGGCTGTGGATTTACGTCATTGGGACGGCATCTTTGGAAAGACTGAGGTGGTGCTGCAGGAACGAGGCGGCGATTTGGCAGCAGCTGTGGAATCTTCTTGGTGTTGTGTAGTTATCGAGGGCAGGTGCAAAGAACTTAGATATGGGCAGGCCGGAAATATAACATTGTGCTTGGACGGACGGATAGTGTGCTTCTCGTGTAGTCAGTCAGTAGTTAATTGATTGGAAACTGATTCCTGCCGGCTTCTCTAGCGGTTTGGGCTTCTGGACAATTTTTTTAAGTGATAAAAAATGGAGCAGGCAGGTATAGTTCGGAGCGATGCAATTGCCTGGAAATGCCCCCCTTGCTCCCCGTGTCTCAGCATGAAAAAAGTACAAGCATATAAAACAATTTAATTATCAAGTGGAAGAAAAAGTCTACACTTAAGTACAAATCCATATATTGTACTTTCCCAGTTCACTCTTACTTTTCAATCAAAACTTGGGCACAGAAATTAAATAGAAGAAAAATGTTATAGAGTGAGCTGAGTATATTACACAAGAAATGAGAAGGAGAGAGATATATTGGTAAGACAAATATCTATTGAGAAGTGAGAATGGCAACTATCTACAAACAAATTTTAAATTCTAAAATGAAAAATTAAAATGAATGGAGGCAGTATATAGGCATAGCACACTAAAGTAGTGTTTGGTTCAACCTTGGAAATGGTATTGCAATCGTGTTAAGATAAGGATGTAATCAGAATCAATGTATGCCATCACAGTCTTTGTTTGGTTCGGTTCTATAATGATTTCTAATTCCGTTGGTTGATAGAAATGTACTATAATGAAATCAGCTAGCATCAGACACCTCCCAGATCTGTGCTGCACATCGGATCAAAGAGAACAATCCAAGCTCATCCAAAACTGGGGAAATCAGACGGGAAATCTAAAAATGGAAACTGACAGTTCATTTAGTCTCCATTGAAATTGATAAACTTCACGTATTACATCAACTCGGAGTTTGTAAATTGAATTGGAAACCTCTCTCAGCATTGCATGAACAAGTTTATCATGCCCCTGTATCTGAGGAAAAAAAGAGACCAATGTAATCACAAGAACGAAAGGCAAAGGGGAAAAAGAACATGCCGCCGTTCACACTGAACAGCTTCGGGCCTCGTTGGTGGCCGCCGCCGTCGCTGCCTTGCCCTTGACCGAGGCTGCCTTGCGCTTCGTCGCAGCTGGAACCATCGCCCTTCGCTGGCACCGCAGGACTTTCTTGGCCTCGGCGGCGTTCTCCGACACGGCTGCTTGTGACAGGGAGAGCCAGCCTCCTCCGGCCTCGAGAAGCGGTGTGCCGCTGCAACACCCCCCCTCCCCCTTCCCTTTCTTCTCAGGTGAAGGTCCAAGCACTGCCCCATACCTCGGGTCCATCATCGAGCTTGTCGGCCTTGTTAGCGGATATGGTTAGACCCACCTGTATATTGTTGTAGATTGTTGTTATCCCACTAATTGTGGATCATGTAACCAACCATATCCCGTGGCATTGCCACTATATATTGATGCCCCGGCCTTCCTATGGCTGTGCGGTGTTTCCTCATAATTCTACATGGTATCTTTCGCGTTCTGATCCTACTCTTCCGCTGCCTCTCCGCGAGACGATCACCTGACGCTCGCGTCCAACTTCATCCGTGCGCCGCCATATCCTTGTTCATCGCCATATCGACGAACTCATCTACTGCAACCTCCGGTTCTACGTCTCTTGCCACAAATTCTGAATCTGCCCCCATCCTCGTCAGTCCCTTTGCCACCGTCGCGTCACCACACATGTCCCTTTCAAGCTTGATCTCCAGGGCACCAGCTACACCAGGTGGTACTCGTTTTTCAAGTCATTATGTGGCAAATTTGGTGTGTGGTCCCACATTGACGGCACTAGTCCGGCTCGCCCCAATGATCCCACCTGGGTCATGGCCAACGCAACTGTGGTCAGCTGACTCCTCGGATCAGTGGCCGATGATGTTCTTGATCTCGCCACTGCTCCTGATCAAGACGCGCACCAGCTCTGGTGTGCTATCAGGGAAAACTACCTCGACAACAGAGAGTCCAGGGCGATCTTCATCAGCAATCAATTGTATTCGCTGGTCCAGGGCGATCTCCGTGTCGATGAGTACTGCCAGCGTATGATGAAGAACCTTGCTGACTCGCTACGAGACCTAGGTCATGGGATCAAGGAACCCCAGCTGGTCCTGAACCTTCTCCGTGGCCTCAACCCACGCTTCTCCTCCATTGCAGACGACATCGCAAATCAAAGTCCGTTTCCATCATTCAGCAAGGCTCGCTCTATGTTGTGACTCAAGGAACTTCGGTTGGCAAACGAAGCTTCCATCGCGACACACACCGCCATGGTCGCGTCCGCTCCTTGCACGAGCGGGTGTCGTGCTTCTGTGCCATCTCCAAAGCCACCACAACCATCATTCAATGGCAGCTCATCTAATCAGAAGAAAGGCAAGAATCATAAGAAAGGTGGTGGTAACGGTGGTGGGCGATTTCATGGCAACCAATCTGCTCCACAAGTGCCTACTCCTGCTGGCCCCTGGGTATGCTTCAACCCATGGACAATGCCGGGCTCCTACAATCCTGGCGGCTGGCACCCGTTGCCTGGCATTCTTGGGTCTCGCCCAACGGCTCCTCAGGCTTACAACACGACATTTGCACCTCTACAACCATCGTATCCGGCATACCCGGCACAACCGGCATCACCACAGTGGGATCCAGCCGGTCTCATTGCCATGATGAATGGCCTCTCCACCGGGTCCCAAAACGATTGGGTCGTCGACTCCGGCGCCACCGCTCACATGACGTCGGAAGATGGTATTCTTTTCTCCACTCAATCCCTTCCCTACCCCTCATCTGTTACCGTAGGTAATGGATCTCTTATTCCTATTACTCTCTCTGGACATGCTCAGCTATCTACTCCTTCATCTAACTTTGCTTTATCTTCTTTGTTCCTACTCTAGTTAAGAATCTTATCTCAGTTCATCAATTCTGCCGTGATAACCCTTGCACAATTGAATTTGACCCCTTTGGTTTCTCCATCAAGGACCTGCAGACCCGGCACTAGATTCTTCGGTGCAATAGCGATGGAGATCTCTACACCATCCCTCCTGTCACGCCAACTCATCACCAGCAAGCTTTCATCTCCACCAGCGCTCCTACCACACTTTGGCACCAACGGCTCGGTCATACTGGTCCCGCTGCTCTTGCGTTATTAAATAAGTTGCATCTCATCACATGTACTAAACAAGATCATGCAATTTGCCGTGCCTGCCAACTTGGCAAACATGCTCGTCTTCCTTTTACTAGTTCCACATCTCATACTTCTAGTCCTTTTGAGTTAATCCATTGCGATGTATGGACATCACCGGTTGCTAGCAGTTTCGGTTTTCAATATTATCTTGTTCTCATTGATGATTACACTCATTTTTATTGGACTTTTCTGCTTCTTCGCAAATCTGATGTTCATGACAACATGTCAACCTCATCCGCTATGTCCATACACAATTCAGTCCCCCTGTTAAAGCCCTCCAGGTCGATAATGAAACTGAATCTGTTAACCACCTAAACACCACGTTTCTCACCACACACGGCATCTCTCTTTGTCTCTCGTGTCCCTACACATCACAACAAAACGGGAAAGCCGAGCGCGCCATTTGCACCCTCAACAATTTTGTTTGTACAAGCCTGTTGCATGCTTCCATGCCACCTCAGTACTGGGCCGAGGCACTTGCCGTTGCAACTCACCTTGTTAACCGGCGCCCATCCGCCTCCATCAACAACCAAATTCTCTGAACTTCTCTTTCGGAAACCACCTGCAAATGATCACTTGCGTGTCTTCGGATGCCTGTGTTATCCCAATCTTTCTGCTGTTGCACCACATAAACTTGCCCCTCGATCTGCAGCTTGTGTTTTTCTAGGCTACCCATCCTCTCACAAAGGCTATTGGTGTCTCAACCTAGAAACAAAACATGTTCTAATCTCACAACATGTCGTGTTTGACGAAACAACATTCCCCTTTGCTTCACTGTCCTCCTCTCCATCATCTCTGGATTTCTTGCTCTCCAGTACTAACTTGCAGGAACAATCGCCTCCGGTCAGCACCAACAACCTGCCTCCAGCGGATGCTCCATCACCTGCTGATGTTGAGCAACTGCTGTACATCCAGTGGCCTGTGCCCAGATCACCAGCACCATGCCATGATCAACCACAGCGTGTTGCACCACCGGCGCCTCCTGCTCTGACTGATCCAGTGCCTGCGACGACTCCGGATGCCACAGATTCTGCTGTGCCTTCCGAGCAGCAGAATGATGGTCCTCCCGGTACACTTGCCTCGGATCTTGTGCAGCACCGTGGCCCTATGCAGCCACGCCCTGCCTGGTCCGCATGGCATGATGACACGTGCTCATGCTGGAATTTTCAAGCCCAAGGAACTCATGAACCTCAACGTCATGCATTCAGCTTCCTCTCCTCTCCCGGGAAACTACAAAGCTGCCCTTGCCGATCCAAATTTGGCGAGCAGTGATGGCAGACGAGTACAAGGCCCTCCTCGACAACGACACATGGACATTGGTTCCTCGGCCTCCGAACACCAACGTCGTCACCGGCAAGTGGATTTTTAAACACAAATACCATGCCGATGGGTCTCTGGTTCGTCACAAGGCCCGGAGGGTAGTTCGTGGCTACTCTCAGCAGCACGGCATCGACTACGATGAGACTTTCAGCCCTGTCGTCAAGCCGGCTACAATCCGGACCGTCCTCAGCATCACCGCCTCACGTGCCTAGCCGATCCACCAGCTCGACGTCAATAATGCTTTCCTGCACGGCCACCTCGACAAGACCATCTATTGTCAGCAACCATCAGGTTTTGTTGACAGTTCCCGGCCTGATCATGTGTGTCTGCTCCGAAAGTCATTATACAGGCTCAAGCAAGCCCCTCGCGCGTGGTACCAACGGTTCGTCACCTTCATCAAGTCCTCAGGGTTCAAGGCCTCTCTGTCGGACACCTCCCTCTTCATCCTCAAAGACGGCGACAACCTGGCGTACCTTCTCCTGTACGTCGACGACATCATCCTCACCGCCAACTTGACGGAGCTGCTACACCGACTCACACGCCTCCTACACTCGGAGTTCGCCATGACAGACCTTGGTCCTCTACATCATTTCATCGGCATCTCCGTCACGCGCTCGAAGGATGAACTGTTTCTCTCCCAGAAGCAGTACGCAGTCAGCACCGAGTGGTATGGCCGAGTGCCATTCCACGGCGACTCCAGTAGACTCCCGCACCAAGCTCTCTGCCAGTGACGGTGTGCCGGTATCTGACCCATCTGAGTACCGGAGTCTTGCTAGTGCACTCCAGTACTTGATGCTGACTCGTCTCGAGCTTGCCTACGCTGTGCAGCAGGTCTGCTTATTCATGCATGACCCGCGGGAGCCGCACTTAGTGCTGGTGAAGCGTATCCTGCGGTATGTGAAGGGCACCCTTGATGCAGGACTTCACATCGGCACTTCATTACCGACCACTCTCACTGCCTACTCCGGCATCGACTGGGCAGGTTGTCCTGATTCTCGACTTTTGACGTCTGGATACTGCATCTACCTCGGTGACAATCTTGTGTCCTTGTCGTCCAAGCGTCAAACCACGGTGTCTCGATCCAGCGCTGAGGCTGAATATTGCGCCGTGGCTCACGCTGTCGCCGAGTGTTGTTGGCTTCCGCAACTTCTTCAGGAACTCCACCTCGAGCTCTCTTCGGCAACGGTGGTCTACTGTGACAACATTAGCGCCGTATACATGTCGTCGAATCCAGTACAGCACCCCACACGAAGCACATTGAGATCGACATCCATTTTGTCCGCAAAAAGGTCGCCCTGGGACAAGTCCAAGTTCTACACGTTCTGATATCCCACCAGTTCACGGACATCATGGCAAAGGGCTTGCCGACTCCGCTCTTCAACGAGTTTCGGTCCAGTCTTTGCGTCTGGCTCCCTCCCGCTGCAACTGCGGGCGGGTGTTAGTGGATATGGTTAGACCCACCCGTATTTTGTTGTAGATTGTTGTTATCCCACTAATTGTGAATCATGTAACCAATCATATCCCCGTGGCATTGCCACTATATATTGATGCCCCGGCTTTCCTATGGCTGTGCGGCTTTTCCTCATAATTCTACAGGCCTCCACATCCAATGCTGACGATGGCAGATCTGTGTGTGTGAGAGAAGGGTGATGTGGAAGACTCGATGAGGAATGGGGCATATGTGATGATCAAAGACCAGTCACAGGCAGGATCAGGCAGAGAAACGGGATCGCGCAAAAACTGGGCGTGGACACGAGGAAGCGACTGTGACCCGGAGCTGATCCGCGAACGAGCCGAAGTGTGTGTGGTCACCCGAGGACGCCCGTAACCACAGCCAAAATCGCCAGCGAAGGAACGAACAACACAAACGAGCGGTGAACAGTGTGCAGGACAAAAAACAGGGCGAGAACACGGAGGGATGCCTGTGTCCGAGCCTCAAAAGCATAAAGGAAGATAAACTCGCCTGATTTAGCCCCGATCAGCAGAACCTTGTATTAGGACTGAATGGTTCTAGTGATACATGATTAAGGCTAATCTAATTTAGGGTTCTAGAGTATTCTCCAAGTCTACTTTCCCCTTTCTTCCCCAACATGCTTAAATAGTCATTAGTACAAAGCTTCAGCTGGCATTCCAGCTTTACAAAGGCAAATCCGAAAGCCACGTGAAAAGCTACAGTACATCCAGCGTTTTCCAGCGTGGGTTGATCCCAGCCATACAAACTCCATCCAACGGTACTACTCTCCGGGTTGTGACAGCATATCTGTGAGCCAGCATGGGACAGAGTCGTGGGTGGGCAGATGAGAGAGATGGAAAAAGGGGAAAGGGATTGGGGGCAGATCCGTGAGCTTCAGTGAATGCAAGCGAGATGGTGAGGAGCGGTATCAAATCTGAAACCGAGCAGGGAAGAAGGGAGTCACGGTTGTATACATTGGTATCCCATTACGTGGAGTACGATTAGGTGGTATCGGTAAACAAACAAAAGTAACGGAGTCAAATACTTTTGGAACCTTAATTCATTACAAATATGTGAACCAAAAACCTTCTAAGTGCCATTGATTTCCTCAATTAGGACCATTGGATCTCAAATAGTTTTTTCATCATGTCAGTTCACTATTCTCCTTCGTCTTTCCACGCATGCCTATTACCCGAGAGCCCACTAACAACAGGCACCCGCAACACTCCCATTTTCTTCCTTCTTCATTAATCTAGATAACTGCTGCTGCCACTCATTAAGTTATCATCCATTAATGATAATGTTTCTCTTTTAGGTTCTCTTTGAGAGGTCAGCAGCAAGACAATGTTTTTAATTATTGAAACCTTTTAAATCTAATATTTTTAAATAAAAAATATGTGCAAAACTATATTTCTAATATCTAGACTATTTTAGTAACGCCAGTCGAATATATAGCCATGTTTTATAAGAAAGTCACATCAACTGGACTACGGTGAATAAAGTCATGTAATGTCCATATCATCCATGTATACCCAAGTCGTATCATGTCATGTTAGTCACGCTGAATCATGCCAAAACATTTGGTGTGACTCAGAGTCGATATGAAACAACTTATCAAGTGGAAGAAAAAGTCCACACGTCTGTACAAAACCATATATTCTATATTGACACAATACAGAAAGGAGATGTTTAGTTCATGTAATCGTAACACAATCTAATTACACAAGCCTTTTATTATGTTAGATTCAATTTTTTTAATCCCGAATATAATCGCATAGGGTGTAATCGAATACAACTCTATGGAAAGTTGATACACCTCTCCCCCACCGCAATCAGATCGATCCCCAACATTTGAAATCATCGTCTTCCCTTCAACATCACCGCATCCTCACGGCTTCATCCTTCCAATGAGTGGCACAAATTGCAGCTTCTTGAGTCTGCAGGGCTTGGAGGCTGCACGACATAGAACGATGACGATGATGCACGGGTGTCGGGCATGCAAGAGGCGGATGAGGGGTGCGTAGAAGGTGGTGGGCTGGGGTACAAGAGCCAGGAGATCCCTGGGAGGAGGTCCTGGGAGAATCCAAGTGCATGCGAGGATGCAAACCCAAAATCGACAGCATTGTTGAGCAGCTACTGCTGCTGGAGTGCTGGCACAAACATCAGCAACTCCATTCGCTGGGGTGCCAAGATCCAGTTGAGGAACGTCTGCTCGTGTCCGGTACTCATTGACCATGCGTCCCGACCTACCATGTCCCTGACGAAGCCCACATCAAGGCCCCCACCCCCAGTATAGATGACAGGCGCCACTCAACTCCTGGTTCCTCTCGGCCCTGCCGCTATATTACCTTTCAATCTTCAACGGTGCAGCCATATCATCATTCTCATTTATTTTCTATATGAGCAAATTCCTTATTCACCCTTGAAAATTTATCCATTTTCTTATTCGCCCTCAAAATTTTCCAATTCCCTTATTCGCTTTTATTCTTAATTTTTCTTTCCTAATTCGCCCTAACTAATATATAATAACAGATTTTTTGTCCATCTAAGTTGAAAAAGACCAAAATGCCTCTAAAATAAGGGAAGTAAAATTTGATATGTTCATGGTTATTGACTTGTTAATATGTTGGGCTGCTGTGTTATACATACATATTATATTTCACATGATATCTATGCTACTATTTTTTTAAAAGAATGATGCTTGTGATTGGATTCACATTGTTTTTCCTACAGAATGATGTTTGTGGTACTGTTAATTGTTGGATGAAGGGGGTATATTCAGGGAAGATTACGTAGAACACATGTTTCCTAAATTTAGCATGATTTTTGAATTCTTTGATTTATTCTGATTTTCTAAATTTTTATTAATTTTTCATAATTTTTATCGTCAAATTTCCCAAATGCATCATCAGAAATTACCCTGAGGCAGGATTTAATGGTATGCATGGGTGAAAAATCCACCTTGTCTTCACCCAAACTAAACCTAATCAACTGCCGTTGCTGCTCAACAAGAAATCATCCATTAGTGATGGCGTTTCACTTTCAATTTCTCTCTCTAGCACAACACATCTGCTTCGAGCACCTCGTTTGCTTTCATTTCCATGCTGCTGTTGTTGGGCACGGTGGCATGGGCGGACCTGCTATGATTCCAAGGTATTCTTAGAAATATATCCAACAATTTGGAAAATCAATGCAATATTTTACAAGTTTATATATGTGTGGATGCATCAAATGAGTATTAGCATGAATTTAAAATATTTTATGTAAAAAAAATTTTAGGAATACCTGGCAGTTGTTGAATCCTAGATCTGCCATTGCACGGTGGAATCTACACCTGCCACCTCTTCAAGTTCTGTTTGAGAGGTTAAGAGCAAGACATCATCTCCATGGATCCTTCTCTTGTCCCATCAGCCACCACATTGGATGCATGAAGGCCTCCGATGCGTCGATATCTTCTTATGTCAAGAGCTTTATATTATATTGAAGCTATACCAGGTGGCTGCCACCATTTTAGCATCTGGAATAGGTAATTAACTGAAAGGAAGCGTAAAAGAATGAACTGTTGTACCCCAGCATTCATTGGTTTGGCTGATCTAGAATTTATACATTGACATTCTATATATCACCTTTATGATTCAAGACCTATTGTCAAGCTCCCTGTTCACATTTGGGATAGAAGAAGCTCAAAAGGAAACCAAAGGCCCCATTTGGGATAGAGGAAGCTCAAAAGGAAACCTTAGAGTAACCACTTCTAAAGGAAAGGAAAGTCTATGGTTATTTGGAACGAAGGAAGATATTGTTTCTTTCCTCTGGAAAGGAGATAGGGAAAATCCTTTTCAGACCCATTTGGAATGATGGCTTCCTTGAAGTTGCAGCGATGAGGCTAGGCTTCAGGTGCAAGAAAGTCCAATAGAGTTGGGATTGGCAGACTCATACAACCGATCGTGCCTCCCTAGCACGAGTTAGGGCACTATTTGTTTGGAATTATAAATATGCCAGATTAATTTAGTGATTATAATTTGATAAGCTGCTCATTATGTGCTTACTTCAGCTTATACTCTGCAAAAGATCCGCTACCCATACTAAGTTTGAAACAACTACCCACCATTGCCATACATCTCTAGATCATAATCCAGATTATAATCTAGATTATATAATATTTAAATTTTAATCTATATTATATAATCTACTAGGTAAACAAATAAGGCCTACAACCACGAGCGTGATGTACTTCTGCAGCACCAGGTTGGGCCATTAAAAAGAGATATGACTGATTATTAATAATATCAAAGCCTATAAATACAATACATACTAAGAATAATTAGTAAATTTGAATACCTTATGGCTTTGAGGGCTCTTTACCGTTGCACAGCCTGCACATGCTAGGAATGGCCTTGTTCTGATGGTGCTTGTCCATGGGAGTTATAGTAACAGTATTCCCTATGAGGACGTGTTCAGTTTAGGGTTATTGGAGAGGATTAAACTGGATTAGGGAGATTAAATTCTGACCTAAACATTAATGAATTTAAGGATCCTTTAGAGAACATGATTTTCATAGAAATTGTACATAAATTAATTAAATTTCAAAGGAAAAACACAAAAAAGTATCCATTCTGACCCTTTAATTTCTTCCAATCCCATCTAATCCCCTAAAACTGAACCGAGCCTAAGAGAGCTTTTCTTCCATGACAATCTAGTTTTAAAACATTGACACCGTTACCTTCTAACATCAACTCAACTATTTAGCTTATTAAAAATTACACTAATATAATATATTTTATTATAATTTACTTTCTTATTAGTGATATTTAAAATATGACTTATAATTTTACAGATTTGAACAAAAATTTTAAATAAGATAAATAGTCAAAGTTGATAATAAAAAGTGTAGTTAAAGGGAGCATATCCAAACTCATCAGAAGTGTAGTAAACCATAAAAGGTTGGCCCACCTTGTGTTCTCAAGAGGAATGCTCTAATTACTAATAAATCTTAT
>BCLG01000221.1:50832-66234 GCA_001602295.1 Zoysia matrella
GGGCGGGCGAACTGGGGGCTAGACCCATTTTTTAAATATTTAAACATTTTTAAGTAATAATTTAAAAATAAACCGCATGAAAGTATAATTTGAAATCTGGAAAAACTGCACTGGAATCTAGAAAGCGATGGCGTGACTCAAGACTTCTCATACCTGCACTGGAATGGACCATGGCCGCACTAAGGAGATTGTTGATGCTGTAGCCTGAGCCGCACCAAACTTCATGGCGCGGCTCAGTTGACGTGATGTTTACAGCGCCATGGCGATTGGCGCATGCCAAGACGATTGACACTGCTAAAAGGTCTGAAATTATAGTTCCATGCGGTTTATTTTTAAAATAGTAATATAAAAGTTTAAATAATAAAAAAATTCGCCATCTGGCTACCTGCGTATTAGGCTAGGAAATCCTGCTGAATTGATTGGAATTCCGTTTCCCTATTTGTCTGGAATTGGGTGGCATCAATCTAGTATTTATTTTTTGAAAACACATCAATCTAGTATTGGTCTCATGTGACAAAGGTAAATTATTTATACCCATATAACGTTATATACTGGGTGGTAATCAACTCATGGTCCCACATAGTACTTTATTACTGATTTAAAATCCCTTCATCTCTGCAATGATGTTTCATTTGATTTAGGCAGCAATGGAAACCTGAGGACCCTACAAACCAATTAGTAAAAACAAGAAAAACAGATTCTATTTTCCAGCTCCTATGCTTGACAAAACGTAGAAAATTATGCAGTTAGTTTTGAATGTTTTCATTGATGAATAAATTAGTACAGTATTAAAAATTTGAAACAATAATAGTAGTCTAACTGAAAACTGCCCGATTAATTAAGGGAGAGTATTCCAATTTGTTTCTGAAACTAGAAATTTCCTGCTTTTATTGAAACTAAATCTAGATAGTTAGCCAATCAGATGCGGAGATACTGGTTACATAGGAGTGCAGAGCTATGCTACACACGTAACAGCTCTAAAGTACCTGACACCGAAATCTACAAACAAACTATTGTATATTGGAATCACATGAAACATCCGATCCTCCTCTTCTTTCTTGCTGTATATATTTTCAAAAACGAAAATTGCAAACTGACTTTGCTCACAATGAAGTCTACAAGCCATGTTAATCTGTTTACTAGAATCTTTGAGAAAATAATTAATTCACGTTTAGAAGCAAATATTCTATCCGTTCTTAAATTGATGTCGATGTTGATTTCAAACCTCAACTTTGACTATTCGTCTTATTAAAAAAATTATAATAAATTTCATATATATTGTTATAATTTTTTTTATTATCAAATGTATTTGAAACATAGTTTAAAATTTTAATGATCAAAGTTGAGATTTAAAATCAATGGCGATATCATTTTAAGAACGGAGTGAGCAGGTCTTAGTGTGACCCAGTGTTTTAGAAAGCAGTGGAATTAAGCGAGTGGTTGGGCACTGCCTAGCACTTAGGTGTTCCTAAGCGACACCTAGGTTGGCTAATAAATGTAAAAAGATTGAGAGAATAAGAAAAACATTGCATATGACCAAATAAGTATTCAAAAACATATGGGGAAATGCCTAGGCGGTCACTTCTTTGAACAGAGATACAATCTAACTTCATTTGTATCTTTGACTTTCGGAATCAGTATGATCAACCCATAAATTTTATCAAGTCCAACTGATCAAGGTAGAAATCGTTAGCTAATGCCATTATTGGCTTTCTAATCAGCCCAACGAAAAGCTTATAAAAGGATAAACATAGACCATCAAGGCCTGAAGCAGAGACCTTTTTCACTTCTTTTATCACTTTGAGTGCCTTCTATTCTGTGGAAAGTTCGCTTTTCTGTATTCTGGGCTTCATAAACTCTTCCTTTTGTAAGTTGCAGCATTGCGCTGCACTTTTCCATTAGTTGCATAAGAGGTGAAATCTGACGTGAATTTTGCTGAACTGATGATTTGTTGGGGATATCAGCTGGGAGAGTCGGAGCAAAACATGCCGCCATGCCAACGATGAAGGAGCGCGCCGCGAGGCCAAGCAGGCGCAGGCCCCGGCTCTGGCCAGGTGAGGGATCATCGGGGTTTCGCTGTTATGTTCTTTGTTTTTAGTGATGTGCTCGTGATTGACTAGCTAGATGTGGAGCGTGGACTCTCTGATTTTAAAATATTAACATCATTGATAAAGTAAATTATAATTATAAAATTTATCTTTTTTTAAGACCAATGGTCAAATTGATGTTAGAAATCAATGTGTCAATATTCTAAAGGGTGATTTGTCTATCGGATAATGGATAGCGTCAGCTTGGTTTGTAGGACACTAGTAAAAAAATTGGTCTTCAGAACACTACTTAGGCCCTCTTTGTTTAAACTGGAGCTTTTGAGCTTCTAAAAAAGTTGGCTAGTGGCTAGTTGAAAAGATGCTGATAAAATTTGAATATTAGCTTTTATAATATACATTTAGCTTTTTTGCAAATCAAAAACTAAAAAAGCTGCTATCAACGAGCTTTGCAGCTTTTAGTTCATTTCTGCAAAAGCTAATTTTTCAACGTTTCAAAAACGAGCTTTTTAGAATCTTGTTTGTTTCAGCTTCTCAGTTTTTAGCTTTTCAGCTGGAAAAGCCCGCTGAGAAGCTGAAACAATGAGACCCTTTTATGTCTTACAGACAAAATTTCCATATCCTACAGACCAAGTTTTTTTTAAAATACCCTAACCACAAAATCAACATCAGATAGTGTCCTAGAGACAAATAATCCTATTTTAAAACCGTAGGGAATACTTCCTCGATTCTTAAATGAGAAAGAGCCATTGAAATAAAATTTTAATCTCTTCTTAGCCACTAGGGAAAAAAATAATTGTACCTTCTGCGCCCTGTTTGAGACCTCTAAGGGATTTTTTTTATTTTTTAGGATTTTTTTTATTCTTTGGTATGGCACAATGACATTGAGGTGGAAGAACATATAGCAATGAATAATTTTTATTATTAGGTCCACTACAAATTTAGCTATATTATGAATTGAAAGTTTCACATAAAGTCTGTCGAGGTCATATACCCCGGGTACTTACGGCCCGAGGTTGCTCGACGGTCCAGCCACAGTATATAGCCCATCTACGATGACGGGCCCACACTCTTTGTGGGCTAGGAGGAAGGTAAGTTTCCGTCAAGCCCAACCTAGTGGGTCGGGTGCGTCGAAGAATAAAGGCCATCCCGACCCCCGTGGGTCGAGGACTACATAACGACAAGGCTTGGTCGCTCGATGGTCAAGTAACCGACTTACTTTCTGACCCAAGGGTCGGGTGACAAACCCGCATCAAGGCCTCTGCCAGTACAGAGATTTTTGGTGACTATACAGAGAAGGCAGGGAGGTAAAGCAAATGGTAAAGCAACCCCTGTCCCCCTCGGCGCTGAACAGGGGATAGGCGAAGGACGCTAGCGATGACAGCTAGCACCAGATGACTGTCAGGCACCAGAGAATCTCTAGAGGACTATTCTCAAAGATGCCGATGGCCCCACTCGTCAGAGAAGGCTCAATTCCTTGGGAGCCAAGTTTGGTTACGACCCCACTCGTCAGAGGAAGCCCAGTTCTGTGGGAGCTAAGTTTAGTTGCGGCCACCACCCATCAGGGAGCCGCCCGTCTCACCCCGCTTTGTAACCTCGGTCCTGCCTCTATATAAAAGCCCGTCGGGGACCCCCGTACACAAGAGAGAACATATCATAAGATTAGGAGATTGAGCCATTCGATACACATCCACATAGGCGTGCTAGGGACTCTGCTCACGTAAGAGCCCTTCTGCCATTGTAACCCACTCAATCATACGTGAGTTCATCGTTTCCAACCCCTGGACGTAGGGTATTACACCTCGCGGTGGGCCGAACCAGGTTACATTTTTGAGTCCATCATGGATTAGGCCATATTGATCAGGAAGAAGCGAACCGTACCCCCTCCAATCGTATAAATTTATACTCTGCTGGTGTACGAAACATCGATAGTTGGCGCGCCAAAAAGGGCTCTCGTGGTGTGCCTCGCTTCATCATCGATGACTTTGATCTTCGCTGTGGTGGGAGAGTCCTCGGTCTCCCACTTGCGCTTTGGGGATTTCATGATCGCCTTCACTCCGAACAGCCAGTTGTGGCGTGTCCCCGTCTTCACCATCAGCCAAGCCTTCCGCTTTAGGAGCCTTGACTTCATCGCCAACACCGACGGTGAACTCCATCTTCGAGTGCCGCATCCAAGCGCACGGCCCGGCGTCGTCGGACTCGCACCCCGTTGGGTCATGACTTGGCGCGTGACTGTTTCATGCTTCACAGTACGAGTGCTGGGTACTTCCCTAGGCGTAACGCCTGTCGGCGACACTTCGTCAGGGCATCAAGTGACATGCATCGTGGAGGAGGCTCTGTGACGCAGATCGTCGGCCTAGAAGACCAACTCCGCCCGACAGGAGGGATTGGCACGCAAATCGTCGCCTCCGGCTGTCGTCAACCTTCAGAACCGAGCCTGTACCACCTACCAACAGATCATGGCGGCGGACACGCCTACCTTAGACCGTACGATCGACAACATGGCGGCGACAGCAAAAATTCTGCACGAGTCTGCAACTCCAGTACATCCCATGGTTGTTGAGACCCATGCTCGTCTCTGCGCCTTCCTCGATGCTGCACTCTAGCAGCAAGGGATCGGGGTGCTTTCACCTCCGCTGCCGCTGTCTGAGGTCTGTATCAGCCAGTGGTTGGGCGGCAAGGCGGATCGATCAGATCCTCCGCCCGCCTCCATCCGACGGCACCTCGGCCTCGACCGCGACGTTCGTCACACTATCGACACTCGGCGACAGGCCAGAACCGACTTCCACGTCGAGTCACGCCCGAAATGAACTCCTAAATAACCGAACGCCGTCGCCGAGAACGAACTCCTGGATACTCCTAACGCCATCGCCGGGAATGAATCCCTGAATATCGCAACTCTCGGAGCCCTAGCCCCGATGGGGTCGGTCCCCGAGCCTTCAGACGCGCCATCCGACGCGCTCGATTCCCGAACTGTTTTGGTGCGCCCTCCTACATCACCAAGTACGCCGGTGAGTTGAATCCGACCACTTGGCTCGAAGACTATCGCCTTGCCTGTCGGGCAGGAGGGGCGGATGACCTGTTCACCACCTAGTACCTGCCACTCTTCCTGGTCGACTCGGCTAGGGGGTGGCTCGAGCATCTTCCGGTCGATGGCATCAGCAATTGGTCTAACTTTCGCTGAGTCTTCGTCGGCAACATTCAGGGAACCTACACGCGTCCGGGGAACTACTGGGATTTGAAGAATTGCAAGCAATAACTCGGCGATTCGCTTCGCGATTATATTTAGCGCTTCTCGCGCAAGCGGATCGAGCTGCCGACGTCAGCGGTGCCGACGTCATCAACGCCTTCACCTATAGCATGACTTCCAAGGCCCTCGTTCACAAACTCGGGTGCAAAAACTCTCGGACGGCCCACGCACTACTCGACATCGCCACCACCTTTTGCCACCAGAGAGGAGGCTATCCAAGCCAACATTGACCGAGGCCGGGACAAGGACAAGGAGAAGATCAAGTCCGACCGTAAATCAGATCATCGCTCCAACCGGCGTTTCGATCGTCGGGACGACCGGGCCGGCAGTACCTCAAGTAGCAAGAAACCCAAGAAGGGCCGACAGCACGACGACAAGTTTGTGGGCGTCACCGAACAACAACCCCGACCCCAAGCCAAGGCTCCACCTGAGCACGACAACTACTTCGAGAAACTCTTTGACAAGCAGTGTCCGAACCACTCTACTCCGGTCCAGCACCTTTACAAGGACTGCCGCCTGATGCAGTACTTCCTGAAGAGACACCTTCGAACCCAACCACGCCAACCTCAGCTTCTCGACCCCCTGGAGAAGGGTGCCGAGGAGAACGTCGACTCCTCCTTTTCCGAGCCTGAAGGTTGCCTCATGATCTTTGGTGAGCCGTGAGCTTACGAGCCTCGGCATCACCAAAAGCTGTTATGGAGAGAAGTCAACATCGTCGACCCCGCCTTTCCATCCTACATCAAGTAGTCAGAGGCGCCCATCACCTTCTACTGATCTGACCACCCCGACCGAGTGCCTTAGCCAAGGCGTCTTCCTCTCGTACTCGATCCCATCGTCGGCAACACACGCCTCACCAAAGTCTTCATGGACGGTGGGAGCGCCTTCAACATCCTCTACATCGACACCTTCAATGCCATGAAGCTTTCATGGTCGGACCTCCAATCGAGTAACGCTCTTGGGGACCGCGCCGTTCCCATGGGTCAGCTCGACCTTCCAATCACCTTCAGCGACCGCAACAACTTCAAGACCGAGACGCTCACCTTCGAGTTGGTCGATTTCATCGAAACCTACCACCCCATCCTTGGTCGACCTTGCTATGCTAAGTTCATGGTCGTCCTCAACTATGTCTATCTGAAGCTGAAGATGCCAGGTCCAAAGGTGTCATCATCATGGCACCGCACATCAAGTAGGCCCTCACTCTCTCGGGGTCGGCCGAGCTGGAAGAGATCCGCAAGTCCAAAGGGTCGGCCCCGACCATGACCCTCGACTCTAAGCCGTCAACCTTTACGTCCTTCGAACCATACAGCGACTCCAAGGAGATCATCCTAGATCCATCCAACCTCATCAAGAAGGCCAGGGTCGAGACGATGCTATCTGACAAATAGGAAAACACGCTCGTCGACCTTCACATCCATTCGAAATCGGGACATCTTTGCCTGGGCACCCTCTAATATGCCGAGCATCCCGAAGGAGGTCGCCGAGCACTCCCTCAACAACAAGCCTGGATCTCGACCCGTATAGCAACGATTTTGACGCTTCGATGATGAGAAGAAGGCTATAGGGGAAGAAATTACTAAGTTGATTGATGCTAAGTTCATTCGTGAGGTCTACCACCCCGAGTGGCTAGCCAACCCTGCAATGGTTAAGAAAAAGAATAGTAAATAAAGGATGCGCGTTGATTATACGAGTCTCAATAAGGCATGCCCAAAGGATCCGTTTCCTTTGCCGCGTAGAGATCAGATGGTCGATTCCACTGTCGGTTGTGAGACCCTTAGTTTTCTTGATACATACTTCGGGTACTATCAGATTTCTATGCGAGGTTTTGACCAGCTTGCCACGTCCTTCATCACTCCGTTTGGTTCTTTCTGCTATATCACGATGCTGTTCAGGCTTAAGAATGCTGGCGCGACCTTTCAACGCTGCATGCAAAAGTGCTTTCACGACTAATTGGGTCAAAACCTCAAAGTCTACGTCGACGATATTGTTATCAAGATCCGAAAGACCAACGGCCTAATCACTGACCTGGAGGAGACCTTCGCCAACCTCCAACGGTACCGCATCAAGCTTAACCCTGAAAAGTGCATCTTCGGTGTTCCTCCGGCAAGCTGCATGGGTTTGTCATCTCTGAGCGTGGCATCGAAGCCTGTCCCGAGAAGATAGCCGTGATCTTGAATCTCAGCCCCGTCAAGAACGTCAAAGGTGTTTAGAGGCTCACTGGGTGCCTTGCGGCCCTCAGCCGCTTTATATCCCGGCTCAGCGAGAAGGCAATGCCTTTTTACCTACTGCTGTGCAAGTCTGACCGCTTCACCTAGACCGCTGTGGCTCAGAAAGCATTTGAGCAACTGAAGATCCTGCTGTGCACACCACCGATCCTTGCTTTGCCGACCCCCGGTGAGGACCTGCTCCTCTACATTTTCGCCACTTTCAAGGTGGTCAGCATAGTCCTCATCGTCGAACGTTCGGAGGAGGGTCGGGCTCTGAAAGTCTAGCGCCCCGTCTAGTTCATCAATGAGGTCCTCGCCAATGCCAAAACTCGCTACACACAAGTGGAGAAGCTGATCTATGCTGTCCTCATTACCAAGTGAAAACTATGATATTACTGCGATAGCCACTCCGTCCGGGTGGTCATTAGCTTTCCACTCGGGGAGTTCATTACCAACAAAGATGCGGTCGAACGGATCGCCATGTGGGCAATGGAGCTCATGGGCCATGACATCTTCTACGTTCTGCGTCAAGTCATCAAGTCTCAAGTTCTCACCGACTTCATCGTCGAATGAACCGAGGCCCAGGAGCAGCCGACCCCTACCGACCTTGAGCACTGGTCTCAAGATATCTTTGCCTTCCTCCAAGATGGCACACTCCCGACCGACACCAACAAAGCTCGACGCATCTCCTGACGGGCCAAAGCCTACACCATCATCAATGACGAACTTTACAAGCGAAGCATGAACGGTGTTCTTCAACACTGCATCCCCTGGAAGAAAGGACGGCACATCCTCAACAACATTCACTCGAGAATTTGCGGGCACCAGCCGCCCTGAGGACCTTGGTGGGAAAAGCTTTTCTCCAGAGATTCTACTGGCCTACAGCAGTTGTCGATGCCTAGCAATTGGTCCGCACCTATCGAGGGTGCTAGGTGCTAGTACTACGCCTGACAGACCCACTTGCCGGCCTAAGAACTTCAAATGATCCCGATTACATGACCCTTCGCGGTATGGGGTCTTGACATCCTCGGGCCTTTCCGAAAAGCGCCCGAGGGCTTCACCCACCTCTTCGTCGCCGTCGACAAGTTCACCAAATAGATTGAAGCAAAGCCGGTACCCTCTATCAGTGCAAGCCGAGCCGTCGAATTCTTCTACGACATCATTAGCCATTTTGTGTCCCAAACTCCATCATCACCAACAACGGCGCGCAATTCATCGGTAGGTAGTTTCACGAATTCTGTGAGGAGTACGACATCCAACTTGCCTTCGCATCCGTGGCCCATCCGAGGACTAACGAGCAGGTTGAACGCGCCAAATGCATGGTGCTCCAGGGGATTAAACCTCGAATCTACGACTATGTCGAGAATGCAAGCGGCCGGTGGGCCCAAGAACTACCCTTCGTGCTTTGGGGCCTGCAGACGACCCCCAATCGGACGACGGGCTTCACTCCGTTCTTCATGGCATTCGGTGATGAAGCCGTTCTGTCGACCGACATCGACTACGATTCCCCGTGAGTTCGGGCCTACAATGAAGAAGCGTCCGAGGCTGATGCCCTGGACCAACTCGACAAAGCACGCGACATCGTCATCCTGCGGTCGGTCAAGTACCAACAAAGCCTTCATCAGCTACATACTCGGTGGATCAAGGGTCAGGCGTTCAATGTCAGCGACCTAGTCCTGAAGAGAGCCAAACTAAAGCTGGGAAGCACAAGTTGTCACCTCCCTGGGAAGGGCCCTTTGTAATCAAGCGAGTTCTAAGGCCGACGCCTACAAGTTGGCGACCGAGAGCGGCGAAGAGCTCGAAAATGCTTGGAACATTGAAAATTTGCATCGTTTCTATGCACAATAAAATAAAATAAGTTTTTTGAGAAAATCTTGTCTCTTTTTGTTCTGGTCGACGGTGCGCGACCGAAAGGTCGACCCCTGCCACTGAGGGCTATCTGAGTGTCCCCTGCGACATGTTCGTCGACTCCTGCGAGAAGTTTGCTGGGTCCCACAGTGCAGGCCTCGAGGCCTCCTGCTCGGCCATTGGTCTGTGTAAGTTTCGAAGTTAAATCCCAATCCGCACTGGTGAGAACTCCGCAAGTTCCCTCGAGTCGACGTGATTTAACTAAGAACAGCGTTGCGGACCGACCCTGTTGTTTTTTCTCTCATGCTCCGCGCCTCTCGTTTTTGTTCGCAGGCTCCGCGCCTCGTTATTGTTCTAAGGCTCCAGACTGGCCCGCGCAATCTTCGAAGTTAAATCTCGACCCGCGCTGGCGAGAACTTCGAAAGTTCCCTCGGGTCGGCGTGATTTAACTAAGAACGGCGTTGCAGACCGACCTCGTCGTTCTCAGGCTCCGCGCCTCTCACTTTTGTTCTTAGACCTCGGCCCTCGTTTCTTGGGAGTCTTTACTTCCTGACCCACGCCAAGCGTGCAGACGACCTCGAATGTGCGAAGTAAATTCTATGTGCTAGCGTTAACGATTGATGACCCAGGTTGGTGACGCCCTATGACTGCATTGAGACTGACACTCAACCCTACAGGCTATACCCGATCTGGTACCTCGGTCAATGTCCAATGGATGACAAAAAAAGCGAAGTTGCAACGAAGCAAGGGTCGGATTAAAGTTCACTACTAATATTTAACAAAAGATGTCCAAGTACATCAGAAAAGTCATTATAGGAAAAATCAAAGCAAGACCTAAATCTACGGATTTTGGGGTGGCGGTGGAGGATCCTGGGGTCAGGTCGGCATCGAGCCGAACCTGCCCTGCACGAAGTTTTTCGACTGGAAGGTGGTGCAGAGATCCGCTGCGCGGGCTGCGCATCCTTCGTCAGTTGCGTGATCTCCGCCTTCGGGATGTCAGCGGCGAGGCCCTCAGAGACACGCGCAAGCTCGACATCCGGGTAGTGTGACATCACCAGTGCCAAGGCCAGCGTCGCCCCATCTTGAAGGGTGCCGATCCACGCGGTGGCAATCAGCCCGGTGAGGTACCCCATCACATACCGGGCATAATCCGCCTAGACGTTGTCGTCTTGCACCCCGACGAAGATGTTTCGGAACATGCGGCGCACATCCGCCATCACGTCCCGGAGAGTGCCAGTCGCGGCTGCAAAACCAAACAAAATTAAGTAGCTGACCCCACGTCGACCCTTCAATGAACACGATCTACAAAGACACAAACTGTCGCGCTCCTCTATTGCGACGCTAGTGGTGGTCTGCGCATCCTCCACCTCATCCCGCACGACAGCCACGTCCTCGTCAGCGGACAGATGCAAGTCCTTCAGCTCCGCGGTGAGCTTTGTGACCTCGTCCTCTGTGACCACAAGCTTTGCCTCGACAGTAGCACATCGCTCCACCATCTCCTTCGCCTTCGCCTTCGCTTCCGCCCACTCGGCCCGCTGGTTGTGCTCTGGACAAGGCAATCGACTTCAACCTTTCTATTCCTAAGGGAATAAGGAGGTTGGGTACAGGGTCGGGACTATGATACTTACGGACAGCAGCGAACTGCACTTTTGCAAGATCGGAGGCATACTTCTTCCTCTCGAGCCGCTTGGGCCTCTGCTCGAGCAGCTCGGGTGTCCTTCCGCGCCGCCGAGGCCTCATCCTAAGCGGCCTTGGTCTCTTCCCGCGTGACTTTAGCCTTGCGGCGGATCTGGTGGGCATGCTTTGACAATGCCTCTTGACCGGCCCGAGCCTAATCCAGCGCCGCGCGGAGGGACCCCACCTCAGCCTGCAGCACTGGGTCAGGCAAGGCCTGACCCAACGATTGGAGCAGAATCCTCTGCAGAAACTGGGTCAGATAGGTCAGTACATGTAAAATTTTAAATTATTCTAACTTACCCGCAATTCGAGCACAGTCGGGTGATCAAAGATGTCAGGATCCATGGCCAGCCTGTTAAGGAACTTCTTCAAGCCCTCGATGACCTCGAGGATGATGTCTCAGGCATCCCCCATCCGGGTGTCATAGTGAAGCGTGGCTCGCAATACCACTTCACCCGACCGGGGGGGGGGGGGTTTGACACCACCCACTGCTCTGAGCCGAGGCCCTGGAGCCGCCAACGTTAGCTGCCACCGCCGCCGCAACAGTCGTTGTCACGACGGCCTTCCTCGCCGCTTCTTCGCCGACCACCGCCGTCGGCCCCGCGGACGTGGCGCCCTAAGACGACACTTGGCTGCCTCCACCGACCGCCGTCGTCGGCTCCGCAAAAAAGGCTACCGGGGACGACTTGGTCGCCTCCCCTAGCTGCCATCTCATCGCTCCCATCAGCACCTACAACCACGGGGGACGGAATCACCACTTCCTCCGCAGCCTCTTCCCAACCCTTGACATCTGTGTCCGAGGGGGAGGCTGTGGGCCTTCCGCAACCGCCGCCGCCCCCTAACCTTCGGTAGGGGCCAATGGAGGCTGCGCAACCTCTTCTTCAACCACTGGCGCGCCGGTCGGTGGTTCCTGCTACTGGGGACATGGACATGGCGGGGCAATCGGAGCACCCGCCACTGCCACCGCCGCGGGGTCCGACCCCTCTCAGCGGACTTGCAGTGCGCCGCCCGCCGCGGTACAGGGGCACCAGCCACCCTATGAGAAACAAACAACATAAGTCCACCACCATCTAATGTACACAATAGTAAAGAGAAAACACAAGCGCAGGAACTTAAGCTCTCGACCGACGGATCAGAATGGCCCCGGTTGCCGCCGGCAGCGATTGTACGGCTTCTGAGGGCCGGGTTGTCACCGCTATGGCCACCCTCACGAACGACAACACCGGGTGAACAACCGGGGTGGGGACGGGGATGATGCTCAACCCGCCAAGCCTGATCCTTTTCAAGGGGGACCGAGGGGCCGGGTCAGACTCGGTGTCTGACCCCAAGTCCAGGTCATTTTCCAGATCCTCAGACAACGACGCATGAACTGGGCCGCCCGCTAGTTGCGCAGCCAAGGTGGCCACCTCCGCCCGGGTTGGTTGAGGGGGCAGGCTAAGGACCTGCGTAACGAGCCCTCTCGGCCTCGATCGACTGGAGGACCTCCTGTGAGACCTCTTCTTGGAGCCGCTCGCGCCGGCGCCCTCGGCCAGCTTTGAAGCTGCAGCTATCGCCGATGATCTAGACACTCGAGTCGGGGCTGGCGCTATGCGGACGGCCATCAAAGGCTGACCCACCGTTGGAGACATCAACGCCGGAAGTGAAGGGACACCCGACGGCACCGCCGCTAGAACGCGCGAAGAAGACCCGCCACCTGAATCAACATGAATAAGTTAAACCAACTGCTGTAATCGTCGCGCTAAAAGCAACAGAGACTGCAGAAGAGATCAACTTACCGGACGCGCGAACAGGGTCTCCGGCCCTCATGTGAGGGCCGCCTCCTCGTACCCTTCGAACGTGCGGGCGACACGACCTGCAATGTCGTCATCTGACAGCTCCTCCCCAACCACCAGGTGCATGGTGTCTTGGTCGCCGGTGCACTCGTGCATCTCCCGCTTGCGTCGTTGGAGCGGCACCACACGATGACCGACAAAGACAGCAGCCACCATGACGGCTGACAGCCCGGCCTCCTGAAGCTATCGGATCCGTGCAAGGTATGAAGTCAGCGCCTGCACCTCCTCGTCCAACGGCGAGGAAGTCCAGGAGTCGACGGTCGTGGCGGTCTTGTCGAGGTATGCCGAGACACGGGGGGCGACATTGGTGGCGTAAAACCACTCATCGTCCCAGCCCTTCAACGACTTCTTAAGGGGATGTCGAGGTACTCCCCCGACCGCGTGCTTCGGAGGCAGATGCTGGCGCATCTGTAGCACCAGCTGTTGCGAGCACTGCCTAGCCGTGTCACGTTGAAGAAGTACTTCCACAACCCGGCATGTGGAGAGATCCCAAGGAAGGCCTCGCAGAGCGTGATGAAGAGCGCGATGTGGAGCACCCCATTCGGGTTGAGATGATGGAGGCGGACTTGATAGTAGGTGAGGAGCTCGCGGATGAATCAGCAACTCGAAATCCCGAGCCCGCAGTCATGGAAGGAGAAGAAGGAAACGATCTCATCCGGCGCGGGCACCGAGACCTGCTGCTACGCCGCTGGCCTCAAGCAGATGATGTCCTGCTTTTGGAGGAAACCCTTCTCCGCGCGGTCCCTCAGGATGTCGTCGAAGATGGTGGATGCCTTCCATTCGGAGGCCATGGCTTCTGCGATGGCAGTGACGACGAACGGCGAGGTGAACGAAAACAGGGAAAGCAAAGGGCTCAGGAGAGAACAGGAGCGCGAGGAGGACGAAGGCAAAGGCAAATGGCAAGGGTGGGTTTCGAAATCCCATCCGACTGCCTTTATAGCCGAGGGAGGCGGACCGTTCCGTCCCCTCGATTGCTGAGACATGGTCCCACGAAGCAACGGAGAGTTACTTCCGTGTCATGATGGGCACCCCAACCGTCGGGCACTCGTAATTTTTGTACCTCACCCGTCGACAGGTGGGCTCGGCGCGAAGCTCTCGTTACATCCGCTGGTCAAAGTGACATCAGCACGCCTGTGCACACCTGTTGGGCACAGTAAATCACCTGCCACGCCAGACGGATGTAACGCACACGCGTGGACCACGGTAAAGGACAGCGGTTCAGCTTCGAGAACCATTCGTTATGCTCCACGTGGCCATGTCGGGGCGCCCGACGGTCTGCACGACAAACCATATACCGACAGCGTTCGCAACCCACTCGCTGACGGGTGGGCTAGAGGCAAACTCTTTTTGCCTCCGCCAGTCCAAATGACTGCAACTTGGCTGAATGCGCCTGTCAGGCATGGTAATTGCTTGGCTGGCGCCAGACGGACAAGAGGCGCACATGCGAACCACCGCGCGGGGCGACAGTTCAAATTCCAAAAACCATTAACCATCCTCCACGTGGACGTGACAGGCCCAAACCCGTACTTTGGAGCAGTCACAGGTCAGCCACCGAGATGTTCGATCCGACCCCTGCCCTTGAGCGCTGATCACCAAGAACGGCCAATCCGCTTGGCCTGTCCTAAGCGCAAGTGTTGAGCACGAACATACGACTCGCCCGACCTGTCCATTCTACGCACTTGAACACAAATTCGGCCACGAGCGCAGCCGGTTCCGACCCTCCCCCCCTTTGACTGACACTACGGATCGCCCGCTGATTTATTTATTGGTTTTACTTATTTTTTATATTCTAAAATTTTTTAAATTTTCATTTTTTAACTTTTAAAATAATATTGATCATTTGATAAATCAGAATAATTTAAAAAAAACCGTGAAAACCGAAACAATTTTCGTGATTTTGTTAATGCCGCGTCGAACTCTAGGCAAGTGATGCCGCTAGGAACTGAAGCAAGCATCGGGCGCAACGAGATTCGTCCGATGCAGCAGGCTAGCGGTGGATGATTAGGCCACGGCCACGGGGGATGCTGGCTGCCTGGCTGAAGGGGCGACGCGACTAGGGTTTCGTGATCTCCGGCGGCGGCTCGGAGGCGCCTCCGTCGAATTTCCTGGCCAGTTCGACGCACGGCTGTCGGCTGCCCTCCGTACCTCGTCGCTCGGTTCGTCCTTAGTACCAGTCCCGCGCTGCTCGGCTGCTGCCGTTGTCCGGCTTCGCCTGGCTCAGTCAACACTCCGATTGGCTCCTTCCTTAGCTAGTAACGATGGCCTGACTCAGCTCTCTGAATGATACTCGTTATCTCCATTCCATTTCGTGCGGTATTTGTTTTTCTTCGTTGCGTAATGCCTCCCTGAAAATTTCATCTGTAGTTTAAACCCTTTTTGTTGTGGTGGTGGGGGGGGGGGGGGGGGTTGTTATTTTTGTAGGGTTTATCTGACACATGTGCACTGTTTCTGATCCTCAATCTGCACATTTCTTTTTCTTTTCTTGTGCAGGATTCGTGTTGCAGAATGCAGTCTTTGCTCCGGAGCATCTGCCGAGCGGGAAGCAG
>BCLG01000221.1:66244-77564 GCA_001602295.1 Zoysia matrella
GGGGGGGGGGGGGGTTGTTATTTTTGTAGGGTTTATCTGACACATGTGCACTGTTTCTGATCCTCAATCTGCACATTTCTTTTTCTTTTCTTGTGCAGGATTCGTGTTGCAGAATGCAGTCTTTGCTCCGGAGCATCTGCCGAGCGGGAAGCAGTGGAGCCTCCGCAAAGAAGCTCTTGGAATGTGCCACGGTTACGCCTGCAGTTGTGGAGCCGGTTGCTAGTCAGGCGTCCGTCAGTGTCCTGAAGCCTTTGATTTGTCCGATTGGGGTTGGATTCTAACTAGATTGTGCATCATTGTTTTTCAACCCATTTTGTTTGTGATCCTGTATGTTCTGAACTCTATTGATCCTTTGGTTAAAAAAAGGGCAGCTCGATGCAGACAGGGACCAGGGAAAGATCTGACCACTTTGGATCTTTGTATGCAGCCTTTGTTTGATGTATTTAATTTTGTTTTGTGCAGCGTCAGGTCATTCCCTACCATGGTGGTTTCTGTATGAAGGCGTTGACACTGAGGAGTTTGTCAACAGTTGGAAATGCCGAGGTTGCTCTTGGGGAGGAAGATTCCACCTCTCCTGCAGTTGAGCACCCACCACGCATTAAGTTCAAGAGGCCTGACAAGACTGCCAGGCATATTATGAATGTATGCCTAATCGTGGAAAGTGGAAACTATAACGCTTTTACTAAAACACAGTAAATAGCATAATGCTTCTGTTATGTCACTGCAGATCTTGAACAAGGAGGCAGTTGAGAAGGTTCGCTCAGAGAGAGAGATTCCTGACGTACAGCCTGGATGTATCATTCAGATGAGACTGGTATAGCTTTATCACATTCCGAATTTACTCATTTAAGTCATGTTTGTGGTTCTAATCCTGCATATTTATAATAAAACAGCAAGTTCCTGAGAACAAAAGGCGTGAGTCTACATTGAAAGGGATTGTGATAGGAAGGCGCAATGCTGCGATCAATACGACTTTCAGACTGCGTAGATTAGTAGCTGGTGTGGGGGTGGAATCTGTCTTTCCGCTGTAAGTGAAACTGAGTATATATCTTCTCCATTTTGTCCTTTTTAACTTTTCACACAGTGCAACTTATCATGCTGGGATTTAAGTGTGACCCCGGTCTATACTATCCTTTTGCTTTGAGAATGAATTACTTGTTAATATCAAATTTTTAAATCATTCAACAAATGTAAGTTACATCTATATCTGTTCGTTTGTTAGGATGCTTGAAGGACATTCTTACTCTTCATAAATTAGGCTAGTGAAGCCAATTCCTATATGAGAAATGTTTGCTGGGCATTGGCATAGGGAAATTGCAATTAGGTGGTCGGATTTAGTTTGACACTGGCATCTGATTTTTCCCCCTTATATTCTGTAACTCCCCATATATCCACATACATGGAGGTTGCCACAAAAACACCTAAAATTGTGTGAAATTTTGGCAGAGTTGCCACTGTAATTTCTAACATCCATGGACAAAGGAATATAAACTTCGATAAGCATGATTATCAATAAGCACCAATTGACCATGCTAATTGCAATAACAACCATTCATCATGAAGCGAACGGCACAATGAATATTCTAGCCTTGTACTCTAAACTGAAGACTAAATTATAACAAAAGAAGGGGGTTGCTGTGTGTGTATGCTTAAAGTGATACTGCTACCCAGTTCCCATGCAAGTACAATTCAGATTTGGAAGAATGAACTCATATTATGAAAAGCAAACATTAAATCAGAACCAAGGGAAATAGCTCCAGAACAATGGTATAGTAGTTTCCATCTAAAATGGACGACACTTGAATAATTCCTTTGCATTTAAGAACCACATTGCACAAACGATGTTTACAAAATCCTCTTCACTTGCAGGAATGAAAGAAACCGCATGAAACTTGCACATGCAACAGGAACCAGAAATAATAATATATATTTTGAAGCACCATCATATGAATAGTTATCAAATGAACATATTCGAAGTGAGAAATGAAAGAGAAACAGTCATAGCCACACCACCAGAAGGTCATCATTGCAATTGCAATTGCTTTAATGAACTTCAACGAACTTCAACGAAAATTCAATGATGTTCTCTCGACACCGGAACCCTCAAACTCGTGGAATGAAAGCTAGACACAGAAACGTACTTAGGGAGGAACCAATATATTCAACACATCCCCTGATATTATTTGAGGGAGAAGGCTAAAAACCCATTTTGCCTGTTTTTCTAGGTCTCAGAGAAAAAAAACTGATCTCAGGTATTCGACTCACAACCTCTAACTTTAGCAATTGATGTAAATAAACACAGTTACAACATCTACGGAAAATTTCCTACAACTTTCCTTAATATCATATTCGTTGAATCATCCGGATGCCCTTTTATTTGTTTCACACAATAATGTCCTTCAGTTATGTTCTGACTTCGTAGCCTTGTCCTACTTGCTCTGGTGTTTCCATGAAAATTAAACAATTGGAAGCATGGCATGTCGATTCTTTTATTCTCAGGATCTTTGTACTTTGTTTTACAGTCAGTCACATCTATTCTATTCTAATATTCAGAATCAGCTTGAAGTTAAACGCAAAAGCCTAGTTACATGTTACCAATACACCCTTCACTAGTGCATAATACTTGATCTTTAGCTACGTTTTGTAATTTGAAATTTTGAATAATGACTACTATTACTACATTTCTCGTAAATAGCTATGAACTATTTTTTTTTTATAATTTTCATGATCCATTTCTTTTCCATTCAGTTACTCACCAAACATTAAAGAAATCAAGATCTTGGACCGGAAGAAAGTCAGGAGAGCTAAGCTGTATTACCTGAGGGACAGGATGAATGCACTTAAAAAATGAGTCAAAGTTTTTGCTTGGGCTTTAGCGTTTAGTCTTGTGAATCTGCATAGTTTCAGATGACATGTACATGCAGCCTGAGTAGAATTAGGACATAAGTTCCCACCTCTGGAAGTCACTATTTGCAGTTCTCATATTTGGTTTGACGCAGCAAATACAGGAATACTGCATTGTGATTTAGATAGCAATGTGGATCTGTCCTGTTTGAATTGCAGGCACTGGTGGACTTTACTGTGTCTCAGCGTGATAATTATTTTGTCAGATATCTAGCTGTACTTTACAATGAACTGTACCTTTTTACTACGGGCATTTTTACATACTTATTGAAATAGAGAAGCTGGAACATTAAGCTTATCAATTTGAAAATATTTTGACTTGCATCTTTCTTCCATATGTCAAATTTAGCAGTTTTACCACTAAAGCATGCTTGTGTGCACAAAAATAATCTATGTATTCAATGCCTTCTATTGTCAATCAGTATGTTACTCCTAATATTTACAAAGTTAAAAATAAATTAGTCCCGGCCTTTGTATTTCTAATGCTCTTGACTAAATCCTGAGCTTTTCATGTTCAAGCTAAGGATTAAGTTGATGGATCGCTTTCAACCAAAAGCTCGGGGCTTGTTACTTGGCCTAGAGGCCAAAATGGCTGTGATTGTGCTTTCTTGTGCAATAGAATCCATTAATTTATCTTCGTAGGGCTTATATATTTCAAACCTATTGTATACCATAGTGCACGCACTGAATTTATACATGTTTCCAGACATTGGCCTCATTTGTCACATATTCACTCCCCTGCTAGCATGTACATGGTTTACGTAAAAATAGTATGACTATTGTTCTTCATGGATTCATATACCAAGTAATCAGCTTAATGAGATGTCTTGTATTATGAAATGGAGTATGTTCTGAATTTGAAAGACTAGAATCAGCTACCCTTTATTTGAGAAACTGTGGCATAACCATTATGTGTGTGTCAAAGGGCAAGGAGCTACCATTGGCAGACATGCTTGCACAAACACTTTCAAGGGATATGCTGCAGTTATCAAAACTCAATAACCGGGTGGCATTGCGGACTGGAAGCTGTACAATCGCTTGTATGAAATTAAACTCTTAGACCACCCACAATGCACCGGTGCTTGGAGCCACCGTGGAAGAATCTTCCAAGCACCGATTGCAACCATTGCAGGTACCGGTTTCTGAACTCAAAAATTTAGCATCGGTGAAAGCGGAAGCACCGACGCTTGAGAAAGAGAGTGAGGTAAAAAGAAAGATAAAAATTCACCAGGCAACGATGCCACCGTTGTGGCCCTTGGATAAAATGAAGCATCAGTTCTTTGATGATATTGATTTGACCTTTCAAGCACCCCCACCACTGCGGGTGGTCTTATGAGGGCCGTTTTACTTCCTAGAACGAAAACATCAAGGACTTTTAATTCAATATTTATTCATCGTGTTTTGATCAATGTTTCAAAGAAAAGAAAAGGTTCTTCAAATTCTTTAGTCTTACAGGAACCGTTGGTTGGTTCTGCTTAAATTATTAGGCCCTGTTTACAACATGTGAATTTTTTTTATATTTTTGTGTTTTTTCTTTGAAATTAAAATGATTCATGTGAACTTCTTGTGTTCCAAATGGGGCCTTAGCTCTAGAGATCCGTATAATTTGTCTCACGGAAGCTCTGTACATGGGATCTTAGCTTCAGAGATCTGTATCACGTCTCACTGAGGCTTTGTTTGAAACGAAGGGAATTTCACACGTGAAATTGAATTGATTTCTATAAATTTTTTACATGATTCCTATGAAATTTTTATATTCTAAATGGAAAATGATAAAATGTTAGTCTAAAAGTCGTCTTGCATTTTTAGGAAATTTTAAAAACCTAGGAGTATATGCACACGTGCAACTACTACTTTTGGCGACTATTTCAGTAACCTACAACCATTTATACCCTTTGCATGTAACACAAAATTATGACTATTGGATATAGTCATACATTAGTCACAGGTTTCAGTGTCACTGGTCCGTGGGTTCACTTCTAAAGGTCCTAGTTTTATGTTACAAATGGTGCAAATAGTTAGTTTCTAAAAATTAATCTCAAAAGTTATAGTTTTGTGTTAGCAACATCAAGGTGGTGAGTTTGATCCTAGGGTAGATAAATTTTAGGCTGAGGTTAAATAAATGCCCATTCGTCATGTCTCATTTACTTGATTGAACTTAGCTGTGGTGTACGGGGCCTTGTATACGGGGTAGGACACCCGCCGTTGCTGGTGTTGCGGGTAAGTTGACAACAACAACATACCAGTGCAGGAGAGAATTAGGATAGTACCACTGCAAATTAATCGAAGTTAAAAAGATTTTGGAGCTGTAAATTGTCATCGAAAATCTTTTTTAGCTGGAAAGTACTATCGCCGTGACCTTTTCCAGCAAGTGTGAACTGTTTCGTATTCCAAGGAGAGAATATTTTGAAAATCCCAAACTTGCCCTTGCCTGTTCGTTCTGTTCTAGCAATACGAACAGCTTGAACGCAGGCAACGTCGCCTGAGCGCCATATTCAAGGTCCACAAAACCATAAAAATTAATTAGCCATTTTTTACATTTTTTTTAAAAAAAATTTGATCAGTTTCATCGGATGACTATTTTTTTTAAAAAAAATTTAAAATTTGGAATTTTTAAAATCGGTAATACGGAGGGAGAAATCAGTCGGTTTCCAAATTTAAACTTAAAAACCGATAAAACTTGAAAAAATCAGCCAGTAAACCAGAAAATCAACCTGTTTACTTATAGCATTTTTATCAGATTTTGTTTTAAGTTATTTTTTAATTTAGAGTGTTTTTATTTAATTTTTACGGT
This sequence comes from Zoysia matrella, assembly GCA_001602295.1. Taxonomy (NCBI): domain Eukaryota; kingdom Viridiplantae; phylum Streptophyta; class Magnoliopsida; order Poales; family Poaceae; genus Zoysia; species Zoysia matrella. The sequence goes on from BCLG01000221.1 coordinate 71,943, forward strand.
TTTCGTCGAAACGGTGAGGACTGTTTTGCCGGTTCAACCGATAACTAACGCAGGCTATGCTCTTCCACTGCCGCGAGTTCAGGTCGCCTCCCACTCACGCGCACACTCTGTTCGTGCAAAACACCCAGTGCGTGTGGAGCAGAAAGGTGCCATTTGAAAATGGTAAACAAGAGTTAGTCTATGATTGAGAAATTAATAAATAATGGGCTAGTATAAGTGGTGAGGATCATCCGCATTAATTGATGCTTATTTTTAGATTTTCATTGACTACATCTTTGACAAGTTATTTCTATAAATATAATTATCTTGATTAACATAATGTTTATATTTCTAGGCTCATCATGAAAATATTTTTACAATATATAATTTGTATAATAATAAAATTAATTAATTTACAAATATTATTAGTCAAAAATATAGTCAATAAATTCTAAAAATAAGGTTCTATTGGGACAGAGAGATTAATAGAATAGATAAATGAAGAGTCTAAATAACTTTCAATGTTTCTCAATCTCATTCCGTCTCTTTTCTAACAATTCAAACACCACCCGAAGGTAACAAATCCAAGGGTATTTGCGTTCTTTCAATTGTTACTGTTAGGATTGCACGTGACAAATAACGTCGATAGTGTTTTCCAATGAAAAATGATTTGCGATGGTAATCTATAGCTCTGGATATTTGCAATGCTAAACTTCAACTCCAAACCCTTTGCGATAGTACTATCCTAATTCTCTCAATGTGTTGCGTCACGTGTAGCTTAATACCCAGACGGATGTAAAGTATTATTACTGACGAATTTGTTGCCAGCAGTTCCAAGAAAATCAAGTTCCGGTTTGGAACTAATAAGTTCGGCAATGAAAACCATTCATCATGGTAGACAAAATGTTATTGCATCGTGATTATTATTAATTCTATTGAAACTATAAAGTTCCCATATATAAGTCGACACTGATGAGCTAGGAAGACTTACCATAATCAGCACCTTTCTTGAGGAACACCCAGAACGTGCAAGAATCTAATAAAAAGGCACTACAATTTTTTTCCCTGTGATAATGCAGCGATCTAATGAGTCCATGTTTTAGATTCTTCACTTTTTATATTATCTGGTAAACATGGTGAATATATTCTTTGAGCAAGATGGGTCGCTTTCGGCGTGGACGATGATGGAAAACAATGCAGGAATATATGGTTCTCGACAAGTAATCTTGTTTGTTTTTCCCTTCTCTACTGTGAGAGGAATAAGAACAAAATAACAAGCAAAAATACAAGTTGAAAAATAATGAGAAAAAGCTAGCTACTCTAGCGGAATAGGGAACTGGCACGCACACTGATGACGCAAATTAATTCTTACCGCCCAGCTGTAAATGTAAGTGCTTTATATAGATTCTCTAAATCTAATGAAAAAAGGTCTTTTCACTCTTTTACGTTCGTGAAGAATATAATATGCACTGAAGAATTAACCGCAAGTAATTAAATGGTTTGTATGTGTTTCGTCATTAAACAATGTTTTGACTTCACGCATAATATAATTATATGTGTGTCATGCTGAGGTGCTTTTTTATTCCATAACTAGTCATTATGCATGATCTGAAGTTTGTAAAAGGACATTTATTCGATTCAGAAAACTTGGTAAAATGCTAGATTTACGGTGAAGTGGTGAAATAAGACGTCAAAAAAGGTAGCATGATGACCAGTTGGACGTTGCAACCCATGCCCTTTCAGCACTATAGAGAACTCGCTGTTTTTGTCCCGTGACAACCATTAAAATTTTTTGGTTTTCTTGAATGGGTCTTTGCCTTTGAGATCGTAAGAGTTTGTCATTAGGTTTTCGGTCGATACATGGAGGTCAACTTATGTTCCCATCGTTAAATGTACGCTGGTGCTCGAAACTGTTAGTAAGCTTTAACGAAATACACGTCTAAACTTATTAATTTGTGGTACATCAAATTAGTTGACTAAGCTAATTTTAAGCGTTTAGTTCTTCTAACATTCGTCAAAGGGATGTGTCGGTTACAGGCCTACCTATCCACGAACGCAGAGGTGATTTGGGTCTTCTAACATTCGTCAAAGGGATCACGGTGTGATTTGAGTTTTAATGGTCCATAATTAAAAGAAAATGGCGGTGAGATTATTTCACCTTGGTCGTTTGATGGGGTGAGAGGCAGCTTATAACCTTCCATTATTTTAATCATACATAGCACATTCGAGTTGACTCTTTTACATGAAGCGAGACAGAAAAAAACATAAAAGAGGTGCTATGTATAAATGTGCGAGCCCACTCCATGTCCGCGTTAGTCCCATGGTATATATGTGACTATATTGAACATAACAAAAAGATAATCTCAAAAATATGATTTTTTTTATGTTCGATGTAATCACATACATATTTAAAAATATCAAATTCTACTCCCTTAGCTAGTTTTAGAGGCATTTTAGCCTTTTTCAACTTAGATCCATTAGTATATAACAGTTAGTGCGAATAAGAGAAGAAAAATTAAGAATAAAGACGAATAAGGGAAGAAGAAAATTTTAAAGATGAATAAGAGAATGGATAAATTTTTTTACAGCGAATAAGAAATTTGCTCTTCTATATATGTATCCCTGCAGTGATTACTTAAAAATCTTTTAGGGCACAAAATGTTTTAACTTTTTGTATGCAAGATATATTTTAGTATGATCACATATTTTTTAACATACCTCAAGTAAGCACAATTGTTCGATTTCCTCAAATGCGAGACATATATAATACTTCCTTTGTCCTAAAATAAGTGATATTTTTGTCTTTTAAAAATCAATGTTTGACCATTCATATTATTCAAAAAATTATGACAATATAAAAAAAGTCATCCTTAAAATATTTTTAGTAATAAAACATTATTATAATAATTTTTTCATATATTTTTTCAATTATATGAATAGTTAAATGTTAATATTAAAATTCTAGAAAGACGCTTATTTTAGGATAGAGGGAGTAGAAGAAAAGCCAACTCCACACTGGCTTAACCGCAACCAGTTCATTGGTCAGACTACCAATGCATTACTAGTGGAAAAATATTAACTTACAAAAATAATATATTAATATTAAAATTTAAAATTTCTTATTGTTCACTATAAATTAGCGGATGGATGGTAGCGGACGATCTGAAATAGTTTTGTTTTGTTTTTCAACAACTTTCTTTAATGTTATATATTTATTCTGGGTAGCTGTATTTTATTAAGTAACAATAGTCTTTGTGGTCTAAGATATGAGAGATTTGGAAGAGCTTGTCGGTTAGATTTGTAAGGGTATCTGTGAAAAGAATTCTTCCGTCAGATTTGTAAAAAGTGATAGATTTAAGTGTATTTTTTCAGATTTGTAAAAAGTGACAGATTTAAGTGCATTTTTTTTGCACGTAGTCCAATTCATCTCTGTTGAGAATATTTTGCTAGGTGTGCATAGAAAAAAAAAACTGTATTTTTTAAAGAGTGGAGATATATTTGACCTTTTGGAGCCCACGATAAAGTTAGAATCTAGCTTTTGCAAAAAGTCCAGTCTAATTGTTTAATGGCATACATATGAGATGAGAATTTTCATTCTTTTATGCAAGACATAATCACCTCACTCATACATGTAACCGAGTCAAATACGTAAAACAGTGGCTATACGTCTCTAACTTTTCTACTAGAATTGATACGCAATCACAAACTAGGAGGCCCTTGCAACATTAAGAATCCTCTGGCTTTTTTTAGCAGATAATCCACGGACTTGGCCTACGGTGCTTAGTATTTTTCATTTATGATGACACCCATTTTTTTCAAATGATTCTTCCCACTTTTTTTTTATGAAATATCACAATAAGATCGCATTGAAATTCTTCTTGTCAAAAAAAAAATGAATGAAAATAATTTGTGAAGAACAAATCCTTGCAAGACATTGGATAAAACTTGAACCCAGATATTCCACTATCAGTGACTGTTGTCGATCTTCTGCGTAAGACACTCCGATGGTACTTATATTATGATTTGGAATGTTTTCTCGATGACATAAAAAAGAATTCCCAAAAAAACGTAAAAGCTATTGGGCTCGTACGTATGCATGTGTGTGAAAGGTAAGCACCACTCTGCGCTTGCACGAATTTAGCATCCGATCGACTCGGAAAGCACAAAAGCAAACTCCCATGGTCCACAAAAGATGACCCGTACAATCTCATGGATGAACAACTGGTTGGCTCGGTTGCAATCCTTTATATTTCACTCAGTATTTTGGAATCTAGAGCTGACAGAGTAGGCCGGTTGTTCCATTCCATGAGACGGAAAAGTAGATCGAAAGGTGTGTTTAGGCTGTCCATGAACAATGGAATCAGCAGGCAAGGGCTGTAGAGATGTAAGGCCAAATTTAACAGGGGGCACTAAGCTTGACTGACATTTGACACACCTAAATAAAATTAACCGATCGTTTGCCAGAGGAGGCTGTAACAGCCAACAGTTAAGAGCATTGTGCATTGATCTAATTCGTTAATATACATGATGCAAAATATCAGAAGTCAGAAAAATTTTTAGTGCATGTGTCCTGCAGAAAGAACTGAGCAACTTGTGATCGGTATGATTCTCCCTGTCTTTAAATTGTTGTCGTTAGGACAAAAAATTTATTTTATTATGAGCTATAATTATTATGCTAATTAACAACAACAATTTAATAACAAAGTGAGTATGATTTTTTAGGAACGATTATATTAAGAGTTTAAGACTATATGCTTACAGAAATAAATTACTGAATCAAGTTCTTAGATACATATGAGCCACACACGCGAAAAACCTTGTAATGGACCGAGGCATCAGCATCTAAGAACACACAAGAAAAATAACATTTAGATACATCCCTGCATTGATCAATTGTTCTACTTTATAATTTGGGCAATATAAAGCACATCTTCTTTCTATCCTTGTGTCGTTTTCACATTTGTGATCATGATAACAGAGGGCAACAGATGCTTGCACCCACCACGTCATCCAAGGAACATGTACGAAACACATAAACCTTGTATCATAAGCGATTGGCAATCATATTCGAATTCAGGCCATGAACTTATGACCACAAACATTGTTCCTTTGTGCATATGTACTGTAACATTCCGTCCATATTCCCACTTAATTTATGGATCAGATTAGAATCATATAACTTCAAAATTATGCTTGTATGAGAATCATATATAACATTAGCTTAATACTATAAATATGCTTGTAAAAGAAATAATATCATGCACTACCATCAATCATACATAGATGCAGCCCATTACCCTGCTAAATTTCTCTGATGAAAACAACCATGGGTTACTAAATTGAGCGTATTGTACTAGTTAATGAACTGTGTCAGTATGAGATATTCTCTCTAGTTTTAAAAATATTGATACAGTTGAATTTTAACATCAACTTTGATCCTTCATCTTATTCAAATAAGTATTATAAATATAATATATTTTTTATAATTTACTTTATTATTATTGATATTTAAAATATATATGACTAATAATTTTACACATTTGAATAAATTTTTTAATAAGATGAATAGTCAAAGTTTATGTTAGAAGTCGTGTCAATATTTTAAAACTAAAGGGAATATTTGGTAGTCACACTTGTATGTAA
>BCLG01000221.1:77683-100388 GCA_001602295.1 Zoysia matrella
ACCTTGTGAAGATAAAATTACCAGCATGTTGCCACCAAATCAATTAGAGCAAGAGAACATAGTCAGTATTACTTCTCCCAGAAATACATAGAAGTAAATTTGAGTCTGAAGGTTTATATTTGAAGTATAAGAACACTACAATCAGATAGATGCGTTGCCACAGTCACTATTGATATCACATAACAATGCAATAAGGAAATTATATGAAATTAAGTTTAAAGAAAAACAAACATAGCTGTACAGATTTTTTGTAACTGATAAGAATTGATGTAGAAAAATACTTACATCAAAGTATCAGATCAAGAGGTAGATATAAATAGCACAATGATACCGATATGCAAATATTCTCCTCTGTAATAATTAGTTAGAGACAATTAGCAAACAGCATACAGTACAGGCCCATTTCGAAAAAAAAGGGTACAGGCAAATTAAATGCATGCACTTTTGAATTGGTTTCTTCATCAACATATGAATATCCAATGAGCACAACTTGTTTAGTTTATCAAACAATATGGTTGTCGCTGCTGCCGGAGTTGCTTTCTCAGCTCCTTGCCAGAAGTTGCCTTGGGGATATTGTTGGCAAAGATCACCTCCAGGATCTTCTTAAAGGTGATCACCTAAAACAGTAGCAGGGTCCTATATAAATGAAGAAAGCGTAATTAACGACAACAGTTCAATGCATCTCTAGTTATCTCATTAGGTTTATCCTAATGTATAAAGTATTGTAAGCTAATCCTTTTTCTTTGGTAATTAGTTTAGACCAGTCCTGCTTGTTACTTATATATACTCTTGGTATGCAGACTGAAATTGTTTAACAGAGATAAACTTTACGTATAATAAGATCGGGCATGGAATCGATAATTTACCTCGGACTGAGCAGGTAATGATGCTGAAGCAACAACGAAATCCACTATTAAAATCCAAAAATGTAGGAGAATTTCTCGCCGAAAGTCTTTAAGAAACATCGTAGCAGCAATGGCAGCTTTTTAATCTGCAGACAGATGAAACATCATAATCAGGCAGAATGGATTATGAACCAAGAAAGTAGAAAGGATAAAAAATAAAAGAAAATTCCTTACATCAATATGTGGCAGTGCCAATCTTGGAAACTTGCTTGACAGATTAAATGTTGGCTTGAAGGCCTTTGTTGGTGGGAAAGCAACCGCAAATGTATTGTGTACCTGAAGTTTATCGGCATATTTACTCCATATCTCCCGATGCCAGAAGATACATGACTTTGGTTTCTCATTTATGTCCTGTAAGTAATCCCTAAGGATATTAGTTTTATTTCATACAGAGTGAAAATACAGAGATGATTTGAAGTTACTTTATAACAAACCTGCAAAAATAAACCAACTTAATTCGACAGTGAATCTAGAGGTAGATCTTCTGTCCCAATAGCATGAAAAATCCTGGAAAGCCCATACACAATCAGTCTTCTACGCAGTACAAATATAATGTCAAAGTCACCAACAGTTTTAACATTCAGCAAGAATGATATTTTATGTTAACTCAAATCACTACTCAATCAGCATTAAGTTAAAGCACAAGCAAATCCAGGTCTAAAAATTAACTCTATTAATGGCTCTTGCTCAAAGTAAAAAAAATAATATGCAAGTACAATGCAACTCCAGAACAATCATATGCGCGACATATGAATATATATGGTAGAAATGCGATTGTAGAAAAAATTTACTCTAGTAAAGTGCAGGTTTCAGGTTTGCCATAGAAAAAATCTGTTTTGGTGTGGACTACAATATTTTGCTGCTTATTGTGGGATAATACAATTCTTGATAGCTATATTTTCAAGAGCTGTGAAGTAGAGCTAATTTTACATAGAGCAGTGTGCAAAAAGAGCAACACATTGATATGATAGCTAATGACTGGACTTGCACGTTTGTTGTATTTTCAAGAGACACAAAATAAAATATATGACATAAGTGACCAAAAGGACTACGCATGAATATGGCAGCTACTAACTGGACGGATGCGGACTGTCTGGTTTGAGCTCCTTGGGTCAGATTTCCTCAGCAAAGGCGTCCTAGTCCTTGTAAACTTCATGTAGCAGGAATCATGCTTCAGCAAATCGTGGACTGCTCCGCTGTGCACTCTTGAACAATGCTGCATTTGTCATGATTATTCCATTTGCAGCGGGCAACATGGGCAAGGGTGTGATGTTAACATGAGCAAGCTAGATGCGAAGACAGGCAACCAACAGAGCAGCATACACAAAGAATAAACAAATAAAAAATATTCTACATTTCAGCATGATTGATCCAGAAAAAAAAATAGTTTGTGAAAAGAGATAGTTCACTGTCAACAACTTATCATCGGTTGGTAAAAAGCTCTTTTAGTGACTTTACCATAAGTCGGTAACAGTTGGACAATGATTCATAGCTATCTTATTGAAGCATCATCAATGAGGAACACTTACAAAGGAGACTGAATAAAATAACTTTGAATACGGAATGAACCAAGAAGAGGAACCAACCTTGCATCTGAGGGAACAGAATCGGAAGGGATCGAACAGCGCTTGTTCGTAGATTTTGCAAATGTAATTTCACTGTGAACTCTCTTTGAAGTAATAGAAATATGTGAAATCGAGTATGACTAGGCAAAAATAATTTGTGTTTCAACTTTTATGTACAGGTTCTTTATGTATAGGTCCAACTTTTTGGGACAATCACTAATGGAAGAAATACTACAAAGCTCATAGAATTTGAGATTCACAGCAAATATGCTCAGAAAAATAACTGACAGTCTAAAACATCACATGGTTTGAACTGCGCAAGCATGAACCGACATGAAATTTTACACCTTATTACCTAGCATCAAAAAATTCTTTAACACACGTGCTGGGTTCCAAAATTGTACTGTGGGGGTGGTTCCCATGAAGGGAACTAACTGATCAGCAGTTCGCTCTGCTTCAACTGCCGGTGGTGCCTGCAACCCGCCATCTGCCTTTGCGAGCTCGCCATTGTTAGCTTCATGACCTTTGAAGTTTTTTAAAAAGTATAAATTAATTTTAGTGATTGAGTGGATACCATAGATAATAGTTGTGTTATAGATACCACCTGCTAATTCTATAACAATGTGGTGGGCTTCTTCGGTAGATGATAAAGACGATCCCCAGAAGAGGAGTTGTCGGGCGTCAGAGGACCAAAACTAAAGACTAGTTAGAGAGTCTATAGAAACGTCGGCACTATTAAGAGAGTAAAATCATTTGTTTAATGTCATATAAGTGTTAGAGGGTGTAAATGCTCCTTAGATTCTTAGAAGGCACTAATAAAGATGGCAGAGGAAGCGAAGTCGAAGACCGGAGCTCAAGACCAGCTAAAAATTTAGTCACCGGACAGTCCGATGAACCCTGGAGGAGCCAGTCCAGAGAGAGGTGCTCTCTGAAGTCGAGAGGATGAGTCACTAGACAGTCCATCGGTGCAATGATCGGACAGTCCTGTAAGCCAGAAGCTAAAGTACAAAAAAGATGTCTTTGAGAGTTCAAAAGTGAAAGTCAGTGGACAGTCTGGTGTCCTATGAAATGGATTCCAGAGAGGGTGCTTTTCTGACTGAGAAGGAAAAAGAGTCACCGAACAGTCTGGTGATCTAGTCACCGGACAGTCTGATAATTGCACAAAGGAGTCAGTTTTATGACTTCACGTCCTAACGGTTGTTTTTGGCTTGAAACCTATTTAAATTGTGGAGAAGGACATTTTTTGTGTGCCCTTGATCAGAATTGCTGGAGCAAAATTGTGAGAGGTCAAGAGACACCATCAAGAGAGCACATTGCAAGATTGAAGATCTTTGGTGGTAGTAGGAGAGTAATAGGGAGCATTCATACATTTCTATAGCTTGTAAGGCTTGAGCTTCTGAGAAGATTGTGGAAGATAACGCCAAGTTTGTACGCGGTTCCAAGTCCCCCGCTCGAAAGGGACGTCAAGAGGGAGCGCTCAAGCCTTGTAGGCTTGCTCTAACGCTTGAGTATTATGTGTGACAGCCGGGCCGCCGATGTCTTCACTCTAGGAGTGAAGCGTACCTTGTGAGCATCGTTCCAAGAACGATGGGAGGGACCAGGACTCTAACAGAAATGGTCCAACGAGGATTAAGGGAAGACGCCTGCGTTCTGAGACCTCAAGAAAAAATCACTAAGCACTCTCTATCTCACTCTCTTACCATTTGAGTAGTATGATAGGTTGTTCTTTGATTCTTTTTTGTGGCTATCGTGCTAGTGCTTGCTTGTTGTTATTTCTTTATCACTAGCATTGTTAAGGGTCTTGGCCTACTAGATTTGTTTAGGTTTGCTTCCGTTACGGTCAAGTCTTATAGTTTTAGTTTGTAGCGAAATTAGTACTATAAGTCTACCGATTCAACCCCTTTCTCGGTGTCCTTGATCTTTATAAGTGGTATCAAAGCTAAATGCTCATTTTCGGGCTTCATCGCGTTGAGTAAGGGATGCCAAAAGGGATAGAGACTCTGCTCGGATTTAATGATGATGATTACTCTTATTAAAAGGCTCGCATGCAAGCCTACCTAGAGTCGATCGATGGGAAAACGAGGCAAGTTACTAACAATGCTATGAATGAGAATGAGAGACTTGATCCCATTTTCATTAAATACAATGCTAAAGTCAAGAATGTCATGTTTGGATGTATTTTTAAAAATGTCTTTTTTATAATCAATGCATCATCCACTGCGCATGAGATATGAATTCAATTGCAAAACATCTATGAGGGCTCCTCCGAGGACAAAGAAGAGCGTTACTATGTTTTTTAAATAATATAATTCCATCACTATGCAACCTCATGAAAAAGCTAATAATGTTTATTCTCGTTTGCATGTAGTGGTGGAGGAGATCAACGCCTTGAGCCTCAAGGACAAAATTGATGATGGGGAAATCATGAGGAAGCTCTTGAGGATGTTGCTGCCGAGCTACAACTCTATTGTCACGTGTCTCTTCTAAGCCAACTTGACTACTCTCACCGTTGACGTTATGCTAGGCAAGCTCACGGCCTACGATGGATACATGTTGGGCAGCTCCACCGGCTCTCAATTGTCCAAAAATCTTGCCCAACAAGTTGATCAAGAATCACCCAATGACAAAAACAGGAGGAAAAAGAAGAAGAAGAAGGTGCAGGAAGATGAGAATGAGGAGAGTAATAATGAGGACCTTGCGCTCTTGATGAAGAAGCTATTTTGCAAGAGAAGACCCTCATCTTTCAAGAGAAACTTTGGGTGCTTCAATTGTGGCAAAAAAAAGGTCATTTTGCTAAGGATTGTCCCAAGTCCAAGAAGAAGAGCAAGAAGGAAGCATCTAGTGAAAGCAATGATGAAGAACGCAAGCCAAATAGAAAATTCAATAAGTTCTTTGTCAAAAAGGAGAGCAAGAGCAAGGAGAAGAAGAAGTCCTCGCACAAAGCTTATATTGTTGGTGAGTGGCTCACCGATGATGATTCGAACTTTTTATCTTCTAGTGAAGAAGAGCTCGCGGGTATTGCCATGACAAGCTCCACCAATGAGTTACCATCACCTTCGCTATGCTTGATGGTCCGATGTTGTGAGGGCTTCATTGATGAGGATGATGATCTTGAGGAAGAAGAGGAGAGCTATGATGATGAAGATAATGGACCAAGCTACAATGATCTTGTTCTCTTACTCAAGAAGACCAACAAAACTATTATCAAGAAGTACAAGTAGATTGAGGTGGTGACCAAAGAGCATAAAGTGACGGTATTTCGAGTTCGAGAGCTTGAGGAGGAGCTTAATGCACTTAAGCACTCTCATGGTGTTCTACTTGAGTCCTATGAGGATCTCAAAGAGAAGCACGTAGACCTAAATGAGAAGCACAATGCATTGGTGCTCTCCCATAGAGCTTTTGATCTTGACTCTCTCCTAAACTCCTAAGAATTTAAATGAAGCTTCTACTTCTTGTAATCTAACCTTTCTAAGGAGAGTACTACTTTTGAGCTATCTATTTTGAATGAATACACGAAGTTTAAGGAGGAGAGAGATGTCGTGATGGATGCATTCTAGTAGCTTACTAGAGGAAGGCAAATATAAAAGGAAATCTTAAGCAAGAACCTCATCAACAATCACAATCACAAGGGCTTAGGATCATATCCTTCCTCTATCAAGATCATTGACAATCAAGATGAGATACCCGAATAGATAGTCCTGCTCGTGGCAGATGACTACTATTGTGAGAAGTTTTGCCTTGATGGTCACCGCTTCATGGATTGTCTCAAAGTGATCGAGCCTAAAATTATGCCTAACGCTAACCTTTTCCATGAGGATATGTACTTCAAGCTTTTCAGCGATAAAGATGAAAAAGTGAAGGTCAAGCCGCTCGGACTGCCAAATGACAAGAGGACAATCAATAAGATATGGGTCCTCAAATTGATCGTGGACAGAGAGCGAAAGCCAAAACTCTATTGAGTTCCCAAGAAGAAGTGAGGGGGTCTAGGTGGTGGACCGTGAAGCGAATTGAAGCTTGAGATGGAAGATTCTTGAAGTCCACCACATGTCGATTGAGCTACAACGCTAATCTACTCTTCAAAGAGCTTATTCTTGTACATAGTAAAGTAAGTTTCTTTTCTTGCAATGCATGGTAGATAAGACTCCTCCATGGACTAGACGTTTACACTATCATGCATCATGTGTAAAAAGATAAAAGAAAAGAACAAAAAAAATTAGATCAGTGCCTAACCACCTTGAGATATTCATATGCATGGGAGAAAAGCTTGAGGAAGTGGTTTGGCTATCTCAAGGCAAAGCAATGGGCATATGGTGAATAAGCTTGAGATGGGTCAAACTTGACACTAAATAGGTTTCTTTATGCAATGTTTTTAATTTGCCTGCATCTATATGACAAGCTATAAATTCTCTCGCATTAGACTAGCTTGTTTGCATGCATTACATATAAGAACCATGGAGGAGATATGTTACTCTATGGAGAAAGTGACTATATTGTCCATATAGATTCACATACTCCACAAAGAGTAACCAAAGAAAAATTGTGAGCTTCATGCCCATTGAACCCTGTGCTTAACAGTCTCTAACATCTATTTACGAGGATCATGATCTAAAGGTTCATACATTCTCTTTTTGGAGCCTACTTCTCGCTTTTGTTTTTATCGCTCGATCTTAATTGCGATTTGCGAAAATGCTAAACTCTTCGTGAGTTATCTATTTGCAAAGGAGTGTTTGAGAGTTCTCTTTCTAGACAAGTGTGGTGTTTATTTGGTTCTTTGGTGAGGACACTTCAAGTCTAGAAAAAATTCTTTGATTCTGTAATTCTTTAAGGTCACCGAACATTTCGACGCCTTCACTGAACATTCTGATGACTATATCTTTTGGATGAGTCACTTTGCGGAATTGGACGAACACCGGACATTCCGGCAATATCACCGGACAGTCCGATGACTGGAAGAGGAAGCGGGTGCCTCTCTGAAATTGAAATTCTCTAGACACCAGACAGTCCGGACTTTCATAGTCATCGAACACTCTTTTTGGACCGAACAGTCCGGTGTTTGGCGGTTTCGGCGAAATCACAGCCATCTATGGCCATTGATTTGTTTTAATCTAAACGCATGTGGGGATTTTTCTTTTTCACTTGAAATCTCGTTATAAGCTTCATGAACTTTGAAGTCACCTAAAAGGTATGAATTAATTTTGGTGATTGAATGAACAACCATAGGTAATGATTGTGTTATAGGTACTACCCCGCTAATTTTACATCAATATGGTGGGCTTCCTCAGTGGATGACAAGGACGAACCTAGAAGAGGAGTTGCTGTGCTTCGAAGGACCAAGGCTAAGGACTAGCTAGAGAGTCCATAAGAACATTGATACTATTAAGGGAGGTAAAGCCATTTGTCTCCTGTCATACAAGTGTTAGAGGGTGTGAATGCTCCTTAGATCCTCGAAAAACACTAAAGATAGCAGAGGAAGCGAAGTCGAAGAGCGGAGCTCAAGAACCTGCTGAAGACTCAGTCACCGGACAGTCCGGTGAGCCTCTGGAGGAGCCAGTCCAGAGAGAGATGCTCTCTAGAGTCGACATGAAGCAGTCACTGGACAGTCCGTCGGTGCAATGACCAGAGTCCGATGAGCCAGAACCTGAAGTCCAGAGAAGATGTCTCTGTGAGTCCAGAAATAAAAATCACTGGACAGTCTGATGAAGGTATGCACCGAACAGTCCGGTGTCCTATGGAGTGGACTCCAGAGAGGGTGTTTTCCTTGCCGTGGAGGAAAAAGGGTCACCGGACGGTCCGCTGTTTGCATAAAGCAGTCAGGTTTATGACACCATATCCCAATGGTTGTTTCTGAGCTTAGATTATTTAAACCGCGGAGGAGGACGTTTTCCTGTGTGCCCTTGATCAGAATTGCTGGAGCCAAGTTGTGAGAGGCTAAGAGACACCACCAAGAGAGTACATTGCAAAATTGGAGATCTTTGGTGCTAGTAAGAGAATGATAGGGAGCATTCATCCACTTTTAGAGCTTGTAGGACTTGAGAGGAGTGATCTTTACCTATTACTCTTGATGTGGGTAGCCTAGATCAGCTAAGAGTCGATGCTCGAGCTTTCGAGATGATTGTGAAAGACGACGCTATATTTGTACGCGGTTTTGAGTCCCCCGTTCGAAAGGGACACCAAGAGAGAGCGCTCGAGCTTTGGAGGCATGTTCTAGCGCTTGGGTAATATGTGCGACAGTCGGGCTGCCGGTGTCTTCACTCTGAGAGTGAAGCGTACCCTTGTGAGCATCGTTTCGGAAATGACGAAAGAGACCGGGAGTCTGACAGGAGTGATACAACGAGGATTAGGGGAAGGCGCCTACCTTTCGAGAACTCAAGAAAAATCATTGAGCACTCTCTGTCTCACTCTCTTTACTTACTGCATTTACTTACCGTTTAAGTAGTGTGATAGGTTGTTCTTTGATTCTTTTTAGTGGCTATCGTGCTAGTGCTTTCTTATTGTTATTTCATTACCACTAGGATTGTTTGGGGTCTTGGTCTACTAAACTTATTTAGGTTTGCTTCCGTTGTGATCAAGTCTTGTAGTTTAAATTCGTAGCAAAATTAGTGCTAGTCCACCAATTCAACCCTTTTTCTCTATGTTCTTGATCTTTACAAGTGGTATCAGAGCTAAGTGCTCATTTTCAGTCTTCATCGCCTTGAGTAAAGATGACGAACAGGATGGAGACTTCGAGACTCCGCTAGTATTCGATGGGGACGATTACTCTTATTAGAAGGCTCACATGCAAGCCTAACTTGAGTCGATCAATGAGAATGCGTGGCAAGTTACTAACCATGCTATGAATGAGAATGAGAGATTTGATTCCATTTTCATTAAATTCAATGCTAAGGCCAAAAATGCTATGTTTGGATACATTTCTAAAAATATATTTTCTAGAATCAATGCATCCTCCATCGTGCATGAAATTTGGATCCAATTGCAAAACATCCATGAGGGCTCCTTCGAGGCCAAAGAATAGCGTTACTATGTTCTTAAGAACAAATATGATTTCATCACCATCCAACCTCATGAAAAAGCTAATGATGTTTAATCTCGTTTGCATGTAGTGGTGGAGGAGATCAACACTTTGGGCCTCAGGGACAAAATTGATAATGTGAAAATCATGAGGAAGCTCTTGAGGATGTTGCAGCTGAGTTACAATTCCATCATCACGTGTCTCTTCCAAGCCAACTTAGCTACTCTTACCGTTGACGTCATGCTAGGCAAGCTCACGGCCTATGAGGGGCACATGTTGGGTAGTTCCACCAATTCTCAATTGCCCAAGAATTTTGCCCTATAAGTTGATCAAGAATCACCCAATGGTAAGAACAAGAAGAAGAAGGTGGAGGCAGATGAGGATGAGGAGAGTGATAATGAGAACTTTGCGCTTTTGATGAAGTTATTTCGCAAGGGAAGACCCTCATCTTCTAAGAGGAACTCCGGGTTCTTCAATTATGGCAAGAAAGGCAATTTCGCTATGGAGTGTCTCAAGCCTAAGAAGGAGAGCAAGAAGGAAGCGTGTAGTGAGACTAATGATGAAGAACGTAAGCCAAACAAGAAATTCAAAAAGAAGTTCTTTGTCAAAAAGAAGAGCAAGAGAAAGAAGAAGAAGAAATCTCCACACAAAGCCTATATTGTTGGTGAGTGGCTCACTCATGATGATTCGAACTCTTCATCTTCTAGGGAAGAAGAGCTAGCGGGTACTGCCATGACTAGCTCCACCAATGAGCTATCACCACCTATGCTATGCTTGATGGCCCGAAGTTGTGAGGGCTTCATTGATGAGGAAGATTATCTTGAAGAAAAGGAGGAGAGCTATGATGATGAAGGTGATGGACCAAGCTACAATGATCTTGTTCTCTTCCTCGAGAAGGCCAACAAGACTATCATCAAGAAGTCCAAAAAGATCGAGGTGGTGACCAAGGAGCATAAAGTGGCGGTATTCCGAGTTTGAGAGCTTGAGGAGGAGCTCAATGCATGTAAGCACTCTCATGGTGTTATACGTGAGTCTTATGAGGATCTCAAAGTGAGGCACGTAGAGCTAAGTGAGAAGCATAATGCATTGGTGCGCTCCCATGAAGCTCTTGATCTTGACTCTCTCTTTAACTCTTCTAACCATTTAAATGAAGCTTCTACTTATAATCTAACCCTCTTCAAGAAGAGTGTTACTCTTGAGCCATCTGTTTTGAAGGAATACACGAAGCTCAAGGAGAGAGAGGTCGTGATGGAAGCATTCGAGCGGCTTACTAAAGGAAGACAAATTCAAAAGAAAATCCTAAGTAAGAACCTCATCAACAACCGTAACCACAAGAGCTTAGGTTCATATCCTTTCTTTATCAACATCGTTGGCAACCAAGATGAGATCCCCAAATAGATAGTTCAGCTCATGACGGATGACTACTATTGTGAGAAGTGTTGTCTTGATGGTCATCGCTCCAAAGATTGTCGCAAGGTGAGCGAGCCTAAAATTATGCCTAACGCTAACTTTTTCCATGAGGATGTGCACTACAAGCTTTTCAAAGATAAAGATAGAAAAGTGAAGGCCAAGCCGCTCAGACCACCAATGACAAGAGAAGTATCAAGAAGATATGGGTCCTCAAAGTGATCGTGGACCGAGAGAGGAAGCCAAAACTCTCTTGGGTTCTTAAGAAGAAGTGAGGGGGCCTAGGTGGTGGACCGTGAAGCGAATTGAAGCTTCTTGAAGTCCACCACATGTTGATTGAGCTACAACACCAATCTACTCTTCAAGTAGGTTATTCTTAGAGTAGATTTTTTTTTTGCAATGCATGGTAGATAGGACTCCTCTATGTACTAGATGTTTGCACTATCATGCATCATGTGTAAAAATATAAAAGAAAAAAAATAGATTAGTGTCTAATCATCTTAAGATATCCATATGCATGGGGAAGAGCTTGAGAAAATGGTTTGACTATCTCAAGGCAAAGCGGCGGACATATAGTGAATAAGCTTAAGATGGGTCAAACTTGACATCGAATAGGTTTCTTTATGCAATGTTTTAAATTTGTTTGCATCTACATGACATGCTTTAAATTCTCTTACATTAGAATAGCTTGTTTGCATGTATTGTATATAGGAATAATAGAGGAGGCATGTTACTCTATGGAAAAAGTGACTACATTGACCATATGAATTCACGTACTTCACAAAGAGTAAACAAAGCAATATTGTGCGCTTCATGTCCATTCAACCCTGTGTTTAACGGTCTCTAACATCCATTATGTGGATCGTGATCTAAGGGTTCATATATTCCCTTTTCGGAACCTCCTTCTCGCTTTGGTGTTTATTGTTTGATCTTAATTTCGATTTGCGAAAATGTTAAACTCTTCGTGAGTTATCTATTTGCAAAGGAGTGTTTGAGAGTTTCTTTTTTAGATAAGTGTGGTGTTTATTTGGTTCTTTGGTGAGGACACTTAAAGTTTAGAAAGAAATTCCTTGACTCTGCAATTTCTTGAGGTCACCGGACATTTCGACGTCTTCACCGGACATTTCGGTGACTATATCTTTGGATCAGTCACTTTTGCAGAATTGGACAGACACCGAACATTCTGACGATATCATTGAACAGTCCGTTGACTGGAAGAGCAAGCGAGTGCCTCTCTAGAATTGGAATTCTCTAGACACCAGACAGTCCAGACTTTTATAGTCACTGGACAATTTTATTGGACCGGACAATGGTGATCTCCTTGATCGACGCAATCTTGATCTTCCGATTTGATTTCTTTTAATCTCGGCCGCACGTGTGTCCTCGGTTTTCTACCAAAAATCGTGTGTCTTACTCTCGAGCCGACCGCCGTCACCGCCGATCGCCACCCGCCGTCGCTCGCCGTGTTCCACCGCCTTGCGTCTCCTCCCTGCTTTCAGCCCGCTGTGCTCCACCTTGTAGCGTCGCTCTGCCCTCGCTGCGTACCCCTGCCACTCGTGCGCGCGCCCTGCTCGCCCTGCCCAAGCCCTAGCGCCGTCGGCGCCCTTGCTCGCGCCGCTGTATTGTGTCGCCTCGCCGCCAGTCGTCGTGCCTCCTACTCCAAGCTTGTGCCGGTGTGTGTTGCCCTTTGCTTTCACGTCCACATTCTTAAAACCCTAAAACCCTCAGTGCAGTTTTAGTTCCTAGCAATCGGACGCGTTTTTTGACGAGTTCTTCGGCATTCTTCGGCTCTTCTCTGCGGGGTATTGAGTTTTACCTCTCTCATTTCATCAAAAATGCCCCGCATTTCTTGTTTGTTAATTAATTGCGGAAATTGGTATTATTTGCTTAAAGGTTTCACCTTTTATTGCCAATTGACGTGATTAGTTGACAATTCCCGTACATAGTGCCATATTGAGGTCATTGCTTACATATTTTAGTATGACATTAAGTCTCCTGTCGCTAGTGTCATAATTTGTATGCTTTGCTATATTATGAATTGTGGCATTAGTCTGTCGATATCAACGAATATTTCTATTGTGCTTACAACCTATTTTATTTTTATATGATGCAGTGACAGTTGGACAGTGGATCAGGACAATTTCAGCGGCAGTCCAGAACTCTCTGTCAGTTCAGTGGTCTCTTGGGCGGGTTAAGAGCTAAGCTCTTAATTCTATCTTGCAGTGTCAGCTGATCAGAGTTTCTTGCAGTTGATCTCTTAGTGATAGTTGACAGCATGGGTAGATAGAGACCCAGTTCAAAGGAGAAGGGGAAGGGCAAGACCGTAGAGCCTGAGAAGAAGAAGAAGCAGAGGACAGGCGACTCTGAGTGAGACAGAGCCCTTGCTGTAGTGGACATTAATGTCCCTCCATCTAGAAGGCCAGGTGCTTTGAGGATAGGCTCAGCTGAGTCCCAGGGAGAGTCGAGGAGGTCGACCAATCAGAGAGTGACGACCGCTCCTCTAGTTGTAGAGACGGAGCCCCGAAGAGCTCCTTCTAATAGGCAGTCGAGAACCGCAGAGGGAGAAGCAGTCCAGAAGAGCTCACAGCAGAGGACACAGAGATGTCCACATTAGAGGACTAGAGTGTGCGAGGTGTGCACAGCTAGAGCAGAGAGAGCTCGCCGGGCTATGGACAGGATCGCAGAGGTTGAGGTAGATTTGTTGAAAGTTGAAGGGTCCGACCATTAAGGCCAAGAAGAGAGTGGACTTCACTGCCTGGGTCTCCACTGAGAGACATGCAGATGCTGGTCAGTTTTGGACAGTACTGCAGCGGAAGATCTTTGAGGCCTACAGGAAGCAACTTGCCACTAAGGGCAAGAACTCAGTGTTTGCAGTTCACTGTCACTATTCTTTAGCGGCATTGAGCAGAGGAGCTGGGGTTGACATGGAGGAGCATGTTTCTTATCTCTCAAGTCTATCAGATTTGATCACCCAGCCCCTGAGATACAGTGAGAAGGTAGTTCTAGAGTTCTATGCCTCCTTGTAGATCTCCCCAGATCGTTTATATCTCTGGTTCATGTACAGAGGGGGCCCACACTTTGGCCTATCCGAATTTCTCACTGCCATTCAGACCATTTAGAGGGATGGAGCCTAGTGATGAGAGACTGAGTATTGCTTTTTCGCCATCTCATGGGGAGCATTACTCGAGGCACCCTCTGCACTTGACACACGAGGCTCATGTTCTTCGAGGGTTGCTCGAGAGGTTGATAGCACCTCATGCTAGCTACAAAGAGAGTTATTATTCTGCATTAGTGGTTGCTGTGCTTTTTGTTGAGGCATGAGATTTTTGACTTGATAGATCTGCTGCTAGCTCAAATGGAGGATGTTGTATATGAGAAGATTGGAGCACGTCAGTTACCTTTTGCCCCCTACATATGCCTGATGCTGAGGAGAGCTAGAGTGATGACGGAGGAGGGGTATGCAGCGTTGCCAGAGATCACCACCTCTTTCAGTCTAGCTGAGCCATTCGACTCTAGAGTTCTTTGGGTTTCAGCTTCTCAGAGCACCCCTAGAGGAGAGGACATCACAGCCCCAGATGATGTTGACACTGAGGCTTTGGAGGGAGCACAGCCGGGTGCTAGGAGCACAGAGGCTCTAGAGAGTCAGACCGAGACTCCTACCTCTCGTGCTACACTTGACCCTGCTTTTGCTACCAGATTAGATGTTATTCAGGCAGAGCAGGAGGAGTAGAGGAGATTTCGAGAGGAGCGACATGAGCTTATGTGCAGAGAGAGGGCCGAATTCGAGGAGAAGATCCGACTCGAGCGCCTCCATGTTGAGGAGCGGCTTCGGATGGAGAGAGACCTCGCAGAGGAGAGGAGAGGAGATGACAGAACAGGGAATTCCATGAGAGGTCGCAGCGCACTCATTTGGGGATGGCGGCGGCTATTTTATATATGTCTGCCAGTTTTGGAGCTATCACGTCATATCTCTAGGGGACGGCTATGCCACCTCTTCCAGTGTTTCCGATGACTACGCTGCCAAATCCTCAGCCTTCTCAGCTCCAGCCTACTGCACCTCAGCCTCAGTATTCTTCAGTGACAGCTTTCACCTCTGAGTTGCAAAGTCAGAGCCACCAGCAGCAGCAGTCCACCTTCACTACACTGCTCTTAGCCTCGCTTTTACCGTTTGTACCTTTTGGGGCAGCCAGCACAGTCACAACTACTAGAGAGGTCAACGTTCCTGTCACATCATCTCAGTTCTCTTCAGTTTTCTCGTACTCGATGTCAGTGCTATTTGCTTCAGCTGAGCCGAGAGTGTCAGTGCCGGCATTGGAGTCAAGGACAGCAGTTGGTAGTTCTCCTCTTGCTCTGAGGGTTCTATCTTTCAAGGCTACTACTGCTGAGTCAGCATTGACAGAGCCATCGCCAGAGGCTTCACAGTCAGAGCCTGTAGCCACCACAGCCGAGCAGCCCAGAGCTTCAGATGCAGATATCTTGGTCGAGGCTGAATATTCTCCAGAGGAGGCAGCTCAGGCCCTTGCCAGCGCAAATCAGCCAGCTTTAGTTGAGGGCAAGGAGCCATCCCCGACGTCTTCCCCCGGTTTGAGTGCATTTGATGATGTTGAGCAGCCACGAGGAGACCAATCAACAGCAGCAGCTTAGCCAGTAGAGGAGCAGCCCTCGACTGTCACCGCGTAGGACTAAATCTTCTGTAGGAGTTGGGTGAGAGACATGAGGTGTACCGTTCTGAGTGCTAGCTGTCTAGAGGAAGGCTGTGGATGGGTAGATAGGGCTTCTGGATCTTATTTGACGGATTTCATTGGCTCTTCGTGACATTTTGATGAGCTTGTTTTCATTCGACTCTTTTAGCTCATTGAAATGCACTCGGTTTTTGGACTAACCCCGTGGCTTCTGTGTGTATGGCTCCTAGTCCTTTATCTGTTTTGCAGGTCTCTTTGTGCTTATGTGCTCCCGTCTCGTTCTCTATCGTGCACAATTTTTTGTCAACCAGCGTTCTCCCTCTCTATTTGCTTCATCGGTGCCATCTTTTTGTATGATTAGATGACAAAGAGGGAGAGAGAACTACCAAACAGGGGAGAACTAAAGAAGAGCGATGCTTCCTACCCACGACAAAGGAGGGGAACTCTTGCAAAAATTTTCTTAGGAGTCATTAAGGTAAGGGAGTAAGTATTCTTTCAAGATATGTTTTATTCTCTATCTTTTTTCATCTCATTTGGACTATTTGTGAGTACTATGGTTGTCATCAGTCACCAAAAAGGGGTTGATTGTAAGCTTTATGACCTTTGAAGTCCCCTAAAAGGTATGAATTGATTTTGGTAATTCAATAAACAACCATAGGTAACGGTTGTGTTGTAGGTACCACCCCGCTAATTCTACATCAACATAGTGGGCTTTCTCGGTGGATGATAAGGACGAACCCTAGAAGACGAGTTGCCGTGCTTCAGAGAACCAAGGCTAAAGATTAGCTAGAGAGTCCATAGGACGAACCCTAGAAGAGGAGTCCGGTGAGCCAGAAGCTGAAGTCCAGAGAAAATGTCTTTGTGAGTCCAGAAATGAAAGTCACCAGACAGTCAGATGAAGGTATGCACCGGATAGCCCGGTGTCCTATAGAGTGGACTCCAAAGAGAGTGTTTCCCTGGCCGAGGAGAAAAAAGGGTCACTGGACAGTCCGGTGGTCCAATCATCGGACAGTCTAGTGATTGCATAAAGCAGTCGGTTTTATGACATCACGTCTCAACAGTGGTTTCTAGGCTTGGAGCCTATTAAACCGTGGAGCAAACATTTTTCTGTGTGTCCTTGATCAGAATTACTGGAGCCAAGTTGTGAGAGGCTAAGAGACACCACTAAAGGCGCACATTGCAAGATTGAAGATCTTTGGTGGTAATAGGAGAGTGATAGGGAGCATTCATCCGCTTCTAGAGCTTGTAGGGCTTGAGAGGAATGATCTTTGCCTATTACTCTTGGTGTGGGTAGCCTAGACCGGCTAAGAGTCGGTGCTCGAGCTTCTGAGGAGATTGTGGAAGACGATGTTAAGTTTGTATATGGTTTCGGGTCCCTCACTCGAAAGGGACACCAAGAGAGAGCGTCCGAGCCTTGAAGGCTTGCTCTAGCATTTGGATATTGTGTGCGACAGCCAGGCTGTCGGTGTCTTCACTTCGAGAGTGAAGCGTACTCTTGTAAGCATCGTTCCAAAAACGACGGGAGGGATCGAGACTTCGATCGGAGTGGTCCAGCGAGGATTAGGAGAAGGCCCCTACCTTTCCAGACCTCAAAAAAACCACTGAGCACTCTCTATCTCACTCGCTTTACTTACCGCATTTATTTACGGTTTGAGTAGTGTGATTGATTGTTCTTTGATTCCTCTTGGTGGCTATTGTGCTAGTGCTTGTTTGTTGTTATTTCATTATCACTAGCATTGTTAGGGGTCCTGGCCTACTAGACTTGTTTAGGTTTGCTTCCGTTGTGATCAAGTCTTGTAGTTTAAGTTAGTAGTAAAATTAGTGCTATAAGTCCACTGATTCAACCTCTCCTTCTGGTGTCCTTGATCCTTACACTTTTGTGCATGTGTGCTCCCATCTCATTCTCTATCATGCACTATTCTTTGTCAAACCAGCGTTCTCTCTCTCTATTTGCTACCTCGAAGGCATCTTTTTAGATGATTTGATGACAAAGTGGGAGAGAGCTACCAAAGAGAGGGAGAACCGGAGGAGAGCGACGCTTCCTACCCATGACAAAGGAGAGAAACTATTGCAAAATTTTTTTGAGGAGTCATCAAGGTAAGGGGGTAAGTGTTCTTTCGAGATACATTTTATACTCTATCTTCTTTCATCTCGTTTGGACTGTTTGTCAGTACTATAGTTGTCATCAATCACCAAAAAAGGGCAGATTGTTAGCTTCATGACTTTGAAGTCTCCTAAAAGTATAAATTGATTTTGGTGATTGAGTGGACACCATAGGTAACAGTTGTGTTATAAGTACCACCCCGCTAAAAGATATGGTGGCCTTCCTCGGTGGATATGGTGGCCTTTTCTTCTTAATTTTGGCCTTCCTCGGTCCAAAAGTGAAAGTTAATAGACAGTCTGGTGAAGGTATGCACCGAACAGTCCGGTGTCCTATGGAATGAATTATAGAGAGGGTGTTTCCCAGGCAGAGGAGAAAGAAGCATCACCGGATAGTCCGGTGGTCTAGTCACTGGACAGTCCGGTGATTACATAAAGCAGTTAGCTTTATGACATCGCGTCCCAACAATTTTTTTTGAGCTTGGAGCATATTTAAACCGTGGAGAGGGACGTTTTTCTACGTGTCTTTAATCAAAATTGCAGGAACCAAGTTGTGAGAGGCCAAAGGACACCACCAAGAGAGCACATTATAAGATTGGAGATCTTTGGTGCTAGTAAGAGAGTAATAGGGAGCATTCATACATTTTTATAACTTGTAGGGCTAGAGAGGAGTGATCTTTGTCTATTACTCTTGGTGTGGGCAGCCTAGACTGGCTAGAAGTCGGTGCTCGAGCTTTCGAGGAGATTATGAAAGACAACTCCAAGTTTGTACGTGGTTTCGGGTCCCTCGCTTGAAAGAGACACCAAGAGAGAGCGCCCAAGCCTTAGAGGCTTGGTCTAGTGCTTGAGTATTATGTGCGACAGTCGGGCCGCTGGTGTCTTCACTTTGATTGTGAAGCGTACCCTTGTGAGCATCGTTCCGGAAACGACGGGAGAGACCGGGACTCCGTTAAGAGTGGTCCAAAGAGGATTAAGGGAAGGCGCCTACCTTTCGAGACCTTAGAAAAAATCACTGAGCACTCTCTATCTCACTCTCTTTACTTACCGCATTTACTTACTATTTGAGTAGTGTGATAGGTTGTTCTTTGATTCCTTTTGGTGGCTACCGTGTTAATGCTTGCTTGTTGTTATTTTCTTATCACTAGCATTGTTAGAGGTATTGGCCTACTAGATTTGTTTAGGTTTGTTTTCGTTGCGGTCAAGTCTTATAGTTTTAGTTCGTAGCGAAATTAATATTATAAGTCCACCAATTCAACCATATTCTCGGTGTCCTTCATCCTTACAGCCAAGCTACCGAAGTTTCTCCTCGTTCATCTTTCCATCTTGTCAAGCTGCAGAATCCACACAGGAGACAACATTTATTGCATCTGAGGCTAATAGACTCCCCAATTAGGCAATTCATCAAGCAATTAGCAAGAGAAGGAAAACTCACTTGGATGCGTCGATCTAGAGGTAGAGTGTTGTACACCTCTAGCTGCAAAGCACAGAGATCATGAATGCATCAACACAAATATGGAAGGCAAACAACTTTCAATGTGCTCATATCCAAATCAAGATGGGACAAAGGCCACTTCCCACTTGAAATCAAGTAGGCCCCGATCTGCTCATCCATCAGTGGCACGAGGTAGGACATGTAACACGGGGTCGGGGAGGAGGGAAGGCGGGCGACGATGGGAGCGGGGAGAGGAAGGGAGGTGGCGCGGCGATGGACACGGACGGGGCAGGGGAGGAGGCGGCAGGGAGGCATGGTGGGGATGGAGAGGCAGAGACTGATGACCGAGGAGGCAACGAGTCAATCGGACGGGGCTGGTGGCAAAGAGGTGGGGCAGGCGCAAGGGAGGTGAGGAGGCAGCAACGGGCCGCGGGGCGGGGTGGTCGACCAATGCGGCGTAATGGGGGAGGCGGAGCGGATGCTGGAAGGGCATGGGGGAGGGGATGCAGTGTTGGACGGGCGCGAGGGAGAGGAGTTGGAGGTTTGATGGCTCAGATTAAAAGCTGATCAATGGTCGAGATCAAACATCGTGGAGATCCAATGCTCCAAATTATTATGATGACGTTGCTGTTTGAGGGTTCAAAAATGGGAGATAGTGGGTGACACTTAAATAAGTATTATAAATGAAGCTTGTTTTTAGTGTTCCTCAACTTCTTTTTTGTTTATGGTTTTTAATTATTTTTTTTCTAGTCCCTTCTCCTTACAGATACTATTGTTCTTCCTCTCTATGGAACTAACACCAACACTAAAACATCTCGCTTATTTCTGTGAATAAATTGAAAATAAACTGTATTTAACTCACTGCCCCAAATTGTGAGAAGATCTTTCTGTCTCTCCGGCTCATCCATCACTCGTGTCATCTCCTCTACAATTTTTCAGTCATATGAAAATAAAAATGTCCAAAACAAGTAGTAATACCATATGATATGATTAATATGATAATTCTTTATTTATATCCATACAATTCTTTATTTATATAGATATAAATGTCCATCTCACAGAACGTGTGCCAGACGCTCCCTCCAGTCCCACTCAGTACTTGCTATCGATGACCTCACCTAACTCTTTTGCTAGCTTCATTGTTTTCTCAATGCTGACTTGACCCCTGGCAAGCACATGCACCTCGTGGGGACGCAGCTGCCTGATCTTCTGAGTCTTGGGTCCTCGGCTGATTGCCACCGGACATGATTGGAGGCTCCCATCTCGTCTGATTGCCATTCGAGCACCTATTTTTTCAAGATCGTGCGTGGCACATTTCATATTAAGAAGAAGAGGATACGACCCATTACAAACGAGATACACGACAAAGGTCAATTTGGTAAGGATCCAAACTGCCACACACGAACGACAAGTCTCAGGAACAGACACGACCTACCAACACTACACACCGAGACTTAGGACTACAACTCTTGGTGACAGAAGCGACCAACCACCAAAGACACAGGACACCACACCCGGAATAAGACCGAAGGAACCCAAACACAGACAGACACCTGCGGCAGAAAGCGAGAACTGAGGCAAAGCAGCGGCAACCTAGAGCAACCAATCAAAGGCAATGACCCGAAGAAGGGGGAAGGGTGCCTACGACCTAGACATGGTCTGCATCGAAGCATCCCACTGAAGACAAGGAAGATAGATAGCGCCCCCAAGAAGGAAACAGCGCCCATAGACGTCGCCGCTGTCACCTCTGACGCATCCTCAGAGAAAGGCTTTCGCCAAGTCCTTGCAACCCTCCTTGCACCCTATCCTCCAGCACCTGCAGACACGCCCGAAACCGGTTGCCATCAGAAAGACCACCGCATCTGCGCCGGACGCTCGAGAAAGACGGCACCGCCCAGATCCATCTGCCTTGAATCACTGCTGACCGGCGGTCTCCACCCAGAAACCTCCCGTGGGGCTTCACAACCATGACACACTGTACAACCTCCTCCGAGGAGCGGATTAGAACCCTGCCGCGATGAAGGGCGGCAACATCAGGTCGGCAACACCGACAAGCAACTAGAACTGGTCGCTGCCACCACGAGCGAGCCCAGAGACCCACTCCTCGACTATCGCGCCGTCTCCGATGCCAATGCCCTCCACTCGGCCGTCAGCTCCCGCACCGTCCCGGCTCGGTCGACACGCCCGCCTCCAAGCCTCTGGCTGCCACCGGCACCAAAACCGACCGCTGCCACCACAGATCCGTCCATAGCGAGGAGGAAGAAGACCAAGCAACATCGAAGTCGAGGTTTCGGTCGAGCTCAAGTGTGGGCTCCTTGGAGGGGAAGAGGGGAAAGAGAAAAGGTGGGGAGGAGCCTCGCCGCCGCTGTCCTTGAGCCCACACGGCACGGCTACGCCCGAGCCGCCCGTGGGGGCCGAATCCGCCTAGACCCGCCCCCCAGGCAACACGACCAGAGCCCCGCGACGCAGCTGCGACCCCCTATCGCCACCTGCCTCCACCGGCCCGACCATAGCGCAACAGACGACGAGCAAGAGCCCCGCCGCCACCATCCCGGCGAGCCCCACTGGTTGACCCGGTGCCTCGCTCTGGCGACGTCGTGGCGAGAGAGGCGGGGGTGCGGCGACGGCTAGGGTTTGGGGGAGCCTCTCGAGTTGTCCTGAGAGCCCCCAGTTTCAAAAATGCTTCTGAGCTAGCTGATTCGAGCACTTATGAAGCAGTGTCTCAGCAATAATAAAATTTCAAGTATAACTGAAAAGATAACTTTGAATTATCCAGCTTAGTAATTTTAGTCATAATAACTAAATAATTTTTATGTAGACTGGATCCTTTTTCATAAGGGATCATGACATCCTATACTACTTGCTCCGTCCCGGATAAGTGTCATTTTTTTACTTTTAAAAATTAATATTTAATTATTTTTATTTTAAAATTAATATAAATATAAAAAATGAGCAAATCATGATTAAGTATTTCCAGCAATAAAGATATTTATAATAAAATAAATAATATTTTAACATTTGTCTAAAAATTTAAAACAACATTTATTATGGGACCCAAAAAGATCATTAACTATGATAATACTCAATCCACTTTTACACACACTCTTCACCTAACAAATTAATTACATACATTTTTTATAATATTCATATTTAAGATAAATTCTAAAACCTCCGATCTATTGTGTTTGGATATGGGAAAGTACCCAAGTTTATTTTATAATATTCATATTTCAAGATAAATTCTAAAACCTCCAATCTATTGTGCTTGGTGACGGGAAAGTGCCCAAGTTTGACTCGGAACTTGTATGTTGGAGTTACTTTCCGATTCATTTTGAGAAACATTATTTAAGCCGTTGAAGAGCAAGACCGGCCGCAGTACAAACGATCCGAGGTGTCGCGATTACGACTGTAACATCCCAGGATTTTTCGAATTAATATAGCGACAATTCTCCGAATTTTCATTCCAAATTAATTGTCTGTTCCAATATTTCGTGTAGATCAAAATTCATTCGTTCTGAAATTCGTGTCGTCTAAATCCGAAATCCGTTCGTGTAAATTAATCCGGTGTCGAAATAATTTAGTCCGCGTAATTTTTTTTTTACGTT
>BCLG01000221.1:126984-139508 GCA_001602295.1 Zoysia matrella
GCCAAAGGTAGTCCATGCATCTAGATGTGTTTTAGGAAAGAATTAGAAAATCTACTCCTACTAGTCTTCATCACTATAAAATCCAGTTGTTTTTTGTTGCCAGCATTCGAAATATGATTATGTTTACCCAAGTTCCAGGACTGCTGGAATTCCAAAATATACTATTCATTGGCAAACTTTCTTAGATGTTGTTATGGCCTGCTTTGTAAGGTGAGGACCATTCCTTTGCCATTATGCTTATTGCATCGTTTTATATATTGAATTGCTTCTAGATTGACAATATGATCAAGACCATCATAGTCTATTTCTTTGTCTAATTCTTTGCATATATGAACCAGGAAATCATCCAAATCATCATTTTGTTCACTACCATAGTGGTCGATAGAAGAAAGGTCCCTAGTCATATTGCTAATTGTGGTTCTATTTTTCTCACTAAAAACAACTATCCTTTCCATCACTATGCTATAGCAAAAATTGGATTTGCCTTTTCCTTATTAGAGATACCAAAGAATAGTACAATATTATTGACATTAATAATACTATAAGTTTAAGAGATAAAGGATTCATGTTTACCTCATCCAAGTTGCTTTTAGCAGCTAGTCCTTCCGCCTTGGCCATCATGGTCATAACCATGCTAACTGTTTTTTGGCCCAAAATTGAGAATATGTCAGTGTTTTCTGTTGCATTACACCCCTGTTTCTCCTTTCCTCCCTTCTTTTCCTGAAATTTCAGCAAGGACTAATGCCATGTCTTGTTCTTAATCTTTGCCTTGATTTTACATGTATCTTCTGTTCAGCTTCTGTTATTCAGTCTGGGATCATCCCTGTTTCTCCCCTCTCTGTTCCTGCATCGACAGCCCTGATGCATTTTCCATCTCTCTTTGTTCATCTGATATGTCGGTAGCTTGCCTCTGCTTTTTCCTTTCTTTTGAGAGTGAAAGATGTGCCATTTCTTTCGTGAATAGACTTTGTTAATTGCGTTGCCACATGATCTTCTTTTTGCCGCGGCGGTAGTTCACACACAAGTTTACTACGCGCAGCCGCAACTGCAACTGTAAAAATGCCTACTGAACACACGCATAAGAGCAATCAAAGTAGGAGCTGCTGTCATTACTTGTTCCTTGGCCATCTCGATATTTAGCGATACAGATAACTCTTCAGTTGTTTCTTTCTTCTTCTGGCCAATGTGCATCTCTTCAATCTGCTATTTTGTTCAATGCTGCCCCTGATGGAATCACAGAGCGACGGTTTTCTGCTCGACTCCAGAGTGTGTCGTGTCCTGCTTCTTCGCTGTAGCCAAGACAGTTGCTTCTACTAGTAGCACATGCATCTCTTTAGCTGGTTGAAATTTTCTTTTCTTCTCATTGGACAGTGTGCAAGGTTTTGAATGAACTGCTAAAATATGTTATGTCTGCCCATCATCTTCTTCTGTTAGGGCCTGTTTGGATATGTGAAATTGAATTCATTCTAATAAATATAATTTAGATATAGATTAATTAAGCTAATATTGTTGTATATGAAATATATTTGTATATTTATTATTAGGCGTAGTAGGGACAAACTTATATGTTGCATATCTATTATAGAGAAATAAGTTGAAGTGTGTGCTATAAATTGAAGAATAGAATTATACCATAATGATTTATAGAATTCATTTCCATCTCTCACCCTATAAACTTATGAATTTGAGATAGGATTATTTGTGAGCTTGATAAAGAGATGTGGAATATCAAATTCCAAACCTAATAACTTAATCTATCATGTAGATTTCAATTCCTCCAAAATAAAAGGATCCAAATGGCCTCTTATTTCTTTTTTTTAATTACTACAGGTAATTAATAGAGGTTGCTGGTCTTGATGACTTGGTTATTCCAAACGGGCCTCAGTCGCTTCACTTTATGCATCGACTCATTTGTTGATGAGTCAGTTCTCTTGACGAATGAGGCCTAGGTAAGGGTTGGGCCTTATCCATAATGGGGCCAAACTGAACATCATTTCTTTGATAATTTGACAAGGGATTCCACTAGGATCTGACTTGGGCTAACATGTAGAGTCGTGCGATAATCAGCCTATCCATCTAGGCCTGTCGACTAAGAGTTTGGTCGATGACTTGTTGATTGGCCATGATTTCACCTATTTTTGGCATGTATGTTTGAAAAATATTTATTAGAACTATAATGTTGACATTAGATAAGCCATTAAGTTAGTGGACAATTCTAGGGTTTACTAACCACCAACACCTGCTCCTCCACTTCTGCATCGTAGCCTTTGTCTCTTGTTTCTTCTCCTGTCATCTCTGTTGCTACACCTAAGTAAATCACTGACAACATGTCGAATTCAAAAATATGTCGAGGATATCACTCTTTTAGATACACTCAACAATCCTTCAATTATTATTGATAGTCCAATAACAAAAGCTTGTGCACAACAATAGAACATAAATGTGAAGTCGTTACGAAACACTTGTTTACTTTCTTTTAAGAATAGATTGCTATCTAATAATTTTATCATGATTAAAAATATTGGAGAGGATCAAAAAAAAACATCGAGAAGGACTTGGAGACACACAGACCATAGTATCATGTTCAATTCTAGAGGAGTTTAAATTTAACTCAGATTTGAGTCTTCCTCGGGTTCTATAAGCAATTTGCACTAAAAAATATTTTACCACGACTTGGCGAAAAATCAAAAACCACGGACACATTTAAGAGGATGAACAAATCAGTAACAAAATCGATTATGAATGAGTGAAATTAAGCTAAGATCCCTTCAGTTTCCGTCCTCTTTTGTACTGCAACCGCCACTCTCGGTGCTGCGAAGAATCATAAAAATTCACAAATCCTAATTAGTACATTTGGGGAAAAAATTCAAGGGGCACACGAGAGAGTAGAGAGAGAGATCAGCCTAGAGAGAAAATAGAGAGAAAATGGAAGGAGTCACATAAAGCTGTGACTCCCACACATGTATTGCGAACAGGCATCAATTACACCACCAGTTTTAAAATATTGAGATCATTGTCTTCTAATATATAATTTATTTAATTATTAATGGTATTTGAAAAATTACTAAGTATTTACATATTTATAAAAATTTTTAATAAGATAAATAGTCAAATTTGATATTAGAAATTAATGGTGTTAGTATTTTAAAATCATAGGAAGTACATGAAAAAGAAATAATTCTGGCACATGTAGGCATTAATTACGCCTCTGGTTTATAAAATATTGGCACCGTTGTCTTCTAACATCAAATTGGCTTTTATCATTAATAATATTTGAAACATGACTAATTATTTTAAATATTTGAACAAATTTTTTGACAAATAATAAAATTTGATGTTAGAAGTCCACGGTGTCAAAATTTTAAAATCATAGAGAGTACATGAAAAAGAAAATTACGCTGGCATTAATTTTAAGTTTTTTTTATATATTTGCTTCATTTGATTAATACTAGTACCAACAGTCAACCTTTCTTTATGAAAGAATGATGATTTAGAGCTATTTCATAGAGAATTCGACAATTTAACAATTTATTGAATAACACGTAGATAACATACGAGTGGATAACATGTAATCACTTCATCTTAAATAAGTGCTTTTTTTAATTTTAACAAATCATATTTGATATTCGCATAATTGTTTGTGAAAATACTATTTATTTTCTTTTAAAATGGTTTATTATTAGAAATAATTTGTGTATGCTTTGTTTGTTTTTACACTTTCACAATTTTTTAATAAGATAATAATCTAAAAAGTCAAAAACAACATTTATTTTAGAATAGATGAAGTAGCTTAGCCCATTTGGCTGGGCTCACACCAATGTTGGCTTATGGTATTTTAGCTACATCAGCTGCAGTACCGTAAAACTGAAAAAATTTAGAAATGTGGGTAACAACTCAGATAAAAATAATTTACATGAACAATATATTTATTATATTTACAATATATAAATAATATCATAAATTGGTATAAAAAAGTAGAAAAGTTTTGCTAAATAGACTCTTAAATATGAAATTACCGAATCCAAATAAATATATACCCAAATTTCAGTACGGAGTAGTGCACTGTTCGCCACCAGTTGCTTCTACTGTGCTGCTGTGTTACTTCTCCGGCTCTCCCGAAGGCCACGCGTTTTGCACGTGGCGCTGGCCCCACTCCTCGTTTCCTTCGAGAAGCCGGGAAGAAAGTGTTCGAAGAAAAATACACGAAGGAAGCAAATCAAGGAATCGGTGCTCCGCCCCGTTCCCCTCCTTTCCCAAAGCTGCAGACCATCTCTCGCATCCGACCCCGGATCCAGCGCGGACGAGCTGATCGATCCGCTGCAGGTGAACCCTTCTCTCATCTTCTTCGTTCTCCGTTGACCCTTTCTTTGCGCCTCTGTGTTTGCTGGCCTTCCTTTCCTGGCGGCGGCGCCCTGTTGCCACATCATTCCCCACGCCGAAGGTCGGTTTGCCTGCCCCTTCCCGCCGATCGAAACGGAGCTTTGTCAGGCTATTACCACTCGGATCTGTCGTCTGGCTCAAATATAAGTGCATATACATGTGTACAGCCAACTTCGATTCATCTAAGAAAATCACCGGGTATGTGTATACCCATGTCCGATAATAGGCGTGCCGCTGATAACTGAGATAGCCGGCTTGTTGTTCGGAGTTTCCAAATGTGATCTGTCTTTTTTATTCCCTCACAATAAATTTGATTACGGTCCATCTTCCCAACTTCCCATCTTAATTTTGTTAGATCGGGCATTGGACGTTACGACTTTTTGTCTCCATTCGATATTCCCTTTGCCGCCAAACTTGATTTGGTTGGCATCCGTTTCCGCCCTGCTCTGTACGTCGGGGCCAGTGTTGTTGCCTGTGCTTCAAGCAAACTGCAATTAGTTAAAAGGAAAATAAGGAAACACAAAACGTCATTTTTAATGTGTTGTGTGCCTTACAATTGCATGTACATGTTTATCAATTGCTCTTAAATAGTTCTTGCTTTGACGTATTGATATTTGAAGGAGACTCCTGGCATAGCCATAACCTGTTGCTTGTGATCATGAGGCAAGCATTTTACTTCTTTCTGGTAATAGAATCATTGGTCAAAGATAAGAAAGAAACACAATAAATCAATTGTAGAAATTGAGTTCAAATGTGACAGAGGGAGTAAATTGTTATCCTTTTCTAGTAAAGAAAAGGCAGTTATGCATCCCCCTTTTTTTTTAGCGAAAGGCAGTTATGCATTCGTTTCAATAAGTTGTGGCGAATCACATTTTCAGATGCAAACTCATGCATTTTCAGTGCTATTTATTAGGTTACTATCAATACTCCAGACATAACGAAAAGGCATGGGGGAAGTTTCTGAAAGTCTTTCAGACGCGTCAATTCTACAAAGAATTGCGACAAGTGACATGTCATTGTTCAAAGAGTATGGATTTCATGGAGTTATCACTGCACTTTTACTTGCTGTAGCAATTCCGGTATTGCTTTCTTCAATATTTGGTAAAAAATCAAAGATGAGGGCAGTACAAGCTGATGTGGGTGGTGAGCCAGGGCTTGCCATGCGGAACAGTAGATTTTCCTCTCTAATTCAAGTCCCATGGGAGGGTGCCACTACAATGGCAGCTCTATTTGAGATGGCTAGCAAAAAATACTCCAGACAGAGGTGTCTAGGAACAAGAAAGGTAATTAATAGGGAATTTGTGGAAGCAGCAGATGGTAGGAAGTTTGAAAAACTTCATCTTGGCGATTATGAATGGGATACCTATGGAGAAGCATTTAATCGTGCATGTAATTTTGCTTCTGGACTAATCAAGATGGGCCACAAACTAGACAGCCGTGCTGCTATCTTCTCGGATACGAGAGCTGAGTGGATAATTGCTGCCCAGGTAATTCTATAATTTCTTCGCCATTATGCCTACATTTGCTCACCATAGTTCGGCAATCTAACAATTTAGTTTTCTTCACCAGGGTTGCTTCCGACAAAATTTGACGGTTGTAACAATATATGCATCCCTTGGTGAGGACGCACTAGTGCATTCCCTAAATGAGGTACAATGAATTCCTATTGATCATTATATTTCACCTGTTTGTCAACTATTGAAGTGTTACTTTCTATACAGTGTCATCAATTGACTGGATAGCTCTGAAAATGGATCCATATCCATAACAATGATTAATTTGGTTCTTGTTCTGTTATTTGTTTTTTTTCCATTAGACAGCTGTTGGAAAAAGCATCTTGTTTTTTGTTTAATTGTTATGTTTTGCCTAAGTAACTTCTATTATGTGAAGATTTTGTAACAGTACCTATCATGCGAGTGGGCCTCTAGCTGAGTTGGTTAGTTGGCTCTAATAGCACTCCTCATGTCCTGGGTTTAATTCCCCATGGTATCGAATTTCAGGCAGGGGTTAGAAAATCCAGTCACTGTGTCCCATTTACTCGGTTGAATCGACTGATGGTGGGCGAGCCTTCATGTATAGGGTAGGCTCAAAGCATGGGTTAAGGCCCAAACCATAAGGGGCAGCTTGCTAAGGGTGGGACTAGGTTTCGTGGGTTTTCTTGACCGGAGAAGGTTGAGCTTCTCTATCAATGAAAGCCGTGGGGGTGGTACCGGTCGCAAAGTTAACTCAATTTGGTGCTTTTTTGGTTGGATTATTCAATTGTTTCTTACACTTTAGAAGAGTTCAATGAGCAGAACTTAGCCCACATCTTATGTACTTTTGTCCTGTTGACTTTCAGACACAGGTTTCAACTCTAATATGTGATTCAAAACAACTTAAGAAGCTACCTGCAATCAGCTCTCAATTGCAGAGTGTCAGGCATATTATCTACATCGAGGATGAGCCTGTTGAGGATGAGACACTGAAGCAAATGAATCATTGGACAACATTGTCTTTCAGTGAAGTAGAAGAACTGGGCAAAACATCACAAATAGATGCAAGATTACCATCTAGCTCAGATACTGCAGTTATTATGTATACAAGTGGTAGTACTGGTCTGCCGAAGGTAACTGGGCATGTGGCACTTTCTTTTGTTTTTATTATCGTTCTATTTTGCATGAACATAGATAACTGAAAGAAATCCTCAATAGAAAATGACAGTACTAACAAAATGGTATTAGCATTGTAAGACCACTTTGATCGCAACATTGAGTAACAATGCATTCCAGTTGTATCAATTTGGATCCTGTAGGAGTGTAGACAAACTGCAGAAACTCTGTTTGTTTTACATCTCTAGTTTCTATGTTTTACCTTCGTAACTTCTTGCTGAGCTGAGCTACCATTTTTGTGTCTCTTTGTATATGATAAGCTACACACATTGTATTAGATCAATGAGGGTCCATATCCCTTCTGTTGTCTAATATACTGTGTATCAGATTATACTTTTGCTTGTCATTATGTATAAATTTTTTTTGATCACCCAAGTATTAAATTTGTTTTTTCACGTGCAAGACTCAGAGTAAAAGACTTAAAATACTGCTCTTCAATTTTATAAACGTGTGGCTATACCTCTTGGTGAATTTATGTAAAAGTGACTGAGTTGTCCAAAATGTGACGACATAGAAGTTTAATCCAGCATGCATTTCCCCCATTCTTTTCCAAAACCTAGCAAATTGAATGTTACTAGCTGCATGCTTCAGGTCTTGAAAGACAAATTATACAAATAACATAAAAATTAATTTAGAGGTTTTCAAGGGACTTAATTTCTTCCTATGAATGTTACTGCTGAACTATTGTTTAGATTTAACTAGTGCTTTTGTCAGAAGGGGCTTAATTTCTTCCTATGAATGTTACTGCTGAACTATTGATTAGATTTAACTAGTGCTTTTGTCAGAAGGGAGCCTTGGCGCAGCGGTAAAACTGTTGCCTTGTGACCATGAGGTTATAAGTTTGAGTCCTAGAAACAACCTCCTGCAGAAATATAGGGAAATGATGCATACAAAAGATCCAAAGTGGTTGGACCTTCCCTAGACCCGACGACTGCGGCAGCTACGTGCACCGGGCTGCCCTTTTTTAGTGCTTTTGTCTCCTATAATTTAGTTGGTGTCTCATTTTGATATAGGGTGTAATGATTACGCATGGCAACATGGTGGCCACAACAGCAGCAGTAATGACAATAGTCCCAAAACTTGGCATGGAGGATGTTTATTTGGCGTACCTTCCATTGGCTCATGTATTTGAGCTAGCAGGGGAGGTGAGATTTTAATATATGCAAAAATGATATTTTTTCTTGTGTAAGCTTTTGAATATCTTGTTGGATATGATATTTGCTCATCCAGACTGTCATGTTGGCCTCTGGTGCTGCAATTGGATACGGTTCAGCTCTGACTATGACTGATACGTCAAATAAGATAAAGAGAGGCACAAAAGGAGATGTTTCAGTTCTGAAGCCTACTCTTATGATTTCAGTCCCTGCAATATTGGATCGGATCAGAGATGCAGTGTTCAAGAAGGTTTGTTTTGTTTCTGTTTTCAAGGTTTCGGACAATAATTTTGGTCAATTAGTGGAGCCTGTTTAGGCTTCCTAGTTGTCAGGTCTCATCTCTGTTCTTTTTAGTCTCTTGATTATGTAGAAGTCTTTTGTAGCGCGGTCCAGAGCGAGGTGGCGATGTTTGTAAGGGACCTTTTTTTCTTTCCTTAATGCATAGATTTGAAAACTCTGGTGCATATTTGGAAAAAAAAGGGTCCCAGAAAATATATTTGAGTTAGGTAAATGAAGCTAAACCATGTGGTCAGTTTTCAGGAGAAGTTTAAAATAGTACAACTAAGTCCAGGCCAGTTATCAAGGGTCACCATCCATATCATTGTTCTAGGAATTAAATTGAATGCATAATCTAGATTCCTTGAATCATGTGACTTCAATTTGCACAGTGAAAAATGAACCAATGCATTTCTTTCTAGGTTGGTGATAAAGGTGGCCTGACCAAAAAGCTATTTGATATTGCTTATAAACGAAATCTTGCTGCAATTGAAGGAAGTTGGTTTGGATCATGGGCTCCGGAAAGGATGTTATGGGCTAGCATCATATTCAAACCTATACGATCCATCCTAGGAGGACGCATAAGATTTGTACTTTGTGGTGGTGCACCTCTATCAAGTGACACGCAGAGATTTATGAATATATGTCTCGGGTAATTTCTTCTGCCAATCTTAATATCTTAATGTACATGTTTTTTAAGGGATAAAGTCCAAATTACTACCCTCAAGTATAGGCAAAATCCACATAACCCCCTAAACTATTGTTTGGTTTATTTTGCCCCCAGAACTTTGCGATTTGACTCAATTTACCCCCTATTACAATTTTATCTTTTTTGTTTCTCCATATATAAGTTTGATCTTAAACTAAAATTTTTACAAGATGGTGGAGCATATCATAATACATGTTAGAAAAATGCATCAAAATTTTTTATCATTATTTTCATATAGTTTTATATCTTAAGGATTAATTTACTATTAAATATTCTTCGGTATGAAAATAATTAAGAAACAATTGATGGTATATTTTTTTAATATGTGTTATAATGTGCTGTATCGTCTCGTAAACTTTTAGCTTAAGATCACTCTTATATATGGAGAAACAAAAAAGACAAATTGTAGTAGGGGGTAAATTGAGCCAAATGGCAAACCTATGGGGATAAAATAAACCAAAAAATAGTTTAGGGTGTTATTTAAACTTTGGCTACACTTGAGGGTAGTAATTTGGACCTTATCCTTTTTTAAATACCAGTTGAAGTGATAGTGCATATATTATTTAGATTCTTGCTCAAAAGGCCTCTAGGGGCCAGTTCCTGCTTGTTTTCATACGCCTCGAGCCAAGGTCTGAGTACCAAGCTTCTGAAACCTGTCTTAGACTTTACTCCGTTACAGTTGGTGAAATAATAGTTGGATTAACATCTGAAGAGTGCAGTATTGTCCCAAAAATGTTTTTGATGAATGCTTTTATCTAAAGGTGTACAAAAGACATATAAGACATTTGGGCATTTTTTTTTTCTCGAGCACGCAGGAGCATTTAGGGTGTGACTAGTAACCTTGGGTCCATTTACTCCTGTTTTGCCTACTTAGATTCTTCCACCTTTTGAAAATGTCATGTAGCTTCATTCGCAATTTCTGATGAGATTTCATGGCCGTATAGTATAATATATTTGTTTTCTGTGCTTTTGCAGTGTCCCAGTAGGTCAAGGCTATGGATTGACCGAGACGTGTGCTGGAGCAGCTTTTTCTGAATGGGATGACACAAGTGTGGGTCGTGTTGGGCCACCACTTCCTTGTTGCTTTGTCAAGGTATGTCTCTTCAAATCTTGTGCTTTTAATGGCAATTAACGAGTATAGTTGATATCACATGTACGTAAATGATTCAATGAAGCTCATAGTAGAATACAAACAAGAATTAATAATCTCTTCAAGCGTATCATCAACTATTTCACTGGCATCTTTTTGAGGACTAGGGGTACACTTCTTGAAATCCGAGGGTGGCCATAGCCCCTCTGAAGATCTATGCAAAAACAAATTCATAGCTTAATTTACTAACTGAAATGATAGGCCTAAAATAATTGTGTCCCAGAATTATGTTCAAGCTTCTTACTGCAATCATACATCTGATGTCTTTCCTAAATGGTCACCAAAATCCTTTTTATTTTGGCTCTGAAAAAAAATTATTCTCCTTTTATCAAAGGACCAGGACTGTAATTTTTGCACTATTTTTTGTCAATAATGTAGCTTGTTTCATGGGACGAAGGCGGTTATACAATTTCTGATTCTCCTATGCCAAGAGGAGAGGTTGTAATTGGTGGACACAGTATAACAAAAGGTTACTTCAACAATGAAGCAAAGACAAATGAGGTTTATAAGGTATGGAATTATAGATGCTTGATTGCGAGACATCTGCAGCTACCATGTCTTTTGACTTGGCTTTTATTACCCGTGTCCTACAGGTTGATGAGAGGGGCATGCGCTGGTTTTACACTGGGGACATTGGTCAGTTCCATCCTGATGGGTGCCTTGAGATCATTGACAGGAAAAAGGATATTGTCAAACTGCAGCATGGAGAATATGTTTCTCTCGGCAAGGTATGGTTCAGACGATGCCTCTTGTTAGTATTTTGCTGCAAAGTAATTAACATCTACTTCTGCAGGTTGAATCAGCTCTATCAACAAGCAGTTACGTGGATAGCATCATGGTATATGCAGACCCATTTCATAATTATTGTGTTGCACTAGTTGTTCCGTCACGCCAGAACTTGGAGAAGTGGGCTCAAGGTTCGGGGATAAACTCCAAGGACTTTGGAGAGCTGTGCCAAAATGACCAGGCAATAAAAGAGGTCCAGCAATCTCTATCGAAGGTGAGATATTATTGAGTGCTTTTATTCTTCATTGCATCAGACCATTTAGCTTTTTTGCTTGTAGTTGTACAGTTGCCACTTGAATTAACAAACCTGTCTGGTTTGCAGAACATGTTCTCATTCAAATAGCACGATACTTCTAAAATTGGACAATAGGTATTTTCTAGTAGTAACTAAAGTACACGATATTGCTGGTTTCAGTGAGCATAAAGGCATCGAGTTTAGATATTGATGGTTAGCCTCAAACTGGTTGTGTTATTATGTTTATGCTTGCACTAAAACTATGCGCCAATTTGGCACCTCACTGCTTAAGAGCAACAAATTCAATGGTCAACTATTCATTTTCTTTAACTCTTGGAAGTTGGAAGTAATTTTTTCCTTTCCAAATAAGCAGGCTGGAAAAGCTGCAAAGCTTGAGAAATTTGAGGTACCAGCGAAGATCTTGTTGCTTCCCGAGCCATGGACTCCAGAATCTGGTCTGGTGACGGCTGCACTTAAACTGAAGAGGGAGCAAATTAAGACCAGATATAAGGATGAGCTCAGCAAGCTTTACCGCTAATCTACAGCACCAAGGGGTCTGTTTGGAGTTAGTACGCCAAACAGTTGACTTATTTACCTGAAGCTTGTGCCCTCGTGTTAAACCTGTAATAAAACGGAACATTGTAAATCCTTATGTCGGAGTATCGTCAGAGCTCTGATGCTCAGGAAGAAACGATGACATTGAACATTTGCATGTACGCTATTTCCATTCCTTATCCTGAAACTTTTGACTTTTAATATTACTTTTGACCATTTTTTATTAAAAAATATGATAAAAATTATATATTTTGTTATAATTTCTTTCAGTAAAGGTATTCGAAAGATAATTAATAGTTTTGCACATTTAAATAATTTTTTAAATAAGATAAATAGTTGATGTTATAATCAAAGTGTCAATATTTAAAAACAAAGTGACTAAGGGTCACAGAATTACACCCCTAAATGACTTTCATATTATAAATATTACTATTATTGTCATGCAATTTATAGTATATTATAAGAAAAAGAGAGTGATGTTTCAGTCATAGATTTGAAGTTTAATTGCGATTTAATTTTTGATTTTTAAATTTTGTGATTTAGTTATAACTTTTTTCAAAGATAACTTCAATTGTACTGTAAGTTCGAGAAGTGACTCTAATGGTGTGAAAAGATAAAATTGCTCTTTATA
>BCLG01000221.1:139815-191770 GCA_001602295.1 Zoysia matrella
TTTCAAAAAGTAACGACTGAATCACAAAATTTAAAAAATCAATGGCTACATCATGCCTGTGCTAAGATTTTTTTTACGTGTACATCAGTTATGGACAGTGGTGGAATTTTGCTCTTGCCAAGACTAGGGCCACTATATTAGAGTCTACCCATACTATTTCTAAATTTTTGTAAGGGTAAAAAATAAGAACGCCTGTATGCGAAAACACAGAAGTGGGTCTGATATTCTATTTTTTTAAAAATATTTATAAAAAAATTAGTTTAGATGTGTAAATTTAAAAGTTGTGATTCAAAATAACTTTAATGATAAAGCAAATTATAACAAAATATATGATTTTTTTTTTAATAAGATGGATAGATGTCAATGACGTGTACAATTTAGAAACAGGGAGTACCATGCAACACAAAATACAAGACTAAAGCAAGAAACACTTTTAAAGATATATAATTCAATTATATTAATCATTTATATGTGTTATTATTCTGATTGTTAAATCAAAGAAATTCTAAGAGAATAACAACTTGTTGTAGTGCTGTGGTTACAATTTTTTTTAACTTAGAACACCTACACTTATAGTTGTAGTATCTGAATTGAGAGTCGACGAACAAAGACCCACAGGTTTCGTTGGCGACAACGACCTTGCGAGGAGGTAACAATTTTTTAATAGGTACTGACTGTACTGTAGATGGTGTCGTAGCAGCAGCGGTTCATGTTACTGTAGCAGTACTGTCGGGATAGTATACTCCGGGTACTTACGGATCAACCTCTACAACACGGCCCACCTGTGGACCGCGGCCCAACGGCCCACCAGAGACTTCACAAAGGCGGCCCGGCCTTAGCGGTCGGGAAGCCCCGTCAAAGCCCAGAAACGGAGTAACCGTTCCGACCCCCAGGGGTCAGGACTCGAGCTATCGAGATCCCAGCGGTCGAGACCCGCCCACTGACCGCTGGGAAACAGTCATCAATCCAACGTGTCAACTCAAAATCCCCAGCAATGCGCAGGAGATGAGCGTTCCGGAAGATTCTCCAACTACTTGGTCGAGCGAGAAACAACCTTACAGGCGATAAAGCTGAGTAATAAAGCAACCCTGCTCCTTTTAAGGGAATAATAGTACGAACGAGAAGGCGTCGATCGCCTGGCCTGAACCCCAGAGGGCACGACCCTTTGGAATTGCGGCCCCACCTGTCAAGGGATCATCTGCTTCCGTAGGCGGCAAGATGCTTAAATCATGGTCTGGTCACTTCAACTATGGTTCGGTCAAGGCAACCCAGGTTCGGCCTTATATAAGAGACACCTGGGTAACAGAGCACGGGAGGACGAAAAGAAAAACACGGCATAGAAGACACCTAGGGCAATAGTGATAAACACTACCTGTTAACTACCCCCATCACGCAAGCTTGGGACTCTCGGATCTGTCTGGAGCCCTTTCGCATTGTACTTTCGTGTTCTTGAAATTCATACGATCGATCTCTCGCCCTTAGACGTAGGGTATTATACCTTGAGGCGGACCGAACCAGGTTAACCTTTGAGTCTCATCTGTAGACAAGGTCATTTGATTCTGAAAACGCACGATCTTCCGTCCGATCGTATAAATTTTACTGTGCCGATGTACGAAACACCGACAGTTGGCGCGCCAGATAGGGGGTTTCGGTGTGTTTTTATTCGTTGTTTCGATGGCCTCTGTTTTCGCTCTAGTCGGAGATTTTTCCATCTCCCGGCTGTTCATTGGAGATTTCGCGGTTGCCATCGCTCGTGATGGTCGATTGTGGAGTATTCTCACTTTCGCTGCTGGTCAGGTTTTTCGCTTTGGGAGCCTGGACTTCGTCGTCGACAGCAACGGTGAACTTCACCTTCAGATCTTGCGTGAATGACGTTCGTCTAAATATCGCTCGCCTCGACGTCGCCTTCTTCGATCTTCGCCTCACGACGTTTTGGGTCATGATCCTTCCCGTGAGTGCTTCATGTTGCCCGCCAAAGCCGCTGAGGGCAAAACCCCCGGCAAGGCAGCATATGACGATCCCTCTCCACACCTTCACGCTTTTACTGTGGTTGAGAACGCACTCTGGCGCAAACTTGCGACCGGGGGCGATCCGAAGGGTAAGGGCGCCACCGTGTCTAGTAGTGGTGCCCGAGCCCGAGCTCGCACTGCTTATCAGCAGATCCTGGACGGTGGCACGTCTGCCTTTGAGACGCCATATGAGAATCTGGCGGCAGTGGCCTGCGTCTTTTACGAATCTCCTACACTCGACAACCCCATCCTCAAGGAGACTTACGATCGTCTCCGCGTCTACCTTGATGACGCTTTGCAGCCACCCGAGCCATCTCTTCGTCAGGATTCTGAGACGCACAGTTCCTACCAGCCGAGTGCTAACCGTCGAAGCCCTGTTCTCGGCCATCGTCGTGGATGGACCGAGACGAGAAAACTCGACCCCGTCACCGGCAACATCCGCCGCCGCTTGGGGGAGCATCGTGACGCCCGTCACACCATTAAGGCACGGAGGCAGGCCAGATGCGACCGCTACACTGACTCCGGCCACAACCGACCCCTCGAGCGACGCCCTCGACGGCACAGCTACTACGACGCTCGGAGCCTCAGCCCCGACGACATCGGACCCCGGGCGTTCGGGGCTCGCATTCGGAGAGCCGGCTTCCCCGACAAGTTCCGTGCTCTGACCAACATCATCCGGTACACAGGTGAGACAAATCCCGCCCACTGGCTTGAGGACTATCGCCTCGCCTGCCAAGCCGGCGGCGCGGACGACCTATTTGCCATCCAGTACCTGCCGCTCTTCTTATCCAACTCAGCCAGAGGCTGGCTCGAACATCTTTCGAGGGACAGCATCCACGACTAGGCCGACCTTTGTCACGCCTTCGTCGGCAACTTCCAGGGGACTTATACCCGCCCGGGTAACTCCTGAGATCTGAAGAACTGCAAGCAGAAGCTCGGTGAGTCCCTCCAAGATTACATTCAGCGATTTTCGGCAAGCGAAACGAGCTGCCCGACGTCAGCGATGCCGACGTCATCAACGCCTTCACCTGCGGCACGACATCTAAGGCGCTCGTCCACAAGTTGAGATGTAAAAACCCTCAGACGACGCGTGCCCTTCTCGACATCGCCACTACATTCGCCACCGAGGAGGAGGCTGTTCAAGCCAACTTCACCCGAGAACAAGCCAAGGACAAGGAGAGGTCCAGACCGAAGGAAGGATGATCGCCCTGACCGGCGACCCGACTGACGGGATGG
The DNA here is from genome assembly GCA_001602295.1 of Zoysia matrella. Classification (NCBI taxonomy): domain Eukaryota; kingdom Viridiplantae; phylum Streptophyta; class Magnoliopsida; order Poales; family Poaceae; genus Zoysia; species Zoysia matrella. The sequence continues at coordinate 143,061 of BCLG01000221.1, forward strand.
GAGCGGGTCGAACAACAAGAAGCAGAAGAATCATCGGAAAGACGAAGAGTTCGTTGGCGTCGCCGACCGACCGCCACGACCTCCAAAGAAGCCGACCAACCATGACAACCACTTCGAAAAGATGCTCGACAAGACCTGCACCTACCACGCGACTCCGGTGACGCATACTCTACGGGACTGCAACCTCATGAAGGCCTTCTTCAAGGGGTACTTTCACCCTGACGCTCGCTCTCAGCAGAAGAAGCCTGACTCTCCGGCAAAGGAGGGGGAGGGAACACGTGACAGTACCTTTCTCGAGCCAGAAGACTGTTTGATGATCATCGGCGGGACGGTGGCCTACGAGTCACGTCGCCATGAGAAACAAACGTGGCGAGAGGTCAACGTGACCGCTCCCGCTGTCCCTTCATACCTCATGTGGTCGGAGGCTCCGATTACCTTCGACAGGTCAGATCACCCCGACCATGTTCCCCAACCCGGGCGCCTGCCCTTGGTGCTCGATCCGATAATTGGCACCACCAGATTGTTCAAGGTCTTCATGGATGGAGGCAGTGCCCTCAACATTCTCTACATCGACACGTTCAAGGCCATGAAGCTCTCGATACTCGACCTCCTCCCGAGCAACATTCTGTTTCGTGGCGTCAACCTAGGAGGTAACGCCGTCCCCCTGGGTCGGATCACGTTGCCGGTCCCCTTCGGCGACCGCGACAACTTCAGGACGGAGAAGCTCACCTTCGAAGTGGTCGACTTCTCCGGAGTGTACCACGCCATCCTTGGCCGACCTGCCTACACCAAGTTTATGGTGATCCCCAACTACGTCTACCTCAAGCTCAAGATGCTGGGCCCAAAGGCATCATCACTGTGGCCTCTCGCTTCAAGCACGATCTTGTGTGTGAAAAGGAGAGCTACGAGCTGGCTGTCACCCTTGCGGGGCGGACCCAGCTAGAAGAGATACGCCGATCACAGGTGTTCACCGTGACACTCGACTCCAAACCAGCCTCCTCCACTTTGTTCGAACCCGCCGACGACTCTGACACCTCCAAGAAAGCCAGAGTCGGGACCGCGCTTTTTGACGCATAGGAAAGCTGCTCGTCGACTTTCTCCGTCGAAATCAAGACGTTTTCGCCTGGGCACCATCCGACATACCAAGCATCCCGAAGGAGGTCGCCGAGCGCTCTCTGCACATCGCTCCCGGCTCTCGACCAGTGAAGCAACGATTTCGACACTTTGACGACAAGAAACGCCGCGCCATCGAAGAAGAAATCACCAAGTTGCTCGATGCCAAGTTCGTCAAAGAGGTCTACCACCTAGAGTGGTTGGCCAATCTTGTAATGGTGAAAAAGAAAAATGAGAAATGGAAGATGTGTGTTGCTTACACAAGTCTCAACAAAGCATGCCCAAAGGACCCGTTTCCTTTGCCGCACATAGATCAGGTGGTCGATTCCATCGCAGGGTGCGAAACCCTCAGCTTCCTCGATGCGTACTTCGGGTACCATCAAATATCCATGTGAGACTCCGATCAATCGGCCACATCATTCATCACACCCTTCGGTTCGTTCTGCTACGTCACCATGCCTTTCAGCCTAAAAACGCCGGCGCCACATACCAGCGCTGTATGAAAAAATGCTTCCACAACCAGCTAGGACAGAATCTGGAGGTCTACGTCGACGACATCGTCATCAAGACTCGGCAGGTGGCCGACCTCATCGAAGACTTGGAAGAAACCTTCGTCAACCTCCGACGGTTCCGCATCAAGCTCAACCCCGAGAAGTGCGTCTTCGGCGTCCCCTCCAGCAAGCTCCTCGGATTCGTCATCTCCGAGCGCGACATCGAGATCAACCCTGAGAAGATCATTGCCATCCGCAACCTCGGACCCATCAACAACATCAAGGGTGTCCAAAAGCTCACTGGATGCCTGGCAGCACTCAGTCGCTTCATCTTCAGACTGGGAGAGAAGGCCATGCCTTTCTACCGACTCCTCTGTAAGTCCAACTGCTTCTCCTAGACCCCCGAAGCCCAGGAAGCCTTCAAGCAATTGAAGACCATGCTGTCTTCCTCGCTAGTCCTAACCTCACCAGCTTGAGGTCAGAGGAGGGACGGGCCTGGTCACCAGCTTCTCCTAACCTGACCATGCTACTCTACATCTTCGCCACCACTAAGGTCGTCAGCACGACCCTGGTCATTGAGTGGTTAGAGGAGGGACGGGCCTTGAAGGTCCAGCGACCTGTCTACTTCATCAGCGAAGTTCTCGCCGACGCCAAGACCAGATATACCCAAGTGGAGAAGCTGCTTTATGCCATCCTTATCACGAGCCGTAAGCTTCGTCACTACTTCGACAGCCACTCTATCCGAGTGGTGACAAGCTTCCCCCTTGGAGAAATCATCAACGGAAAAGACGTGGTCGGGCGCGTCGCCACATGGGCAATGGAAATCATGGGCCACGATATCACCTACGTGCCTCGGCAAGCCATCAAGTCCCAGATCCTCACCGACTTCATCGCCGAGTGGACCGAGGCGCAGGAACCATTTGACTCCATCGACCCCGAGCATTGGACCATGTTCTTCGATGGGTCATGCTGACTCAAGGACTCAGGGGCTGGCATTGTCCTCGTCTCCCTCAAAGGAGACAAGTGTCGGTATGTTTTGTAGATTCACTTCTCAGCCTCCAACAACGCCGTTGAATATGAGGCCCTGCTGCACGGCCTTCGCATGGCCATCACGCTCGGAGTCCGACGGCTTTTCGTCAAAGGTGATTCTGAGCTCGTCGTCAACCAAGTCATGAAAGTGTCAAGCTGCTGAGATTCGAAGATGGAGGCTTATTGCCAAGAGGTTCGCAAGCTCGAAGACAAGTTTGACGGGCTCGAGCTTCATCACATTCCACGCCGCGACAACGAAGCAGCTGACACCCTCGCCCGCATGGCCTCGGGACGAGATCCAGTCCCCGACGATGTCTTCCTCGAGGTCCTCACCAAGCCGACGATCAAGCTCAAGGACGACAACGCCGACTCCGCACCGAGCCGGCAATCGAGGAGCAGGACTTGACCTTCGGGCCCGAGATCTTAGCCATCATCCCTGATTGGTCCCTAGGAATTTGTGTATCTCCAGGACGGCACCTTGCCGTCCGACACCAATGAAGCCCGACAGATCGCGCGTCGGGCGAAAGCCTACACTCTCATCGACAACGAGCTATACAAGCGCAGTCCCAGTTGCGTCATCCAACGCTGCATCCCTCAGACGGAGGGTCTACCTCTCCTCGACGACATTCACTCGAGAACCTGCGGACATCATGCTGCCCCGAGGACCCTCGTCGGCAAAGTTTTTCATCAAGGTTTTTACTGGCCTACAGCAGTTTCGGATGCGAAAAAGCTTGTGCGATCCTGTAGGGGCTACCAGTTCTACGCCCGCCAGACGCATCTACCGACCCAGGAGCTGCAGACGATCCCGATCACCTGGCCGTTTGCTGTATGGGGGCTCAACGTTCTCGGGCCTTTTCGCAAAGCGCCCGGGGGCTTTACCCACCTCTTCGTCGCGGTCGACAAGTGCACAAAGTGGATTGAAGTGAGGCCGACCCTTTGCATCAGTTCGGGTTGGAACGTCAAGTTCATCCGCGACATCATTTTTCATTTCGGAGTCCCGAACTCCATCATCACCAATAACGAGACTCAATTCACCGAAAATGTTTTTCGGGAGTTCTGTGCAGAGCATCATATCAGGCTCGACTTTGCCTCTGTCGCTCACCCGAGGACCAATGGACAAGTAGAACGAGCCAATGGCATGGTGCTTTAGGAGCTAAAGCCTCGGATCTACGACTGCGTCGAGCAGTCCGCCGGGCAGTGGGTCCAAGAGCTCCCGTCCATGTTGTGAGGCTTGCGAGCTACCCCCAACAGGACTACAGGATTCACTCCTTTCATTATGGTGTTCGGAGCCGAAGCCGTTCTGCCGGCCGACCTCGACTACGACTCCCTGAGGATCAGAGCCTACGACGAGCAGAAGTCAGAGGAGGCGCAGCAAGACGCACTGGACTAGCTGGACGAGGCGCGTGATGTGGCCATACTCCGGTCGGCTAAGCGCCAACAAAGGCTTTGACGACTACACGCTCGGCGCGTCAAAGGTCGGACTCTCAGAGTCGACGACCTTGTGCTCAAGAGAGGGCAAGATAAGCGAAATCACCACAAGCTGTCTCCTCCATGGGAAGGTCCATACGTGATCAAGCGAGTTTTAAAGCCCGGCACATACAAACTGGCGACACAAGACGGCGCCGAGCTTGTTCACGTCTGAAATATTGAAAACTTGCGTCGTTTTTACGCATAATAAAGTTGTTTGATATCTTTTCACCCTAATCATATCTCATCCGCTAACTATGTCTTTGGTAGAGAAGCGCAGTCTGTTCGACTCCACTCCACTGCCCGAGGGCTATCATCAGAGTCCCACCCGAGGATCGGAACGACCGACCCAAGGATCCAAAGGCCCTGTGCCTCGTTAACGTCAAACTTAGGCTTGACGCCTATTTCGTTTCTCGGGGGTCGACCCCTCGGCTCGGGATGCGTTTCACGAGTGATTCGGCCTAACTCTTGTGGACTATGAGCATCCTCATTCGGAGCAATCCTCGTGGCTAACGGTCCGACTCGGTGCCGGTGACGCTCTAAGGTCTGAGTTCGACCCTCGACCTACGGGCTATACCCGACCCAGTCGCCTGACCAATGCCCAATGGAACGCAAAGAGTTAAAGAGGAGGCGGACGTCCGAAGCGCTCCTTCATCAGGGTCGGTCGGAGGAAGCAGCTGATGATCTCCTGCGCCTGAGGCTTGGAGTCTTCAAAAAGCTTCGCCGACGCTTCATCCGACGTACTCAAGGCGAAACCCTCGGCAATATGCCCGACATCAGCATCGGGGTAATGGGACCGCAGATGCGCCAACGTCAACGACGCCCCATCCTGTAGAGCAACGAACAGCTCGGTGCGGATCAGCCCCGGCAACATCTCCAACACTCGAGACGCCCGATCCGCCGACGTGCTCAGATCTTGGGTGTCGTTGAACACCTGGTGCACCAGCGTCCGTACCAACCACAGCAGCTTCCGGAGCTCTACGGACACGCCTGCATCTCAAAAATTTCAGGGACCAATTTTCCCAGCAAATTAACAAACTCATTTGTTACTTACTCTCATGACTTTTATGCGCAGCCTCAGTGGCCGACCGCTCGTTGGCTAGATCCTGTCGAAGCTGAGCAGTCGATGCTTCTAGCAAAGCAGATAGCTTCTGCACTCTCGCCAGTTCCGCCATGTACTTCCTCACCTCGGCCTCCAAGACGCCGAGACGAGCCTCCGAAGTATCACGGCTTTCCAGGGCAGAGACGGCACAGCTCTTCCGACCGCTCCAGCGCACTGTCAGCCACTTCCTTGGCCTCCTCGGCCAAGCGTGTCCGGTCCTTCAGCTCTCGGATCTCTCGGGCGCTACGGCTGGCCCCCTCCTGGAGTTCTGCGCAGTCTATTGCGTCAGCAAGCAACAACAAGGCGAACTCTCTTGCTAGTTAATGAATAAAACTACTTACTTGCACAGGTCTGGCGCAGCAACCCGACCTCCTCGTCGAGACTCCTCCTCTCGATCTGTAGCCGAGTGATCTCCATCTGGAGCTCATGGCTACCTCTCTCGAAGCCCTCGGCGCGTCTTTCCGCATCCTCGAGGGCGAGGAGTCGGTCGGCGGCCAACTTCCTGGCCTCGTCCCGCTCATCGCGGGTCTGCCAAAGCTCTCAATGCAACGCATCGACCTCCGACCGATCGAGATCTTGCGGAGGCTGGCGAAGCGTCCTCTCGAGGGTCCCCTGTGAATCCCGCCAATCAGGTTCACGTATACTTTTGAAAATTTGAAATATCAAAACTAACTTGGCAGAGCGTTCCATAGGGATCGGACATGGTCTGCTGGAACTCCTCCAGACATTCCTGGGCGCTCTGCATGTGGGTGAGCACCGAGGAGACCCATTCGCCCCCCGCGCACACCTGGTCGTACAGGAACCTCTAAGAGTCTCATGCGGCCTCATTGAAGGTCGAAGGACCAGGTGCCAGATGGCGACCTGTCGAAGCGGACGGGGAAGGATCTGGCCTCCGCCTCAAGATCCGGGGCCGCCCCAAGTCCGCCCGTCGCGCGGAAACCTACGCCGCCACCAACGCTGTTGAAGTGGGTCCTGTGGTCGGCGACAAGACAGGCACCGCTGGCGCCGAAGGCTCCCTCACAGTCGACGGCGCGCTTTCTTCCCTCGTCCCTGGGTCAGGGGATGACTCGACCCGACTGCTCGGGGGCATCGTCATCGGCTCCCCGACTTCCACGTCCCCGACAATAGGGCTCGGGGGCAGTGGAACGTCTACCTCGGCTTTAGCGGCCGAGGGTTGCCCCTTTTCCTTCCCGGCTTCTTCGCCTGGGAGTCCACCTTGGCCGCCCTCGGCCTCGGTGCTTGGAAGCTGCGCCACCGCTTCCACCCACTCCTCTACGGTCTCGGCCGCGGATGCCATGCGAGGAGGCGACGGCGAACGATGTGACGTTAGCCTTTCCTCAGACGCAACCCCCGCCGCTTGGGTTTGTGGTGTGCCGAGGGAAGAAGGAACCCTGCAAAGCATGATCAAAATCCTGGTCACTTCACAATATCAGGTAAAATATCCAATTAAATAAGAATACAAATACTCACCGGCTCGACACTCGAATGGAGAAGGGCAGGCTTCCACCTGGCGAGGTTTGTCCGACCCTAGCAACCGGAATAGTCAGGGTCGGGGCGAGGGCGAAAGGACTGGATTCCTCCGTCCTTGAATTTTTTGCAGGTGGCCCCTCGGCACTCTCCGTCTCCCTTGCCCGCTAGCGACGAAGATGCTCCGTAAGCGACACGTCGTCCGACAAGTTGAAGACCGATAGAGCGGCAGCCGAGACTGCCTGTGCCGAGCTCGAAGCTGGCACTTTCTGCGACACGGTTGCAGCTAGTGACTGTCGGACTAGGGGAGACGACCAGTCACCCCCGGTGGACAGAGACGACCAAGACTCAGAGTAGGAGACCCCCTGAGTCGGAGCCGCGGCCGGAACGGTCGGCTCAGCAACCGTAGCAGTCGGCACCACGGCCGGCGCCATCGGAGAAGCAACGGCTATAGTCAGAGCAGTCAGCGTCGGGGTCGAAGTTGCAAACGTCGGCTGCACTGAGGGCCCAGCGACGGGTGTCTCGAGGCTGACCCCTCCGCCTGAAGACTCAAGACCCGGCATTGTTAGGATGCCGACCTCTTCAGCCGGCACCATCACAGGCGCCGGCGAGTACGATGGAGGAACGCCCTCCTGCACGAACAAAGATAAGCGCTCCAATTTCGTAGTATATTATTCACTAATAAGTGCAGGTAAGATGATTTACCATTCGGCCCTCCTGATGCTCGGCATCCAGAGGGGCCGGACCCTTGCTCACACCGACGAGAGCATCGCCTTTCAGCAGGCGCGAGAGGCGTTGTCTCACGCCATCCTCTGATAGCTCCGACTGGAGGATCTCCCGCGTCGTGTCGAATCTCCCGGTGTAGTCGCACATAAGCCGGGCTCGGAGACGGAGCGGCTGAGTGCAGCGGCGGACGAAGGTGTCAACAAGACGCGCACCGGTCAAGCCCGTGTCGTCCAGCTCGGCCATCTGGACGAGCAGGTCTTCAATGGCAGCCTCTTGCGCGTCGCTGAGGCCGGCATTCTAAGAATCCAAGACCACCGACGGGTCGAGGTCGAACGCCGGCAATTCGGGGGCGGTGTTCTCGATATAGAACCACCCCCGTGCCATCCCTTTAAGGAGTCCTTCAACGATATGTTGAAATACTCCTGGCAATTGTTGCGAAGACAAATCCCCACACCGTCGACAGCGCGGACCACGCCGCCTTCTTTCTGAGACTGCACGCGGAAGAAGTACCTTCACAAGTCGAAGTGGGGATCAATCCCCAAGAAGGCCTCGCACAGCGTGACGAAGGCCGAGATCTAAAGGATGCTGTTAGGGCTGAGATGATGAAGACACACGCCATAATACTCCAGCAAGCCGCGGAAGAAGTTCGACGACGACAACATCAGCCCGCGTTCGTGGAACTCAACGAAATTGACGATCTCATTGGCGCGAGGCGACAGAACGACCTCGCGGTACGCCGAACGCCATCGCCCCATGCCCCTCGGGGGGAGCACTCCAAGCCCCACCGAGGCGGTGAGGATGCTCTCGGAGATGGTGGACGCTTTCCACTAAGAGGCCATGGAGACGGAGTTGAAGTCGAAGAAGAGCAAGGAGAAGAGCAAGCGCAAGGAATACGAAGGAGCACTACGTGAAGATTGGAAATCAAGATGACGAAGACCGGAGGACGAACCACCCCTTTTATAGAAGCTGACGCGCCGGTTCGACGCCGCCTGGTCGTCGAGGCCCTGGACCGACATATCCATCCACACTCATTGACGAATGGGCCCAAAAGTGCTCCTAGTGGGCGCTTGAACCTAAGCACATGGAAGAATTTCGTCACCCAGACGCCGACAGACAGGCCCACGTGCAGTTAATGCCTGGCAACCGCACTCTTGACGGGACGTGCACATCGTGAATTGCCGCATTACGCTGGCCGTGCGATGGACCAATCCAACCACCCGGAGCAACCGGCGGTTACAATTCCAAGACGCTGCATTCGACGTCCACTTGGAGTTAGCATAGCCGTTCGGTCGTTGGAACCGCAACCAACGAACGGACAATAACACCGTGAATCGATTCACGGTCAGGCGTGAGGTTGGGTGAACCCCCCGACCGATCCCACAGTTGTCAAAGAATGCTGATCATGGGAAGATTGGTCAAACCAGTCCACCCTAGGCGTTATGCCGATCATGAGCAAAGGCCGGCCAAACCGGTCTTATCTAGGCATTCTTTCTAGCATAAAGCTAATGATGAAAATTAGCTTCTTACCGACCCCAGACGTCGGAAACTGTCTCCACGACGCTTCAGCCCACGACCGACCTTTCAGATCACTCGGGGGCTACGCCCTACGGGCGCACTCGCGCGCTTCCGTAGGATCAACCATCAGCGAGTGATGGTCGGCACGACACTTCAGCCTAGCACCGCCTCCACAGAGGTCGCAAGCGGCGCAGGACTCGGGGGCTACTGTCGGGATAGTATACCTCGGGTACTTACGGATCAACCTCTACAACGCGGCCCACCTGTGGACCGCGGCCCAACGGCCCACTAGAGACTTCACAAAGGCGGCCCAGCCTCAGCGGTCAGAAAGCCCCATCAAGGCCCAGAAACGAAGTAACCGTTCTGACCCGAGGGGTCGGGACCCGAGCTATCGAGATCCTAGCGGTCGGGACCCACCTGCTGATCCTGGGAAGCAGTCATCAACCCAACAGACGTGTCAACTCAGAATCCCCAGCAATGCGCAGGAGATGAGCGTTTTAGAAGATTCCGCAACTACCCGGTCGAGCGAGAAACAACCTTCCAGGCGATAAAGCTGAGCAATAAAGCAACCCTGCTCTTTTTCAGGGAATAATAGTACGAACGAGAAGGCGTCGATCGCCTGGCCTGAACCTCGAAGGGCACGACCCTCTGGAACTGCGGCCTCACCTGTCAAGGGGTCATCCGCTTCTGTAGGCGGCAAGATGCTTAAACCATGGTCCAGTCACTTCAACCATGGTTCGGTCAAGGCAACTCAGGTTTGGCTCTATATAAGAGACACCCGGGCAACAGAGCACGGGAGGATGAAAAGAAAAACACGGCATAGAAGACAACTAGGGCAATAGTGATAAACACCACCTGTTAACTACCTCCATCACGCGAGCTTGAGACTCTCGGATCCGTCCGGAGCCCTTCCACATTGTACTTTCGTGTTCTTGAAATTCATACGATCGATCTCTCGCCCCTGGACGTAGGGTATTACGCCTCGAGGCGGCCCGAACCAGGTTAACCTTTGAGTCTCATCTGTAGACAAGGCCATTCGATTCCGAAAACGCACGATCTCTCGTCCGATCGTATAAATTTTACTGTACCGGTGTACGAAACACCGACAAGTACTTTTTGCATTATTTATCACTGTTGTAGCATTTGATCTAGATCTTCCATTTTTTTATGAAATAGTCCAAAATAAGACAAATTATATACACTGTAGCTTTCTGAATGTAGTGCTGAAAGTCAGGTGACCTTGACCTGGTCCCGTGGTCGTAGAGCTAAACGTGGAATGACGCAGTGGCTGAGCTAGCGGGTGGGCTGGTGGGCCATGGCCCACCCAGCTAGTCCGATCCATCTATTTGACTCAAGATAGTCCGGTCCATCTATTTGGCTCAAGAGTATATCTGGACAAGTGAGCCGGCGCAAAAGGGCCGGCACGAAGCCCGATCTATTTGGCATGACATGAGCACCGGCCCGGCCCGGCCCGTTCAAATTCGTGGGCAAGCATATTTGGGCCGTTTTCATTCGTGGACAAGCGTGCCGAGTTGGCCCGTTCCGGCATGATTTATGTAAACGGCCATGTCTTGGGCCGGCACCTCAGCACGAGACAGGAGCGGAGGCACGAAGCGGCAGCGGCTCCCGGCAGCAGGCCAGCAGCCCAGATGCTTCGGTCAAGTGGAGGAATGCTGGGCCGTCAGTCGTATGCAGCCGCCTCATCTGGCCGGTGTTTGAGCGTGAGGCAACGAGGCCTGTAGCCGTTGAGGGCCTTGACGCATTGACGCATGCAGCAAGCCTCAATACTCATTCTTCGTGGCCTCAGGGTCCATTTGACTTTTTTTTTTTCAGTTGACATTCTAAATTTGCTTTACAACTGAAATGTTTGATTGTAGATTTGTAAAATATGAAAAAGATAAGATATTGAAGGGGTGTAAACTAGAAATATGAACTAGGTTTTAAAATCCTCTCTACTTTTAAGAAATTAGTTTATTTTTTGATTTAAAGAGGTTAGGTGGGTAACCTTAGACCTATTTACACCCTAAGATATTGCATCATTTCTCAAATTGGTGTGGATTCTACCGGTGGTGACAGAAGTGTTGAAAGATCATTTTCAACTACGAAATTGTTTTCAATAATAAGTTAAAATAATAGGACGACTGATAATCTTCTATATGATTATTTTCTCACTTTCATTGAATGTGAAGATATAATCAATTCCTTTATGACCATTAGAAAGCGAAGACCCGACAAAACAAGAAAAAATAGTTTTGTTTCTCTTTTTAGTATGTTTGCAAGATATTTTGTTTGACTCTTTAACTTCTATTATAAAATTGGCACTTTAATTTGTCGTGGGGAAAAAATTGTCGGCTCACCCTAACTTTCTATCCTGGCTACGTCACTGGACTGACGCCGCCGTGGCATGGGCCCAAACCCTAATGCAGTGAGGACATACTTCAGGATCTAAAGCCAAGGTTTGATGGCCGCAAGGCCTGCAACTCACATGCAGGTTTATGAAATCTCAGGAGGGGCAAGACTTTTGAAACCTGAAAATATATATATTTTGGGATGGAGGTAGTATGAATTTCTACTACATATCATTCTTTACAACTTATATTATGAAAAGGATAAAGTCTAATATACTCCCCTCAAGTATAATTAAAGTCCAAATAACCCCCTAAACTATGTTTTAGTTTACTTTGCCCTGCTAAAACATGATTTTGAGTTACTCGCTCATGCAATTTATTTTTTTTCTCAATGCACAAGCATAATTTTAAGATCAAATTTTATGACATAATAAAGCATATCATAACACATGTTAAAAAAATAATTATAATTTTTTTGTCATTATTTTACTGGGAAAGACATTTAATTAATAGTAAATTAATCTTTAGAATACAAAACTATATGAAAAATAATGTTAAAAAATTCAAAACATATTTTTTTTATTATGTGTTATGATGTGCTTTATCATCTCATAAAGTTTCATTTTAAGATTATGCTTGTGTAAGGAGAATTAAAAAAGACAAATTATATAGGGGTAAATTGAGCCAAAATAACGTTTTAGCGGGGTAAAATAAACCAAATCATAGTTGAGGGGGTTATTTGAAGTTTGATAATACTTGAGGGGAGTAAATTGGACTTTATCTTTATAAAAACAACAGTTCATGGTGGCTAATCATCGGCTGCCTCTGGACCACCCACTGAGAAACTCACAGATAAGTGGGCCCAGCATTCTCAAGGTTCGATCTACCTGTTTGCAAATCCAGATATTTTTGGACTGTGGCAATATGTATTTCTACTGTTCCCTACAGTTTTAAAATATTGACACCATTGACTTCTTCTTACATCAACGTTGCCATTCCTCTTATTAGAAAAAAATTGTTCAAATGTCCAGTTGGATCCCTTTTTTCTTCCCTATCATATCGGATCGAGGTAAACCAAAGCTTTGTTGCTGCTAATGAAAGGAGGAAGAACAACTACTACACTTAAGAACAAAATGACATCGCTATTGCAGTCCTTCCTCCTCCAATATGTGACATATCTACTCATTGCCTGCTACAGGCCTGTAATTTATTGCTTCTTGCTGTGCACTAGCCAATGGCACTAGCTGTGCCCCACTGCGGCAGTGCACCTATATCCCTCAGCCACTTGCAACATACATTGATGGTTACTAAGCTCCTCCATTAATGAACAAGATATATGAGTATTTAGCACCCACTAATAATATATGAATAACACATAAAAACAAAGTAATTAATGAACCTTCTATAGCTGACAGATACAGTAGCATTAGACTCATAGATAGACCATATAGTGCTACTGATACGAGTAACGTTTCCATGGCCTGCAACCTCTCAACCTTGTCAATAACATCAGCGAGGTGTCTTTTTATAAACTCATCTTGGACTACCCAATGTTTTCTTTTCCATCCCTAAAACTGGAATCAATTACGATTAGCCAGAGTTACAGATGCCAAAGAATGCAATATGACTAGACAGAGTTATTAGATTACCATGTGTTGCTTGTCGATGCACCTTCTCTGTTGGTTTTAGGTTCTGTAACAGGTCCAGGTGCTGGAGGGTGACTGGTATCAGGCAAGTGTGGGTCAAAGTTGTGGAGGCTGCTGCTCTTGCCTCCAGACCCCATATGATAGGCAAGACCAGCTCTCGTCATATTTTGTGGTGTCATGTTCACAGAGTGGGGCACTTGTCTCCAGTGGAGATGGGTATTTCTTGCAGACTGGAACGGCCAAGCTTCACTACCATTTACCGAACCATAAGGCATCTGATTCAAGAACCCAGATTGGTGCTGGTATGAGTCAGTGGTGACACCACTCTGAGTGTCCCAAGGTCCTGAAGAATGTGATTGTCCATATGCCTCCATCAAAGGAACTGAAGTATTAGATGTCATGTTGTGTGAGCCGCCATGATTCTGGTTAGCTTGAGCTTGAAAAATAACTTTACCAAATAGCATAAAACATCTAGGCTGATTAGCAGGATCCTTGGTGATTTCAGGTGTATTAATCTGAGGGAGCAGATATTTTTGGACATCGGTCAAATCATGAGCCATTTCAACATTGGCACCTAAATTGAAGTTTGTTGGTCCTCCATCATCTGATGCATCGTTCATTGCAGCAGGGTCAGGTATATTTAAATCAATGTGAGTGGTCAGGTGATATGCATTGACAACTGTGGAAGCCCCAACACGAGAAGGATATACATCTACTGAAGCCACATCTTCATGAGCTATATTAAGATCTATCTCAAATTTAACATAAGAAGATTTTGCGTTAACTGCTTGCAGAGCAAAGGGATCTGAATGGGATGACAGTTGGGAAATTCTTGACGATTCATTTGAGATCAGCTGCTGAGGTTCAGTGATCTCATTGCCTTCTGGAATTAGCGTAGTATCACTATTTTCCACATCCGGTTCAATGATGTGATTCATAATAGTACCACTTATTTTGTTTGGACCAATAACATGTTGAGGATTTCTTTCATCTCTTCTTTTGTTATTGTCATCCTCATATATGTCCATCTCCACTGCTACTTTATCATTCTGCTGCTGAACCAATCCATCACCACCTAACTCAGCACCATCAGTAACAACGATACTGTTATTGAATTGCACCTTACAATCATTAGATTCATCTTCATCTGAGGTAGCACCGAGCTCAGGATTTTTCTTGTCTGTTTTGTTCTGCTCACCATCAGTGGTTGTTTTTCCTAGCTTGTCACCAGAACTCCTAACACATGACTTCTTTCTTAATGAATCATGTTCACTTATCCCTCTGACAGGATGATTTTTAACATCACCACAATATACATTAGTATCAGCCTGTGATGCATCTCCATCCAACACAGAACAATATATGATGCAATTTGTAGATTCCTTGCAATCCGAATTGTGCTGAGTTTTGTGTTTCTGCTCTTGCTCACCCTCTCCTGTTTCAATATCAGGTCTGTTCTCATTAAAATTTATCAAGTCTCGGCCATCTACCTTGGAAACGGTCAAATTTAAATTTGCATCTGAGGTAGTGATTTCATAATTGGGCCCTTGGTGTGGTGGAGCAATGATTTCACCATCTAATTTAATTCTCTGGGTTCCTACAGAACTACCTTCAATCTTGTCACTACCTTGTGAAATTGGTTTTTTGTGGAATGCCTTGAGCCATAGCAACAAAACTGCCATCTGCCAGTTTTTCAAAAAAAAAGTTTAGGAAAGAATTAAGATGAAATAGAAAACTGTTGGAAACTTGATCTGTAGTGAAATTCTACGCATACGAAGTGAGCAGCGAGATTGCAAGAGCAAAAATACAAATAGAAGAAAAACCAATGACATTTATATATAAATATTTTGACTCTAGCTATTTTTACTTCCATTCTTTTAAATCAAATAATTTTATGCATATCACAGCTGATACCATTCTCCATGTACAATATATCATATAAGCATATTTAGAAAATTTTCATTTATGTCATACTCTTTGTAGATGTTTACCTTTTTTTTTCTTTTGTTGTCGGCAGATCTGTTTCCATTCAGTGTCCTTGAAATTGGCTCCTCTAACTTGGGAATGATCAAGCGGAAAGATTTATTTGAGGTAGTATTGTGAGAACATGTTTCCTGTTGTGTTGGAGCAATTATTTCAGCACCTAACTCAATTCCCTGGGTTAGTGCAGAAATACTCTTAGTCTTGTCACTACCCTCTGTAGGTAGTTTATCTCGAGTGTCTTGAACCATAGTCAAACTGGAAAATTTGCTTCCTGCTTTTTGAAAAATAAACAAGAAGAGACATATTAGTAAAAGGATAAATATGAAACATGATATAGTTGCAGATTTGCACTTATACTGCAATCGCATCATATACTGTGAGATGCCCTATGGACACTATAAATAGCTGGAACACTATTAAAGCACAAGAACTTACTTTCATTCTTGTTATGGACCGGTGCACTGATATATATTAATGTTTTTATTACCTAAATCAGAGCTCCCTCTGCTTTCTTTTTCTTAGCGTTCCAACAGGAAACAGAGGGAGTACATTTCTTCCCACATGCTATGTTTTTTGTTCTTATTGTGCATCGATTGTTACTACAATGACAATAAAGGACCATTGTATCAAATTGCCATTTTTCTATAACGAAACAACTTCCAATTGTTCATGTAAAAGAATATTTTCCTTTTCGACATAGAACAATTAATACAATGATATGCAACTCTCCTGCACGTTCGAGAAATTACTTGTCATAATTTTCATTCATTACTTTCATCCATTGACCTTTGTAGATGACCATGATTTACTGTTTAGTTACTATTATTCCAATAGAAAAGAATGTTTTCCTTTTTAACTTAGTCCAGTCACATAAACTGGTATCCTTCATGATGATTTTTGACTGGATGTATACAGTGGATGCTCACACCCTAATAATTAATGACAATTGAAAGTTGCATTTGTACTTAGAGGTTACAGAAGATTTAGAATGTGGCTTGATAAATATCATGATGAACTCGTGACAAAGATAGGTAACTCTCATGGCCATATATGATACTCTACATCATGATAGAATTACCACTATCGGTTTTCATTATCATTGACAAACTCCATAAAGTATGCACACAAGGTAGGGTCATGAATTGCTTCAACAATATCTCATCATTTAGACCTGACCAAGGGCTATGAGGCCCTAGTCCTACTTCACCACTAGTTCTTGTTGATAAGTCCTCAGCCACTCTTTGTATATCATTCAAATACATTTATTGATAGTTAGGAAATTGGGTCCCAGTATTTGTTAGGATTTAATCTTGCCATTAGCGGTTGCATAGTTTCTTTCGTTGCATTCATGGTAGTTGCATGTTGGCACTAGTTTAGGAGCATGGCCTTAGTTGCGGTCTTGTGGAAGTAATAACCGGAGATCAGTGCATGTTTAAATCTATTTATATTAAAAGAGATTGCCTTCTGTGTGCGTGCTTGTATTCAGTTCACGTACATGTGTGTTTTTAGCCATATCTCTTGCATCCACCAAAGAAAAATATACTACCTAGTGTTTGAGAGAAACACCGAGAGAGAAGGGAGTGATTCCAGAAAAGCCAAGTGATTTGGTTTCCAACAATTGGTATTCAAAGCCAAGTTTATGAAGACGATGCTGCGCGACGATACTTCATCAAGCAAAGCAATTATGAGTACTAGTTCGAGCAACTCAACGGTGATGGCAACGACAGGGAGGCTCCCGTTCCCGATGCTGACAAGGAGGAACTATGCGGCATAGGCGATGAGGATGAAGTTCCTCTTACACACTAATGGTGCGTGGGGTGCTGTTGATCCTAAGGCGGCATCCGAGACTGTCGATGAGAGCATCGACCAGTTGGCCTTGATGATCATCTCACAGTCGATCGACGACAAGACGCTGCGACCCGTTGCTTTAAAGGAGACCGCTGCCGATGTGTGGGCGGCACTGTGCTCCATGCATGTCGGTGCCGAGCGTGTCCGGGAGGCAAGGATCCAATCCTTGAGCTTTGATTTTGATAATCTGAATATGGGTGATGCAGATTCTATGGATTATTTTGCGGAGAGTTTCACGTCGCTTGTTGGTAAATATCTTGAACATGGTGATCCGATGGATGAGAAGTATGTCATGAAGAAGCTGCTTCGAGCTGTTTCCACCAAGTTCATCAACGTTGCTTCATCGTTGATGCTGTTTAGTGACATCAACAAGATGGCCGTGGAGGAGGCTATTGGATTGTTGAAGGCCCATGAAGAGCTGCACAATCGACGAGAGGTCCAGAAGGACAAGCAACTTCTCTCGGCAAAAGTTTGTGGTCGCGGCGAGCAGAAGGACAAGAGCAAGTTACAATGCGACAACTGCTGAGATTTTGGGCACTTTACATATGAGTGCCCGGAGAAGAAGAAGAAGAATGAAGCTGCACTTCCTGCCACTGCATTAGGTTGACTATGAGTCAGCTCTCCTGTGAGAGGAGACATAATGTCAATATTAGGGGGAAAATATTAGGATTTAATCTTGCCATTAGCGGTTGCATAGTTTCTTTCGTTGCATGCATGGCAGTTGCACTCTGGCACTAGTTTAGGAGCATGGCGTTAGTTGCGGTCTTGTGGGAGTACTGACTAGAGATCAGTGCATATTTAAGTCTATTTATATTAATGAAAAATGGTGAGGTCAGTGTGGTCTACGTCAAAAGAGATTGCCTTTTGTGTGCGTGCTTGTATTCAGCTCATGTACATGTGGGTGTTTTTAGCCGTATCTCTTGCATCCACCAGAGAGAAATATAGTACCAAGTGTTTGAGAGAAACACCGAGAGAGAAGGGAGTGATTCCAGAAAAGCCAAGTAATATGGTTTCCAATAGTATTACCATAAAACTCACTGGGTGATGCCACAAGGCCCACTTGAGGGAAGGCAACTCAGATAAGGCTACATCGAGACCTCGGTCTATTTGCCTTGAGGAGTTGAACTGAGGCCTTTGGGGTTCCAAGCCCTCCTCACCATCACGGTAGGCAAGGCTTGAGTGCCCTATCCTTGTATCACTTGTATGTTAATTTGTAGGAAAGAATAATGATTACAATACCAAATGTGCTACGACATACAATGCATTTGCAGTGTGCTATCACATACGAATTAGAGGTGAATTGTTGCCCTAACATTTCAAGGGGAGTGTGCTGTGTGTCCCCATGTTGTCCCCTACTGTGGGTATCCACAAGAGGTGTGCGGGGTGAGTGTCTGCGGAAACATGTGGTGGCCACTCACCGGACCTCACATGTGTTGTTTGAAGCACCTAACATTACCTAGTCTGATAAGATTTGGTGACCCAAGCCCTTATTTTGGCTTGTTTCATAGAATGGTTGCATTCCATCTAGTGCAAAGCACTCATGCAGTTTGATAGGCGGAGCTAGTAAAGGACATCTTTAAGGCAACGGCCATTGTTGTGCCTCCTTCCATAATAAAAGTGGCAGGCAAAGACGGTGGAGAATTGGAATCAAGACACATGTTCTCGCTGATACAAAGAGCTCGAACTTGTCACCAAGAATGTGGGAACTTTGGGGTGTTACACCTTTGGTAGCCCCAACCAGGGTAAATTGTATTGTACGTCATGCGGATGGTTCATATCAGAATCTTAAAGTGGGTCATCTTTATTCGTTGATCTCAATCTGTACACATTGACAATCTCCACCTAAAAATTATCATCGTTAGGATGTTTCTTAGCTGGCTCAGCCTATATGTTTTCTTTCATTGAATAGTCCATAGCAGAATCTCTTTCGTGATGATTTTTTACTGGATGTATACATTGGATACACACACACCCATCAATTAGTGCTAGTACATTATCGATGGGCCAACTTGGAGCGTAATGCAAGTAATGCCAAATGAAAGTTTCATTTTTTACTTAGAGGTCACAACATTTACAATGTTCCTTGATGATATCATGGTTGACTCATCATGAGGATAGATAACTCTCAAGGCCATATTTCTGATGTCTCACATCATGATAAAACTACCACTATCGGTTTTCAAGGCCATTGACAAACTCCATAAAGTATCCATCAAGCAAGGTCATGAGTTGCTTCATCAATGTCTCACCATTTAGACATGGCCAAGGACTAGGAGGCGCTGATCCTCCTGGACCACTAGTTCTTTTCTATATGTTTATTATGTGCTGACTTTGGCTTGATCACATGAATATATACTAATTAACTTCCATGATTACATCTTCTCCAACCCATCAAAATCATATGTATTGGTTACCATGCCTCCTTCTCCATTCCCTAATTTTGTAGGCTCTTGCTGATTTTCATAGAATAGTTGGCTAGATGATCAGTCTATGGAGTTCCTGTCACCCAACCTACCCGTCTACATCCTAAAACGGACAGAGAACAAAGAGATCATTGTAAAGGCTCTCATGCTATTTCTGGGTCTAAGACAACATGAGTAGTCTAATTGCCAGAGTGTTCATCAGTTTTCTAGTTTGATTTCTATCAAATATCATACCACATTTGAGAACTGAGAGTATTCAAAAGCATTTCTTTCTAGCATTGCTAGGTTTGAACTCATATGTCTCTCTTTATATTCAATCAAATATATTTATTAATAATTCATGAAGCATGGCCCCTGTATCACCATAAAGCTCAATGCATGGTGACACCATATGGGCCCACATAAGGGAAGGCAAGCTTTATAAGGCCAGATCGAGACCTGGGGCTATTTGCCTTGAGCTATTGAACTAGTGTGCTCCACTATGGACACTTGGGCCCACATTTTGTAGGAAGGCAAATGGCCACAATGCCAAATGTTCTACAACATACAATGTGTATTGCATCATACTATGACAAATGCATTCAAGGAGGAGTGCGCCGTGCGTCTCCCTGATATCCCCTACTATGGGTATGCACGAGAGGTTTGTAGGGTGAGTGTATGGGCAAACATATGGTGGCCACTAACAGGGCCTCACTTGTGGTGTTTGAAGTACCTAACATTACCTAGATCGATAACTTCTGGCGACCCAACCCCTTTTTTGGTTTGTTTTAGAATGGCTGCATTCCATCAAGTGGCAAAGCACTCACGCGGTTTGATTATAAGCTCACCCATTAAAGACAAAAGTCGTTGGAGTGCCACTTTCCATAATGAAAGTGGAAGGCCAAGACTATGTCAGCAAGAAATTTACCATGAATGGGGGTGTGGAGGGGTGTTACACCTTCTTGTGGTCCGAACTTGGGTAAATTGCATTGTTCGTCGGTGACTGAGCGTGATTTACATTATATCATTTAGTCAATCCATAGCAGAATCCTAAAGTGGGTTAGCATTATTTTCTATCTTTGCACGTTGATCACCTAAAAATTATCATCGTTGGGATGCTCTTAGCTGGCTCAGCCTATATGATCTCTTTCATTAAATGGTCAGATGTAACAGGACCTTAATTTAGTTGGTTTCCTTTGCACGATTGTGGTCAGGCGTTAGAGCATCTTGAATGTAATGGCTTGCTCAACGATGTCAGATGCATTCTTTGTTCACATCTTCTAGATCTAGTGGACTGTGTCATTCTAGGCTTCATCTATAATAGGGAAGCTTACTTTTGGGTTCTCCTAAACATGGATATGGAGAACAAGCCCACAGTAAGGTGACACATTGTTGGATGGTGGCTACAGTGGTTATAGAGATTAACCCAAGAGCTGGATGATCCCTTTCCCCTTGATGGGTGGCTCTGGGGGTGAAGGATGTGCCCAAACCTTTATTCTAATTCTTTGATTCAATGGACCTACTACTAATCTGAAGAATGGAAGGATCAAATCTTCTAGGACACCTTACTTTCATGCAACAGATCTAGCTATAAAATTATGGAGGAAGCACCACATTAGGATAGGGCCAATCCTCTAGTTTAATTATAATTCTTTTACGAAGCAATCTTTGTTTGTGTGTGCTCATCCACCCAGTGACCTCTCCATCAGTGTCAAGGAGGGGAACAGGAAGGTGTTTCAGGGGGGTTCTCAAAAAATTGTTCATATTCAGGTTTCATTGACTGTAATGGCTAGAAAGTGCAATGACATCTTATATGTTGAAAGCATGTATACCTCTCGGTAGAAATTTACTTTTTTTTAGTAATACAACAAGCAATAGGAGGATCACTTTACACCTTATATTATATATATTATGACCTAATGGATGTTTTATATATCCAACTCCAGAAATAATAAATGATTTTGCGCACTTCTTCATATAACACAATAAAACATAAATCTCTTACCAGATCAAATGATCAATATTAGAAAAATTCTATGTCAAATTCCCCCAATAGGGGTTCTATGCCTCACCATCGTCAGTCAAGCTACTAGTGCTACGGGCAATTTATTAAATATGTTTCACTTCCTGTAAGACAATGGAGAAATTGTAACGCAAAATGAAACCAAGCACAATCAAAGGGTAACCATAGGTATGTACATCCTAGGAAAACAACCAGACAACAATTCAAAGTAGTGTTAGACTTTATGGGGGGAGGCACATTGTAGTACAAAACCACAACATCTATAGCTTATAAATGTCGATAAACACATAACCAATGAGATAGTTTGTGTGGTTGGAAGAATGAAAATGGCATGCATATAAACATAGTAAGCAAATATGATAGTGGCATTAAACTATCTTGTATGCATCTTATGCTGGCATATTTGCTTATCTTCACCTGAAAGTAGACTACATCCTTTAGATGATGGAGCAGTACCAGGGGACACCACTGTTTCATTCGTGCACATACTTCTATCATCAAGGTCACTATTTTCTCCTGCATCTATTATCTTATAAATTTTAAAAATTCTCAAGAAACAAGTCTGGCCTATGTGTCATATGAACCGGCAAGTGTACAAGTGTATACCTTGAGGTGGACTATTTGCGCTTGTGAAGGAAGGCATATCATTTGAGCAGGTCACCATAAGTTCAGTCGTTCTTGTGCTAGTACTGAGAATACCACGCCCAGGCCCTGAAGTTGGAAAATCAGAGAAACTCAATAACTGTAAATTTGAATGTGGGAGCCTACAGACTGACAAAGTTCACACGGGTTCACCTTGTAAGGCATTTTGTTTCTGAGAGGACGGAAGAGCTTCTTTGTGAGCAAACGTTCTAGTCCTGCTTGTGCTACTATTGCCAGGGTCGCCACCAACTCCAACAACTGGCCGGAAATAACTGACTTGGTAAGCACATGTACATGTCTTGGTCTTATAGACGCAAGCTTCATGTTCTCACCTTGAGCATCTTGGCTAACCACCTTGTTTGGAGTACAATTGTTAAGGTCACAACAGACTCCTGCAACTTGAAAGTCACAGATTCTATAAGAAAACAAATATTTCTTCAGGCAATATATCGTACCAGCTAATTTATATGTGCTCACCCTGTGGAGGATAACAACCGCTAGCAGGACAAATCACCTTTTCAGTCATACTTGAGGTCTTGCCACGAGGGTTACCGGTTGCACCTATACCTAGAGAAGCATAGAAAATTTGAAAACCACAGAAACATTTCACCAATTGGTGTTAAACTCAAATATTTAATTATCACCTGAAGAAAGGTTATGACTGCCATGATCACCAATGACTGGCATTGCTGCAAAAAGACAAAGATTATTTGTTAGGAACAGAATTATATCTGCAGACGAAGTATGTTGGTAAAGTGATAGTCAAAATGTACCCCCATATGATGGGCTGGTGGATCCACAAGAGAAAGCAGGTACACTATCTGGGCAAGTCACAATCTCAGTTGCCTTCGTGCTGCTATTGCTAAGAACACCACTGATTTCAATAGCTGCAGCATTCAATAATTCTTTTTCTTTTTGCTCCTTTTCATACTTTGCAAGCCCCTTGCCCCAGCCGAGGCGAGTCTTCTTCCTATCGACATTGGTCACTTCCTCAACAATTGGCGTAGGGTCCTTGCCACGCAACCTTTTTCTAGCATCTGTCAAACCACGCAGGGCGCTCCAAGGATCTTCATGGCCATCGCTCTGATTCACATCGGCGTTAGAATCCTTGAGGTGGGACTCAACTGACGTTGTAGACATCACTGGCTGGCTTGAGTAGTTGTCATTCTTCGATCCTATGGTCACATCTGCGTCAAAACCTTTCAGCTGGGGCTGAGCTGACGTTGTTTTCATTGCATGGAATGTTAAAGCCGTATTATGAGGTGTTGACAAAGTTCCTGGAACCAAGCTCTTGTTTGGTTGACTTATCTGAGGCATTTTCACTAGCTCCCTTGGGTTGTTATGTGGGTTCTTGTCCGCCTCAACAGTAGAATATTCAAATGGGGGGTGGGCTGACTGTGTAGTTACTGCCTGGGACTTTGAGCCCATGGTTGCAGCAGGAGACCGAGGTGGTGCGGTTGAGATCCTCCCACACTGCATTGAATAGTTATGTGGTCCATTTGGGAGATGCCCTTGCAACTGTAGTGATTTCTGGGCTCTTTTCTTTGGGGGCAAAAATGCTGGTAGCAAATACTTATCTGGATCTAGATGGGACCCAAGCAGGCTACTTATAACCAGTCTACCCTGACCAGTACCTCCACTTGTATACCAACCTGATGGGGGCAAAGTCCCACACTGGGCTGAAATCAATCCACGTTGTGGCAGGTGAGACCTAGGCCGACCTATACACAAAGATTTCAAAATTAAAGTATCTGAATTAGTCACCAAAAGAAAATACTGATGGATGAATATGTACGAACTCTAGAAGGATACGTCGTACACGAAGTCTATCAAAAACGACGCAATATTTAAACTGAACCGAACAAATATGTATTCATTGGACTCTGTTTTGAAAAGTAAAACAATATGAAAGAAAGAGGATGAACTGTTTTTGTGTTTTCACCTGATGGCCACGAGGGGATGTTTGATGAGGGCTCCACTCCATGGCCCCCTGGTGCCTCCTTCACTTTGCTGGCTGCACTGCTGGGATGATCTTTCTCCTTCCTTGGTGAGGGCTCCATTGGATCCATTTCTATCTGTCACAGGACAGACCACACAAGGCAGAAGTAGTAGAAAAAGCACAAAGATCAGGTTTTGATTAGCAAATAATCGAGAGGAACAAATTCAGTGGGAATTTTTTGATCCCTGGCACTGAGATGTGAGGAATTTTGAGGATGCTAGAGATGTGGTAGAGATTAATGGAGTTCTTGCATTTAGAACTGGAAATTGTAGAGATATGGAAGAGGCAGCTTTGGTGTGGATTCATCAATTTGAGATCTTTACTATCTTGTTACTATTTAATGAGGAAGACAGCTGTATGCCTTATAGCTAGCGCCCAGGAGTCACGTTATTCATTGTGCTCTCCTTGCCATATCGAGGCCTTTTGGGTTTTGGATTCTATCCACCTGAGTCATCAGGGTGTTAAAAAGCTACTAAAAGTGGTACCGGCAGATTAGCTTGGTTCAAATGTAGCACTCAGGAATCACATTATCATTATGTTGTTCTTGCCATATCTACGCCTTTGAGTTTTAGAATCTATCGACCTGAGTCATAGGGCAATAAAAAGCTACTAAAAGTGTTAGTGGCAGAATTGGCAGGGTTCAAATGCCAGCTTGGGTATTTTGAGTTTTTGTGTATGGATACCTTTTTTATTTAAGGAGTAGCATGAATACTGCTAAAATTTCCGGCTGCACCAGAAGCATGCATGCCTGGAGTGCACAGAACAGTAATTAGGAAGAAAGTAGAAGATACCAAAAAGGTAATAAAAAAAAATGTAACCACATATAGCTGACTTAAAGGCTTATCCATCCACTAGATAGGCTTACAGGTTGGCCCTAGGCTACTGTTTGTACATTTTGAGACTCAAAGTAGGTTCACACCTACAACTCGTGCATCTCATGATATTAACTTGATTTACTATTATACTTGCTTCACGAGGATTAATGGGTTAATTGATGGAGATTAGTTATTTAGGTGACATAATTGGTCTAGAGCTGTGTGCGGGGTTATGGCACTGTCTTTTGGTATGTTATCATCCTAAATTTAAAGACTGGTTCGTGGAGCGACCACCCATGTGTAACCGTACAACCACAAACCAAATATGTGTGTGACTTGGCGTAGTAAGTGATAGAGACTAGTTCTGTGTATACCAGCTGGTGGAGTGGGGAAAGCCAGGTAGGCTTGGATCCGCTTGGAGCGAAATGTGTCAGGAAGGGAGGGGTACTTCAGGAAACTATTTGGCACAAGAGGGAGGAACTCAGGTTATGGTTAGTTTTCTGATGTGTGAAACCTCAGTGGGCACGTATAAGCAGGAGGAAGTTACGAAAAATCCTTAAAGTGATCTCTTGGCCTTCATACCAAAGGAAGAGTTCGAGTGCTTGGCTAGCACGAGCGAAATGGATATTCTTTAGTCTACCTAGAAATAGAGGTTAAAATCACTTCTCGTGGAGAATGTGTACAATCTCTACAGAGTTAAAAATGTCATAACAGTCGTGCTCACGATCACGAGCATTACATGGATCCTCACATGATTAGTGAGATTTTGATATGGTTTGATTGGTGATCACTGTGGGAGACTGTGATTGGTTATATGCTAGTGCTACAGCCAGATAGACTATAGGCATGTTGATTTATTGGTGTTCGATGTCTATCACTTAGTAAATATGTGCTTAATAGGAAGTGTGTCTCTATTGTAAGCTTTTATGCAAAAGAACCCTATATTACCTTTGCTTTATTGGTGCCACATGTCATTTTTTCTTACAGTTGCCGAGTACATCTTATACTCAACATTGCCTTTATAAATGCTGCTCAGTTGAAAGAAAAGTTCAAAAGGATAATGAAGATGCAAGAGCTGAAGTCTAGAGGTGATGTCTCTCTGGTCAACTACCTGTGGAAGCGGTGCTACGCTTGGTTACTTTTTCGCTGCATTCGGTAATTGCTTATTTTCTCTTTTACCGTAACATTGTTCTATTTTACTATTAATAAAATCACTTTATGTGTGAAACTTAATTTTTCTAGACACACATAAAGAGTCACTTGATTTTGACCTTAAAACCGAGTGTGACAGAAGTGATATCAGAGCTGTGTTGACTGCATCATGCAAGCCAAGCTAGAAATGGACGAACTTTAATAACTATTCTATAAAACCTTTGCCTCTCTTTCACTTCCTTGATTGTTATTTTCTATTTCTTGCAAAATAAAATGTTTTACGCTCGACCCAACCATTAGCTCATATATGTTTCTCTTTGTGCCTAACCTCTTCTAAGCCTTCCATTAAAATTAAGGTAAGGTTGTCCCAAACTTGTGAAACTATACGATGTAGTCTCGTTGATTGTACGATTGTGCCAAATTGTGTGATTGAGCCATAGTTTGTGTTTGAGCTCACCCAAACCCTTCATTGTGTGGATTCAAAGTCATTACAAGAAAGTTGCAGATGAAGTTTAAATGTCATCATGGTGTCTGTTGATATGCTTGTTTGAGAGTGTTTTAATTGTTTTGAATCCTTGAACCTATCCTTGGTCAACATGAAACTGGTCATCAACTTAAGCAATGAGACTTGTATCAAAGACCCTCGCCTGAAGATGTCAAGCCATTGGGAACCAAGGAGCAAAGGAAACATTAGAAGATCAACCTGAGCTACATGCGTGTTGTGTGCATCCGTCCTTGATCATACCTCACCATAGATGCAAATAAATAAATAAACAAATAAACAAATAAATAAAAGAACATGCTTCCCAATTCATTAAACCCTCATCGAAATAATCAAAATTGATGCTCTTAAATGCAAACCTTTTTAACCCTACCTTACAGAATCTCGGGGCGAGATTCCTGTTAAAGGGGGCAGTGTGTCATACCCTAAATTTTCCATTTAGTAATATGAATAATTCTCAATAATAAAAAGAATATTATAAATTAATTAAAGAGTTTTATTTTTGAATTTTAAATGTGTTTAAATCATCTTGAAAGAAAATTTTAAATAATTTCTTATCAATTAAAACATGCTTTTGTAAACTGGGCTTGTTTTTATTTTAAAGACATGTTTATTTAAAAGAAATGTTTCTTCAATCTTAAAAGAGTTTCTCAGATTTATAAAATATTTTGAATTATCAAATAAAACTTTTAAATGTTTCAAAGTCTTTTCACATATATTTCTCCATACTAAAATAATTAAAGTATTTTAAAATATTTTTTCATACTAAAATAATTGAAATAATTTATCAAAAAAACCTAATAAAACAAGAGAAACTCTTCAACTCTTGCCATACAGAATCTCAGGGCAAGATTCTGTTAAGGAGGGTAGTTTGTCACACCCCAAATTTTCAAATTTGGGAATGTGAACCATTTCCAATATAATAAAAAGTAAAATTTCTAAATATTTAAAAGATTTTGTTTGTTGATTTTATTTTCAATTTTAAATGTATTCAAACTAGGCTTGAAAATAAAGTTTTAATGTTTTCATTATCATTCAACTTGCTTTTATAAAATATTTTTTGCATTTCTTTTAACAATAAATTATTTCAAAAAGAGGTGTTTTCTCAAATTTGTTAAAATATTTCTTAACTGGATAAATGTTTTGAATTAATGATAGAAACTTTTCAAAATTTCCCTTTATCCCAAAATATTTTCAAATGAATTTATCTTTGTTTTGAAATAACTGAAATAATCTGATTAAAAAATAAAGAAAAAAAACCTTCCCAGGCCAACCGCAGCCCACTATTCTCACTTCCCGGCACTTTCAAGCCTGGTTGCCCCTCCTTCCTTCCCTTCTCTTACTGCCACCCCGGCCCCACTCATCGGCACCATCTTCTCCAACCAGATACCTCCGAGCCAGCCGCAACGCGTCCCCACCATCTTCCCATTTTCTCTCTTGGGTCAACCGCACCTTGTCCTTTTGAAAACCGCACTGCACAACCCTTCTTTTCATCCTCAAAACTAAGCTCGACCCCAAAACACTAGCTCACCATCGCACCTCCGCAAGAAGCCACCCCGGCCACCTTTGATCTCGCGTTGTGGTTCCCAACATTGTGCCGCCCAGTACGCCCATGTCCCGAGGACCTCTGCCACCTAGATGCCACCCCCGACGCAGCCGTGAGCCTGAGCTCCACTGTCGCGCGTCCAACCCGGCCGTCTCCAAGGTCTACAACCCCAATGGTAAGCTTCCCCTTTCGGAGCTCATTATTTTGGTCCAAAGCCCGCAAAAAAAAACTAGCGACCGAAGCCCCGGCACTAAGCTCTAAGCTCACCGGAGCCGCTAGCCATGGCGCGCCACCACCGTCAGCCAGCCACCGGCTATCCTTGCCGTGAACACCCTCGGCCATCGGATCCATTTGGATGGCCAAGATTACACCACATCTGCCCCTCTGATCTTTTAAATCCGCACCATCCATTTAAAATCCAAAGGCTCAGATTAGTCCATGTATTCTCTTTTAATCCGATCCATCCGATCTAGATCCGACGTCCTGAATTAATCCATTAGTTTGTAATAACAAAACCAACACTCAATAAACTCCTAAATATCCTATTTTCTTTCATATTCTCCACTCTTCTTGGAACTTCCGACGTCCTCCCCGAGCCCCTCATATTCTCTTCCCAGGCACTCGCCACCAACCGCCATGGCTCTGATTCCCGTCGATGTTACCGAAGATCCACCCAACCAAATTGCCCCAAATTTTGCAAGCCGGTGCGCCTTCATGTCCTCTACCACATATCTCAAATTCATGGCCATTTGAGATCTGTATCACCTGGTATCTGCTTCGTAATGACTGCTGCTCTTTGTTCTGGATCTATCCACCGCGTGGATCAGTAATATATTCCTTGTTGTTCTCGATTTATGCTGTTCCTTTATTAAACTCTTGTACTATATTATGTTCCAGAAAGTATGCTTCTCAACCCCCAAAGGATTTACCAAGATACGTCAAGGTTCCTCCAGGAACGTGATTTCTTTTTCAACTGCTGCTGTAGATCCAAATCTAGATCCAACTCACTGATCTACTTTTCAGGTTATATTCAATCTGAATCATCATGTGTCCATTGTGTTCCACAAATTTAAACACATTTCTTGTTCAAATACTTTCTTAAATCTTGCAGTCAATCATCGGGAACGCGCATGTGTTTGCAGTGTTGTTTGTGCACAGCTAGACATGTTGCCGCCATCCGTCATTTGTTATCATCTAATACTATGAAGTTTCCCTTCTATAGCATAATCGTTGGTGAGTTTCAAACCTTGTTATTCTCCATATTGACCTTTCAATATTGCATATAATTTTTAGTTTTGGTTGCTTGATTGTTTAGTTGTCAGTATTTGCATGCTTAGACGAATACGCTTCAGATCCGCTTTGCGAGGACTTCAAAAATCGGCACTACAAGATCATTGAGTACAATACTATGACAAAGGCAAGTGTCTTTGACCATATTGTGCCTACATTGCAAAACCTTTATCTTGTAGATTCATGCTTGTGTCAAATTGGTTGCACACCTATTATTAGGATTATCTAATCTTTCCTTATTATGTATTGTCACACTAGTTTATTTTTTTGTTGGGTAGATTACATTCTTGTCTTGCTGTTGTCAGGATGGGTGATATTAACTTGATTTACTATCATACTTGCTTCACGAGGATTAATCGGTTAATTGATAGCAACACAGAGATTAGTAATTTAAATGATATGGTTGTTGTAGGGCTGTGTGTGAGGTTGCCGGCACTGTCTCTTTGTATGTTATCATTTCAAATCTAAGAACTGGTTCGTGTAGCGATCATCCATATGCAACCGTACAACCACGAGCCAAATATGGGTGTGGCCTGACATAGTAAGTGGTGGAGACCAGTTCTGTGCATACCAGCTGGTAGAGCGAGGAAAGCCAGGTAGGCCTGGATCTGCCTGGAGCGAGATGTGTGAGGAAGGGAGGGGTACTCCTAAAAACCATTTGGCACAAGTGGAGCCTCTCAGGTTACGGTTAGTTTTCTGACGGGTGAAACTTCAGTGGGCACGTACAAGCTGAAAGAAATCATATATCAGTGGGCACGTACAAGCTGAAAGAAATCATATAAAAGCTTTGAAGTGATTTTCTAGCCTTCACACCAAAGAAAGTGTGCAAGTACTCAGTCAGCACCAGCGGAATAGAGATTCTTTAGTTCACCTAGAAACAAGGAATGAAATCACTTCTCATGAGGAATCTGTACAACCTCTACAGAATTAAAATTGTCATGACAACCGTGCTTATGATCACGAGCATTGCATGGACTCTCACATGATTAATGAAATTTTGGTATGATGTGGTTGGTGATCAATGTGAGAGACTGTGATTGGTTCTAGCTTGGTGCTACAGCAAAGTAGGCTGTAGGCATATTGGTTTATTGGTGTTCAATTTCTATCACTTAGTAAATAAGTGCTTAATAGAAAGTGTGTCTCTATTGTGAGTTTTTATGCAAAAGAATTTTAGATTGCCTTTGCCTTATTGTTACCATATGTCATTTTTTTTCACACTTGCCGAGTACATCCTGTATTCATCTTTGCCTTTATAAATATTGCTAAGTTAAAAGAAAAGTTCAAAAAAATATTGAAGACGCAGGAGCTGAAGTCTAGGCGTGTTGTCTCTCCGATCAACTGCATGTGGAAGCGGCGCTACGTTTGGTTACTGTTCCGTTACATTCGATAATCATTTATTTTCTCTTTTACCGTGACATTGTTCTGTTTTACTGTTAATGAAGTTACTTTATGTATGAAACTTGATTCTAGACAGACATAAAGGATCACTTAAAGATTTTGGCTTTAAAACTAGCTGTGACATTTGTTGACTAACTAATTCAATTTTCTTATTCATTTAAAGTATAGACTAAATGACAAATTAAATGACTCGATGCCCACATTGTACTTCTTATTTCTGCTTCATGTGATGGATGTCCCACCGATTCAAGTGGCCACAGTCAAGATCTCTTCTTATTTTTCAAATCTTGCAACAAACAACCCAGAAATTGTGGTACGGATCTGTTCTTTATATCCGTCAGCTCTGCCGGTTTGTTTTTTGTTATCACCCTCAGATAGATGAGCCCTTCTTGAATTGCTTCCGTGCCAGTCCCGGCAGCCTCACGCCGCCACCGCCATTATTCTTCGTTGTGGCTTCTACTGCAGCAGCGGTAGGAGGGACCAGAGGGTGGTGGTTGTTCTCTGCGATCGTCTTCTTGTCCGTAGAAATATGTTGCCAGAGCACGCGGACCAGACTCCCATGTTGGGCTTGCGGCTGGAGCTTGGCGCCCAGCAGGTCGCAGCTGGATTTCGTCATGACAAGCACGCAACCGCTCCATTGCGTCGGAGCCGGGGTGGTGGACAGGTGACCAGCCTGGCGTGGCGGGCGGGCTGGGCAGGAGTCGTAGGATGTGTTGTGCGAGGCTGCGCCAACCTTCTTCATGTACCCATATAAGGAAGAATTCAGCGATTGAGCTCTTCCAGTCTCTTGTGGGTTTTTTTCTCGAATCCGTCGCTTCAAGTAGAGAAGTACTGTATTTATCCTTGAAAATTTTTCTGCAATATCAAATTTCAATTTGCTCCTCGGATTGAGAGTCTCAGGATTTCCTTTTCAATGGCATGAAAAATTATAAATTCTGTGTTCCACATTGGGATGCAGAAATATTGAAGCTTCTTGCCAGGTTTGGGCACATACTTACTATGTTGGCTTCTTTCATAAGTCCCTTGAAATGTTGTTGGTTAAAGAAACATATTGTCAATTCATAATGTATTTCGAAGCACCGGCTTCTCAGTGGATACTGTGAAGCCTTCTGTGACTGACAGATTCGTAGCGTTAGACCGATAGATACACCATACAGTGCTACTGATAAGAGTAACACTTCCATAGCCTGCCACCCCTCAACCTTGTCAATAACATCAGCCAGGTGTCTTTTTATAAACTCATCTTGGGCTAACCAATGTTTCCTTTTCCTTTCATGAAACAAGGAATCAATTACGATTAGCCAGAGTTATCATATGTTGTTCACCTCTGTGGAATGAAGGATTGCTGGGGTGCAGGAATTGTGGAGGAAACTTTCCTTTGGAGCAGAATTTGTATTAAATTTGTGGAAGTGAACTATCCAGTTCAACTAACAATTTCTCCCTTCGACGCACTCCTGATTACTTCTACCTCCTTAAGAACTCCCAAGCTCACTCTTGAGCTCTTCATGTACTCAACTTTTTACCAATATGGAAATTGGCTGAATTGAATTGATTTACAGATCCTCCTCCGTTTAGCTGACCACGGAATTGAAATGTTAAATTCGGCACATTTCCAATACCGAAATACTGGCCTGATGCCATTTCCCACATAAAAAATGGAGAATCCGTCGGAATCCACCCCTCCCAGACCTGACCACGTCATCTTCCTCATCCACGCAACACCTCGCACAGCGTGTCATCATCTCCCTCAGAAAGGCAACAAGGAGAAAAGATGTTGAACTAGAGAGCGGATGAGCGGAGCTGCAACATGCGTGCGCCCTGACAGTTACGCGCCTATGCTCCCTGAGATCCGGACTAGGCGCGCCTGCTCGCCGCCGGTGGCGGACCTAGAAATTTTATGAAAGGGTATGCTGCTAAAAAATTTTATATGCGATTCGGTAATCATTTCAGTCGGAGATAAGTAGAATTACGAATTAGGGCACCTAGGCGCGCGTAGCAGCAGTTCGCCACGGTTACAGCATCGGCGCCGGCGTGGTGCTTGAACCTTGAAGCTCGAGTTCGTGACGCTGGCGACACCGGCGTGATGCCCTCACGAACTACGTTTGTTGTCCTCACTGGTCGCCGCGACCCCGTGAGCATCTAGGCACGAGCAGCCCTTGCCAAATTACATGTCCATGCCTCCAGCGATCACGGCGCGTTCCTGCCTTTTTCGATGGTGCGTCCATCGGCCTGCCATATCTCCGTCTCTCTTGCTTTTTCAGTCGTGCTGCTATCTGCCCCTAATTGCTCCGCCTGTTTCCATTTTTAATCACTCGCATCTGCTATTGCCTAGTATTGTTTGGCCGGCCATAGGGTATGCCATGGCCCTACTGGCATACCCCCTGGGTCCGCCACTGCTCGCCACCTTCTCGCGGGAGCTCGAGTCCCGGAACTGCATGCTCAAAGCCCTGCTCTAGTCGACGCCTCCGCGGTCGTGGGAGGTGTCGTCCGCGGTGCTGCAGTCGGGCCCAGCGTTCACCTTTGTGGCCACGGACCAGGCGGTACTCTGCCACGCGACGTCCTCGTTGAGGACCACCATGTCTCTGTCGGCCTCCGCGGCGCGAGGGCAGCTGCAGTGGGTGGTGTTGCCGCAATGGGGGGCCTGACCAGGACAGGAAACGCTTTGAGGTCATGGGAAGGACGTTCAACTCTCTCTCTCTCTCTCTCTCTCTCAGGCCGCGATTTCTATTTAATTAGCAAGTTCAAACATCTTTTGAATTTTAATTCTTAGGAATCAATTCTATTAATAGCCAAACAAAAATTTTGGAAATGAATTAATTTCCATTGAATTTAATTCTAACAAGTTTAACTCTCAGAAATTGATCCCTAGAATTCAGTTTCAATTCTTCGGATTCAAACGAGCTCTTAGGCAAGCAGTATGTCTTAGAATTATGCCTCGAGGCAGCTCGAACCAAGGTAAAAAGACCCCGTGTCTCTCTATCTGGTGAAGATTACAATGTGCTCCTTCATCTCCGCAAACCTCAAACAAGGAGTGGTCAGTGAGACCCCCCATTTGTCGATCAATGACAGATGGAGTCCACTGTGGGGCAGCTGACGTGTCTTATCTCTTGTCTCAGCTACTCCTAAAAGATGTTCAGATGACACACATTTTGGATTCCTCTAATGCTCTTTATATTTGTTTTTTGAATGTGCATCGAGCTCGAGCATGCTACTCAGGAAAGAAGCGCGCTTCTGACACGGGTCACATAAATAGTATGTCATTTCAAGCTTCAAATTTTTTTTTGTAGCCGCTGCCACATCTCTGGCAAAGTGTATCACGATCAATTTTTCAAATAATTTAAGACCTGATTTTAATCCAATGCATATGTACACGATCAATAGCCATGTCACTACCGAAAACCGGATGTACACAATCAATAGCCATGTCACTACCGAAAACCGACTCTTTGCCGAGTGCATTGAGGTTTGCCGAGTGCAATTTTTTGAACAGTCGACAAAATGAACATTTGCCGAGTGTCACAACAACAACTCACGGCGTACAGAAAACACTCAGCAAACCTTTTGTTTGCCGAGTATCTGTGGTCCAGCATTCGGCAAACATTTTATTTGCCGAGTGTCAGGTACCGTGCACTCGGCAAAACTGACGTCCGTTTGCGACCGTTATGGTTTGCCGAGTGTCTACATTTAACACTCGGCAAACCTCGGCCCTTTAACGAGTGCCAGTTTTTGACACTCGGCAAAAGTCTTTTTTACTGAGTGTTTTTTGCTGACACTCGGCCAAAAAATTGATTTTTTTCCTCACCTGCCCTCCTAACTTTTTTTCTGCCCATATACTGTGTATGCTACTCCATGTTAAAATTTGTACATTTTTTTATCTTTTTGCTATATTTAGTTAATTTATTTCATTTAATAGAATTTTTGGAGATAAGTCAAATTTGAACTGCAAGTGATTCGAATAATGCAATAAAATAAATAAAAAAAATTAGATTCATGTTATTGAGTTTAATGTGAAGTCTTATCCGAAAAGTAATAGAAAATGTCGAACATGTTTGTCTATAAAACATGACCATAAATGTGTGGCCGAATTATTTTAAAATTGTATAAAAAAACAAATAAAGTCTGAAAATTATGAGATTTGTCAAGATCTCATGATATCATATGTGGAACATATGATAAAAAATTGAGCGCGTTTTGCACAAGTTGTTATGTACGCAGCTTAGAAATCGAAGCATCTCCAAACAAGAATCTTACTCTTGCGAAGAATTCCTTAAGATTTAGAGTCAACGTGATGGTCGAGTTGAGGTTTCACTTCAAAACTTTTTGTATAGGAAATAACCAACATAGATTGTCTCATGTGAAATTTTGGCGAATTTTCGGATCCGTTTGATAATTTTAATCAATTTACTACATTTATAGAACTTTAATTTGTATAAATTGATTTTGAGTTATAACTGCATGAAATAATGGTCTAATATTCGTGCAAGCATCGAATATGCATTTTTGAGTGAATTTGACAAGGTATTTTCAAAGCACATTCGAATAAATTTAGTAAAACACGTTATAGAAAAGAGGAGAAGAGTAAAATAAAAATACAGTTTGCCGAGTGTCAGCCAGTCGACACTCGGCAAACCAGGCCTCGGGCGCCTCAGGTGAATTTTCTTTCATGTTATGGTTGTTGAACACGTAGTTGTCGCAGGCGAAGTTGTGGTGGTGGTGCTAGTCATCATAGCGCGAGCGAGGTGGTGATGGTAGTCGGTATGTCGGGAGCGAGGTAGTGGTGGTGACAGTTGCTATGTCGCGAGCGAGGTGGTGGTGGTGGTAGTAGTTGCCATGACGAACGTGGTGATGGTGGTGGTGGGTAGACGCTATGGTCGCTATAGAGCGAGCAAGGTGGTGGTGGTGGTGGAAAGGGAGGAGCAGTTGTGAAAGACAGTGTATTATATGCTCAACATTAAAGCTATTATTTTAATTTTTTTCAGGAGAGACTTAATTGCATCGTCCAAGGCTTGTCACTTTGCAGGACACAAGGTGAGACATAAAAGACATTTTTATCGTATCATTTTCATAGATCACGTAACCTTGTTAGACGTCTCCCGTTTGAAACAGATACGGTTGGAAATATGCAGATCTTTGCATATCTATAACCGTATCTGTTTCGAATTGTCCACATTTTTTGGACAGTTTGAGGATGTGTAGATGAGGTTAGTTTCCATGGTCTACTCCTATTCGAGACAAAGTCTCAGCATCACCTCCCTGGTTTGACCGGATACACAATCTCACTTGCAGGACGTGTATTTTGGCCATAGTAGGGAGGTGCTGCCGAAATTCTGTCTCGAATAGAAGTAGAGAATGGAAACTAACCTCATCTACGTATCCTCGGGTGGGATTAGGACCTATCTTCACCTATTACATAGTACAAATATCGTGTAGATGCAATTGATTTTTATATCACTCGCTGATATGTTAGAGGATGGACGACCGTACGTGGATGTACACGGGACGCTCAAGTCAGGGTTCATTGACTGATGAATGGATTGAGAAGACCGATGCTTTCCTAGAACTAGCATTTTCCAAAGTTAAAGGAGCGCCTGCCACTTGGTGTCCTTGCAGCAGATGTACTAACATGCATCGATAAACAAAGGTGGTAATGGGTAAACATCTTTGCAAGAATGGATTTACGGTAGATTACACCCGGTGGATCTACCATGGTGAATCTGATCATATGAGAGACGAGGTCGTTCGACAACGTGTCAAAGATTATGATGCTGATGGCGGGGTAGGAGACATGTTAAATGACTATCATGAAGCACATTTCGCTGAAGAAGGTAGGGAGGAGGAGCCAGAGGCAACCGCAAAGACGTATTAAGACATATTGACTATGGCACAGAAACCCCTTCACGGTCGGACAAAGGTTTCTCAACTGGATGCCATTGGACGCCTAATGGCTGTAAAGTCCCAGTTTAGCTTGAGTCAAGACACGTTCGATGTTATGTTGACAGTTTTTGGCAGGATACTTCCTGAAGATCACATTCTGCCAAGTAACATGTATGAGGCACGGAAAATCCTTCGTGCACTTAAGATGTCATATGAGCAGATACATGTTTGTCCAAAGGGGTGCATCTTATTTAGGAAAGAACACGCGGAAGCAAAGTACCGTGCAAAAGTGTGGATCCTTTAGATTCTTAGAGGTAGACTCTGGTGATGGTCATAAGAGGCAGCTCGCGGTACCGTGAAAATCTTGCGGTACCTTTCGTTCATATCGAGGATCCAACGGCTATGCATGACCGAGGAATCTGCGAAATAGATGACGTGGCATAAAAATGGACGTCGATACAATTCTGAGAAGCTAGTACATCCTTCTGATGGTGAAGCATAGATCCATTTTGATGTGATTCATCGCGACAAAGCTTTAGAGGCTCAAAATGTACGTATTGCGCTGGCAATAGATGGGTTCAATCCTTATGGAATGATGGCTGCCCCATATACTTGTTGGCTCGTGTTCGTCATCCCTCTCAATTTACCCTCGGGCGTCCTCTTCTAACGACAGAACATATTCTTGTCGTTGATAATTCCTGAACACCCAGGGGATAAAATGAGTCTGTTCATGGAGCCTGTGATTGATGATTTGCTCTATGCTTGGGAGGAAGGGATCTGGACGTATGATCGAGCTACAAAGAGGAACTTTAAAATACATGTTTGGTACCACTACTCCCTGCATCTTCCCGGCGTATGGGATATTCTGCGGTTGGTGTGTTCACGGGAAGTTCCCATACCTAGTATGCAAGGCAGCTCTGCAGTTCATTTGGTTGAAGAAGGGTGGCAAGTATTCTTCGTTCGACAAACATCGAAAATTCCTCCCTCTTGACCATCTATTCAGACGAGACATCAAAAACTTTACGAAAGGTGTCATAGTTACAGAGCCTGCACCGCAGATGATGACAGGTGCCGCACTTTGTGCTCAAATAGATGCTCTCGAGGTCAGTGCACAAGAAGTGATTTTGTGGGATACGGTGAGCAACATGCCTGGACTCAGAAGTCAGGCTTATGGAGACTCTCCTACTTTGATGACCTTCTACTTCCACATAATATTGATGTAATGCACACTGAAAAAAATGTTACCGAGGCTCTTTGGGCAACAATCATGGACATTCCTGATAAGACAAAAGACAACGTTACGGCTAGATTGGATCTGGCAATGTTATGCGATAGACCAAAGCAAGAAATAGCGCCTCCTAGAGACGGCAAGTCATGGAGCAAGCCTAAGGCCGAATTCGTTCTGAAGAGGCCACAAAGGAGGGAAGTACTAGAATGGTTTCAAACTTTAATGTTCCCTGATGGGTATGCATCGAATATGATGAGGGGAGTGAACTTATCTACTATGCGAATCAATGGGCTAAAGAGTCATGACTACCACATATGGCTTGAGCGGCTTCTTTCAGTGATGGTTCGAGGCTGTCCCTGAGCACGTATGGCTAGTGCTGGCAGAGTTGAGCAATTTCTTTCGTCAGCTTTGTGCTAAGGAGTTATCTCGGACCGTGATTGCAGACATGGAGAGAATGGCACCTGTGTTGCTCTATAAGTTGGAGAAGATCTTTCCACCCGGCTTTTTCAATCTGATGCAGCATTTGATTTTGCACCTCCCGTACGAGGCACGAATGGGGGGCCTGTGCAGGGCCGTTGGTGCTATTCAATTGAGAGATATCAAAAGGTTCTTTGAACTAAATGTAAAAATAAATGCAAAATTGAAGCTTCCATCGCAGAGGCATACATTCTGGAGGAGGTGTCAAACTTCACAACAAAATACTATTGTGACAACCTTTCTAACGTGCATAACCCAACCGCTCGTTACAATGCGAGCGAAGACGAATCGAACCTCAGCATTTTTCGAGGGCAACTTAGAAGTGCAAGTGATGCGACCCATAAGACCTTGAAAAATGAAGAGTGACGCAATATTATGGTATATGTGTTGATCAACCTTTCCGAAGTGGAGCCGTACATGCAGGAATTTTATCATCAATTCTGGCGTGAATCAAGGGAACCTACCCCACATGAAGCTGAGACACTTCTTAGACAGGGTGCGGGAAATGGAATGCCCGATTTGATGTCTTGGTTCAAACATAAGGTACTGTCCAATTCACATCGTACTTAGTTTGACATTACAAGTTGCTCGTATGTGTAAATAATACAATGAACTATCTTGATTTATCTCGCAGGGCCAAACCGATACGTCTATGAGTGCCGAGTTGAGACAGGTTGCCGACGGTTGTGCCTGTAGGGTCAAGTCATTTACCGGTTATGACATGAATGGATATCGCTTTCACAGAACAAAACATGAGCATAGTCGGTCCAAGCGAAGAACAACAAATACTGGAGTTTTTACGCAAGGCCTTGATGGGGTCGAGTATTATGGAAGAATTGAAGAAATATATGAACACACGCTTCATGGTTGCAAACCTCTTAATCTTGTCATATTCAAATGCCGTTGGTTTGATCCTGCAGTAGTGAGACGGAACCCTAATCTTGGGTTAGTCGAAATTCGACAATCATCCGTCTTACCAGGAGACGATGTCTATATTGTGGCTCAACAGACCACACAAGTTTATTATCTCTCTTACCCGTGCCAAACCGACGACCATCTTAAGGGTTGGGATGTTGTGTACAAGGTAACTCTACATGGTAAATTACCAGTCCCAAACAATGAAGATTACAACATATATGACGAAGAGTTCTTTCAAGAAAATAGGCTAGAAGGTACTTTTGAGATAGACCTAACCGAAGCGATCGGAATGGAAGTAGACAATAAAAGGGCTGTCGACGAGGACGCTGGAGACGAGGTTCATAATGTGAAGGACTTAGAATTACTTAAGCGACATTTAGGCGACGTCAGTGATGACACCATTCCTCCTTCAAAGCTTGGGCGCGATTATATTGACATTGGTGATAGTGATGATGAGACTTATGATCTAGCTAATCCCGATCATGATGATTATTTTTAATACATGTATGATCCGTACTAATAATTAATTTTTGTTTTTTAATACTAGTTCATTTTTTAATTTTCTTTTTTGTATCTCCTTCTAAATACATTTTGTTTATCTGTGCTGATTGGTTTACTCTTTCTTTATTGCAGGTGATTGGGCAAAGATAGTGGGCGGTTTCAGAAAGGTAAAATTGCTGTACAAAAGAGGTTCTGATGCAGCTGAGGGGTCCAGCATGGGTCAAGGAAAGGGTGGAGGCAGAGGTTGAGGGAGAGGCAAGGCACTTGTAGCTCCACCGTCGCCTGTACCTCCGTCGTCGCCCGAGGAGGACGAGTAGGAAGAGGAGCACGAGCAAGATGAGGAGCAGCAGGGGCAGGAGCAGGAGGAGCAGGAGGAGGCGACATTGGGTTCAGCTTCCTCTGGAACGTCGAGTGTCTGGTTGCGAGGTCCCTTTACCCTCTCGACTCGACCGATACCTCGTGAGAGACGCCCGCTGATTCGGTCCACTGGTGCTAGGTAAGTTACTTAATGAGTTGTCATTTATTTTTCATTTGATATGTTGAAAATCACAATAGAAACTAATGATTTATCTTAATCACTTGGGCAGAGGTTGGATGTTTGTGGCTGCAGGTGATCATAAACACCATGTCAATGGCATCTTTGGTCTTTTGTGCAGGCTACACTTTTTGGGCCTGGTTGCGTATGGCGGAGGGCATGAGCCGGCGTATACATGGGACCACTACATCGCCTTTTCTGATGTACCAGATCAGGATGGCAGGGTCTTTCGCAACAAGGCGGAGCGGGTGACGGCTGAGCTGTGGGTAAGTATTCCTCGCACTACATTTAGTTTTTATTTGACATTGCTAAATAATGACTGGATACATCGTGTCTATATGCAGGATTTTTTCAGATGCCAGGACGGATAGGAGGCTAAGACGGCTGCTGTGGCTCACAAGGCCTGTGTCAAGCTCGTCAAGGACATGCATTACGAGGCTCGCATTCAGGCCATTGTAACATACCATGCTGCATAACTTGACACGAAGATCACCAAAACTCAAGCAAAAACCTTGACGATGACTCGGAAAGAATACCTGCAGGTAAATATAAAACATTAATACTGCTTTCTTTTGAGAATTAGTACGC
Organism: Zoysia matrella; assembly: GCA_001602295.1. Lineage (NCBI taxonomy): Eukaryota > Viridiplantae > Streptophyta > Magnoliopsida > Poales > Poaceae > Zoysia > Zoysia matrella. The sequence continues at coordinate 183,686 of BCLG01000221.1, forward strand.
TTAATTTGATCTTCTTATATCATATACTTAATGACATGTAGGTGCCTCCGTGGTGGTGCGCCCAGCATATCCAGTGTTGGGAAGAAATGGTGAATAAGTGGTGCGCCGCCGAGTGGGAGGAGACGCACTACGCTTGCCGAGAGCATCGTTTGATGATGCCAGGTGCATCACACCATCAAGGCAACCTAAGCATCGACGAATACGTGGCTAGATGGGTACGCGAATTCATTTATTTATTATAACGCTCAATTCTACATAATTTCTACTCATCTTGCTATTTTTTCGCGGTCCTCGTCACATGGTGGCCAGACTTGCTCCCAGTTTAAGGCATGGGCTTTGGCCCACAAGGGCAAGGCGACATCCGACGTCGAGTACAACCCGGAGGACCCGCTCTCGGCGTACAGCAATGCGACCGCCCACAGCCGCCTCAGTGAGTACACTGAGATGGCAAGAGAGGTCCATGGGCAAGAGTATGATCCGAGCACCCAGGACCTTGATGGAGAAGTTATCATGAGGGTAGGAGGAGGCAAGAAGCACGGGCGGTACTGGATTGGAGGCAGCACACTCGACACGGCCACCACTCCCACTCTCTCTCAGATTCGAGCTAGGAGCTTGAGTTCAAGCCCGGCCATACACCCACAACCAACCATTGTATAGTCCCGGATGGAGGCACTCCAGGTTACTTATGTTTTATTCATCGTTCTTTGATTTTTACATACCTTTGCTTTATATTGTAATATTGAGGTAAAATATTGTAGGCCGAGCTGGCAGAAGAAAGGAGGCTAAGGGAGGAGATGGCGGTGAGGATGGAGGCCGATCGGCAGAGGCAAGAGGCCGAGCGACAGAGGATGGAGCATATGTTTCAGTGGATGCAAAGTCTTAGCGAGAGGATGGGTCAACCTCTGCCACCAGAGTTAATTCCTCCTCCACCTCCTCCTGCAACTACTCCTGTGAGTATGAATGTTTTAAGTTGTTTGTTTCTACTTTAAATCTTGTTTAACATATGCAATCTTTTCTCCTTTGTACAGAATCAATCGACGGCATCGAATCATACGCCATCGAATCAATCGCCTCATACGCCACAGTGGCCTCGTAGTTGATTTGTGTGTGAAACTATTGGACTATATATGTGTGAAGCAAACTAATATGATAGGTTTTTATTGTATTTTGTGTGAGACTTGTTTATATAAATTGCCTGTGATGTGATTTAAGTGTTTTTTGGCTATATAAATTACCTGTGATGTGATCTATATGTTTGTGGTTTATATAAACTGTTTGTGATGTGATATATGTGTGATTTAAGCTGATTTTAACATTTTGAAAACATATTATGCCGAGTGCCCCAGGTTTTGCCGAGTGTTTTTACCCAAACACTCAGCAAAAGTTAAATCTTTGTCGAGTGTCGCGGTTTTAGCACTCGACAAACATTAAGTCTTTGTCGAGTGCCGTAAGCCTGGCACTGGGCAAACAAAAAATGTTTGCCGAGTGTCGCATGCAAGCACTCGACAAACTCTCTGTCACTGTTTTCTGTCCGTTCGGTCTACTTGTTTTTGCCGAGGGTCTAAAGGGCACTCGGCAAAGAGTTTACCGAGTGCCCGACAGAAAACACTCGGCAAACGGCTCTGTGCCGTCAAAAGGTAGACCGAGTGACCTATGCCGTGCGTGGCACTCGGCAAACACTTTGCCGAGTATTTTTGACCTTTTGCCAAACACGGGCGTTCCGGTAGTGTGTCGTCCCTGATAGTCACAAAAGTGTAGAGCCTAAATTTGTTGATTCTGAGCCACAATGTTTCATTTTTGAAAGAATAAAGACCAACTTACTCCCTCTAATATAGACTAAGTACAAAGAACACATAAACTATTTTTGGTTCAGTTTACCCGTCAAAACATGATTTTGGATCAATTTTACTCCCTAATGCAATTTATCCTTCTTTCCACAATGCACAAGCATAATCTTAATATCAAATTTTATGAGATGATAAAGCACATGATAACATATGTTTCAAAAATACATTACATTTTTTATCATTATTTTAATAAGAAAAGATATTTAATAGTAAATTAATCTTTAGGATACAAACTTCTAGTAAAATAATGATAAGAAGTTCAAGATGCATTTTTTTAATATGTGTTATGATGTGTTTTATTATCTCATAAAGTTTTTTATTTTAAAATTGCACTTATGTACGGAGAATTAAAAAACAAATTATATTAGAAGGTAAATTGAACTAGAAAAACATTTTATGGGGATAAACTAAATCAAAAAATAGTTTAAGAGGTTATTTAGACTGTGGCTATACTTGAGGAGAGTAAATTGGACTTATCCTTTTTTTAAACAGTAACTATTTATAGAGCACGTCTAAGTCTAACATTTTAAAAAATTGAAATTGTGGTCATAGGTAGGTCTGCGGTGGGACACAATTGTAATATTCATAGCTCTGCTGAAGTTCATACTATGCAGATATTAAAGCAACTAAGTAGACAGCCAGACACCCTTGGTCAATGAAAAACTGACGTACTGGTACAAATAAGAATTAATTGGGATCCATTTATCCCCTTGCGACGAGATCAAATTTTGTCCATTACGAACTGTGATAAGTTCAGTAGGTTCCTTTTCCTACTGCAACAGAATAATTTGAATCCTTGTATATCCATTTGTGTATGTCGCCCCTAAATTTTGCATGGACAGGAACCCGTTTATATTTTGTGGTCCAGATTCGCCACAACACTATTTTCTGGTAGGGGCCAAGAAGCAATCACTACCTATAGAAATGACTTGTGCTACCGGGGTCTTGTGATAAAAATTATATAAATCGTAGTTATAATTTGAACCGAAGAGAGTAGTTCCCAGCTCTCCACCACTATTCTCTTGCTCTGTGGGCCATTACATCTCTGGTGGACCAGAAGAAATGGCGCTTAACACAGTAGCACGAAAATAGATTCATGGTCACTGTTGGTAGAGCGTGAAGCTCTCGAGGTCATATATGTGCCCAACAGGAAAGATAAAGAATGGCGCAACCAAAGCAACGTGTATCGAACCCAACGCAAAGGAATGGCCCAGAAAGCCACCGTCATCGTGCTGCTACTTCTCGCCGCTCTCGCGCGGGACGCCCCCGTAGCGATGAGCGTGGCCGTCGAATACTGCAACCAGCTTTGTCCCGAGGCAAGCAAGACCCCAGCCGACGTGAAAAGCTGCATGGAGTTTTGCACGCACGCCGCCCCTGGCCATCCTGACTTGCCGACCTTAAATTCTCTTGGGTGATATCAGCAGAAAATATGGAAGACTAATGTCATACTAGTTGCCACTAGAAGTAGAAGCAGCAATATGTTACATCAATCAAAGTGCATGTCAGATAGATTAAGTGGCAAAGAAGGTGAAGGTTGACTAGCAGCAAAATGGTACAGGAACTAGGGTCCCTCAAAAATGCAAAGGATCTCGCTCCTTTCTTGACATTCATATATGCCAGCTTCTCAAATCAGTCATGTCCGTGCATTTTCCTCTTGGGAGATACTGCCTCCATCTAAGACTATAAGCATTTATAATGGTTTCAACATATCCAACAATATAAGCATTTGAAAGGTGAATATAGATAAGGTGTAGTTGGATGTGCGAGAAACTTTTTATGTGACAAAATAGGGGTATGGTAATCTTTTCATTCCACCCTTATTTTGTATTGAGTGCAGGAATTCTTATATATTTGAATGGATGAAGTAGCAATCTGCCTCTGAGTCCATCTTGGAATATGGCTGATTCGGTGTGAAAATGTATTCAAGAGTGTTTAGCAGCAATTTCAGTACGTAGCATCATGGTAGTTGTCATGTCGAAAGCTATATACTGCTTCGGGATGTGCATCAAGTAGATGCTGGTTTGATGCGTGGAAAACAAATCGGGCAACTGATCTTCCGTCAGCCAGTATAATATGTTCATATTCTGCTGGACACTCATCTTGTTGTATTCAAATTTCTTTAAGAAGTCTGGTAGAAGGGATTCTGACAGCAAGTGCTCTGGTTTGACCTACAGTGAGTGATACTTTTTTATATTTCTTCTTCTAACTGATTAGGTGGGAAATAGTAAGACATTAGGGTAGTGTTTGGTTAGAGATTTGTAACGCAATCGTAATCGGTAACAAACTACAGTGTAATCGTAATCAAAGTAACAGAAACCTGATTTTGTTTGGTTCCCACCGGCCACGGGTAACGGAACCAAAACGCATGGATGTTGCTTCGTCTTCAATCAACGCGCATACGAACGCGCCTCCGTCTTCAAGAGCAAGGACGACCCGCCATATCTCCCTGCTTCAAGAGCAGTGCGTCTCCTTCTTCAAGTGCAAGGAGGGCTCGCGGCCCTTGGCGGAAACAAGAGTTAGAACGGCTTCGTGGGCCACAACAGGCCGGAGATGCCTGCGCCATGGCCGCAGAGAGTGGCGACGACGGCAAGCGAGGACGGGGAAAGAACAGCTACCATGCCGTCGAGTCTGCACATGCTAGTACGTCCGGTATGGCTGAGGCGGGGCGCCGGGGCCGGCTGCTGCTGCGCCCCCGACGGCATGGTCAGCACCAGCGTGCCGCCCTCATGCGATGAGGGGAAAGTGAAGGGAACAGATCCGACGACGGTGGTGGCAGATGAGAGAGAGATTGGGGAAGTGGGTCAGGAAATGGGGAAGATTCATGAGCTTGCAGTAGATCTGCGAGCGAGCTGTGAGGGAGACGGAGACTCGAAGAGTAGTATCGATCTAATACTGACGGAGAGGGAGGGATTCCGATTACGTTGTAGCGGTAAACAAACAAAAGTAACAGAGCCTAATACCTTTTAGAATCTTAATACGTTACGATTACATGAAACAAACACATCCCTAAATGTACGAGAATGAGCAATAGCTGTAGCAGTCCTGAATACATACCTGAAACATGGTGTCTAATAAAGTCATGTTTTTTGAACAGAAGATCAATACGTTCACGTTTATCACAGATAACTTCTACATTGTTTTGATGCGATAATAGATTGGAGACACCCTCAGTTCGAAAAAGAAGATAATCCATGACAGGGTTGATGGTCATATTGAGCTGCTCATTGTGTTCTTGTAGGATTTTCATCATAGTATAGCTGTAATCATAGATCTGAAGGTATTTTCTCTTTGAAGTTTGATAAGAGCATGACTGTCAGCATCTTCTTTTGCTTGATCACGGCAGCAAACTTATGCACTCCAAATAGCACCAATATGATTATTGTTGCTTTCATTTTCTTCTGAGTAAAAAGATATCTGACATTTTGTGAGACCACCATCCTCATTATGCTGTTATATATAGTGGGCAGAGCATAAGCCGACAGTTTGGAACAGCATGAGTATAATACAGTTAGATAGAAAAGGCTTTCCATCTGCATATATAAAATATCTGTATTATATTTAGATATCAAAAGATTTTTTTGTTTTTCTTTTTTCATTGTAGATATGTGCAGAAACAAAATAAAGCAACAAGTATATGATTGTTTAAATAGATGTAACTGGTAACGATAAAAATCAGACAGTCACTTTTTTAACTTTGTGGTTTGGTAGGATCAACATGAGTATAAGGAATACCTAGCTGAAAACCATGTTCACCGTAAGAAAATAGGAGAGGATACAGCAAAGCCATAAGAGCTGGATGTAGAGATGAAATACATCGTAAGCTATCAGTATAGCACAGTGAATAATAATATCACGCTTAAAAGTATCGCAAGAGAAATCACCAACAACCAAAATAGCTAGGTCATTAGAACTTGGTAAATTATACGGGACAGGATCAGTACTGCCATGAGCTCCAACAATTCTAATACCCACATTCTCACCTTCACTCTCTCTCAAATGATCTCTCGCCATCCTAAATTTTTGTACCAGAAGATTATTATCATCAAATGTATGGGGCAAACCACGAACAATGTCCTTATGGAGACCTTCATCAAACTGTTCATTCGGATGTAAGGCTCGTATCCTATTAGAAACTTCATTTTTCTTCCACAATTTCATGCAAGTAGCACTTAATTGAGAGAGTCATCGGAAGCAGTTGTGTGTGTGTGATGTGGCACATAACTCTCTCAAAATGAAGCCCACCTTTAGGAATCCACCTTTGGACAACGGTGATGCAGGGCCTTCCCATTGCTCCTCTCCTCCAAGGGACACTAGAGGAAGAGGAAAGTGTGGTGAAAAGCCTACCTCTCCCTTCTAGAAGTTCTTTGGCATGCTTTTTGACCTATATATGTAGGTGACAGTATGATGTGGATGAAAGAAATCACCGTGATAGGTAAGAAAGGGAGACACAAGATCTATCAAGGAAATGCAGCCACCTCGCTTTCCCATTGGTTCCAAAGGAAAAGAGAGTGAGATGGAAAACTTTGAGCCAAGGATGTCAATGTACAAAGAGCAAAATCCATACAATGCGTGGTTCAGTGACACAAGCTTCAGTGCTTCCTTTATGGTGGCCACCCACTAATTCACCATCATATGGAGATAACATCATTGAAGAAGAAGATGGCAACGACTCTGAGTGAACACCCTTTTTGGTGCTAGGATGACAAAGAGGGAGAAAAATATGGAAAAAAAGTCAATTAGCTGAAGTCATGGAAGAATCTTCTCTCTGTGTTGTTCTAGTCTTTCTGAAAAACCGGAAATTCCGAATTGGCAAACAGGAACTTTTGGTTGGCACAGGCAAAACTGTCTTCTCTATTTTTCATCCTCTTTATCTCGTGTTCAAGTTTATTTGTGTTATAAGACGTTTTAAATGCTTAATGTGTGATGCATGTTGAAATGGTGTAATGTTCTTTGAATATAGAAGTTTCAGTTTCCCTGAACAGCACATATGGCTTTCTTTTGTGTCATTTGTTGTGAAACTCCTAACATATGCATCACGTAATATTTCTTCGCACACACTTTTTGCACCCTACAGATTCTAACATATAGGGGAGGGGGGCTTCTACATTTTTCACTTGTGGATAAAATTGAATTAATTCAATATGCACAACTTTAGTGGGAGCAAATTCTATATGCTAAAATCTAAAATCTGATCTTACTGAGTATTTTTTGTAAGCTTTAGTCAACGTTATCATCAATCACAAAAAAGGAAGAGATGAAAGTGCATATATGCTTTCAGTGGGTTTTAGTGAATTGAATGACAACATGATTAAGGAACTAACATTGTCTAATGAATATATAAGCATATTGTTAATCTCAAAAGAATAATTGAGTATATATTGTTTCGATGAAGATTTTCAAATTTCTTAGAATCAAGTGGTTGTTCATCCTAAGCCAGGTGAGGCAATGATAAGCAAGAAGGAATTTCAGAGGTATTTATTGAAGACACAAGGCAACAATTGGCTTAAAATAACGACAAGGTGAAGGATTAGCTTGGTTGATAAGCCAAGGCATTCTAGAGCTCTCCCCAACTCTTTTTGTGAGGTTTGTCAGATTTATAAAGTTTGTGAGATTTATGACAAATCCTAAGTATAGAGTTGAGAGATTGCATTTGAGAGCACAACATAGCACTCTCATCGGCCTTGAGCACTCAGAGAACGGAGTTGCAAATCCATAAAGTGTTCACTACTGTTGGAGGTGAAGCCTCCTAGATGGCTAACGGCTAGGTGTCGCCTAGTGAGCTGCCAAGGTTCTGGTGAGCAAGGGGGGAAGTTTGTTAAGGTTTGCTTCGCCTCCGCAAAGGAAGAAGCAAGATAGTGGAGCAAGAAAAGTGGTTGAAACAGATTAGGCTTAGAATTGGCTTGTGAGCAACTCAAGCTTCCATTCAGAGACATAGATGACTTGGGAGCAAGTCGTCGAACTTCGGCGAAATAATTCATCGTGTTCTTTCTTTGATTTATCTTGTGCCTTACTCTTCTTTTGGCTTGTTTTGCAAGGATCTTGAGGAATACACAAAGCGTAGGTTCATTTCTCTTTCCTGAGAAAACTAGAAGTTCCGGTTTGTTTATCTTTATTGTATGTATTAACTGTCTAGAAAAAATCAGAAGTTCTGGTTTGCTAAATCAGAAGCTCCGATTTTTGCAGTTTTTTTAATTATGCAACAAGTGTTTGTTAGATTTTGAAATGCCTATTACCCTCC
>BCLG01000221.1:195433-206344 GCA_001602295.1 Zoysia matrella
CCCTGGCCTGCTGCCTCGAATCAACGGCGAGGGTCACTACGTGAGCATGAGCTGCTGGAGGACGCCGCTGGGCTCTCGCTCTCGTCCGCTGCTCATCTTCTGGACCGTGCGTGGCTGATGGGTGATGGAGGTCGTGGAGGGGCTGGTCGATGGCGATGTTGCTGCAGCTTGGTCCCTAGCGTTGCTGTTACTGCAGCTTGGTGGCCTGCTTCTTATTTTTAGACTTTGTCCAAGTGCTTTGGGTCAACTTGCTGGTGTCAATCGTGAATTAGTGTATCTTTCCCATGTATTAATTATATAATTAGTGGGATATCTAATTTTAATCAATGGAATTGCCGCAGCTATGGTTTTGTGATCCACGATTACGGCCATCTAGTTAGACTTAGAATATTGATATTTTTTAAAATTTATGACCTCTATATGCACTTGACGCATTGCAATATAATCAGATTTAATAACTTACTGATATATCATTATTATAGATTTCTCCTCAGCTTTATTCATAGAATTAGCTATTATCATATTCAGGGGTATTCATGTCATTTTACCACTTAGGACAGATAATCCAATAAAAAAAGCAGGATTGCCAAACACCCAGATTATTCAGACAACGGATTCTCTGGACCACGGCTTACCAGAAAAGCATGATTCTCAGATAAGCAATTTCCGAAAAAGCACAAACAAGGCCATATGCGTACTGTGGAGTTACTGGAACATACAAAAGAAGGGCAGAACATACAACAAATATACATATTGGCTTGTTAACAATTTGTTGGACATTAACATACTATAATTATAACTCCATTTCAATAAGAACTGTAAATGGGTAAGGGACTATTTGGATCTAGCTGACTAATTGTTTGCCGACAAAACATTAGTCATTTTCTTCCAAACAAGTGAACTAATAGGGGGACTACTAATTTTTAGTCCACCAACGGACTAATTGTTTTCCAATTAGTCGATTCAGTGGGACTAATAGGGACTAACAATTTGTAGGTATTGTAAAATGTCTAAAATACCCTTAAAAGTTTTCCTAAAAACCAATTCGACATAGATCCAAACAGGTGTACCTTAGAATAAAGATCACAAACTGGAAAATGTTGGGTTCTTACTGAATTCTCTGTTGCATGAAAGCCTTGCCCAGATTGTCGTTCTTCACTTTTCACAGGCACATCTTGTGCCTGCAAATTGGTCCCAGTCTTCTTCTCGTCTCTAGCTTTGTTAAAGATTACAGTAAATCCCTCAGCTGAAGCAGGATCATTGACATCCCACTCTCCAAACTTCGGCAATGGGCCTCCTTTTTCCTAAATGAGATTAGCAAACCTTGTCATGTGTTCAAATATTTGACAGATGAATTCATAGAATAGGTATTGGCAATAAAAATGTGCTTAAAAAATAATCAGCCAGTACACATTCAAGGAAAGACAACATAGCCTTAGATCAGTGAGTGATAATGTCACTCTTGCCAGAAAGTAAGATGATTTAACAACAGACATATGCCACAAATTCCAACTAGGTAAATAAGGACAGCAACATACAGGCTGTTTGTAGAATGAGACTGTTGGAGTATAAGTTAATTGCCCACCTTTCCCTATCAGCTTAAACTTTTGGAGTCAACTGGTTGGTGCATGTAACACAATATGGTATCAGAGCCAACGGTCTCGAGTTCGAATCCTGACAGACACGATTTATTAAAAATAAATTGTAGCCTACTCCTATTCCACGTTTGCGTCTACCTGAGCTGCACGTGAGGGGGAATGTTGGAGTATAAGTTAATTGCCCACCTTTTCTTATCAGCTTAAGCTTTTGAGTTAACTGGTTGGTGCATGCAACTCAATAGAGACTTTCGAGATATAGAGATAAATTTATCCAATTTGGCAAAAATTATTTCAATAGGATGATCGTTGCTCCTACAAAGACAAAAAATAAGCACACTGACCCAATAAAGTACCCGCCAGCACACTGAAGCAACAATTTCAAGATGAATTATGGACACTATTGATGACACTAGAAGTTAGTGAGATGAACAGGTATCAACCAAGCCAAATGCACTGGTAGTAGTATTCTCAAATATGACAAGACCCAAAAAAAGGATCAGCCTAGTGGACACAGCTCCTGCCTGCGCGGGTCTTGGGAAGAATCCGACAACTTTATATGCATCCTTTCTCTGCATTTCTGTAAGAGCCTCTTTCCAAGACTCGAACAAAGAGAACAAATTCATAGTAGGATTGCAAGTTTGCAGCCTGTGTTACCTAAGCTATTATATACTCACCGACAAATATCCCACCAGAACTGGCAAACTGGCACGACAGCACAACAACAAATACATTGCCAGCTCACCAGTGCATGGACACTAACCACGAATTCCCAACTATAACCCACCTGTAGCTTTCGATTGAGAAAATGAACAAATAAGTGTGGAGTTAAATATGTAAAGCCAGGCAGGATACTAACAAATATGTCCTGCATTAGTATACTAACACTGCCTCGTAGCACGACCCTTCAAAACATAATGCTTGAGCTACCGTCCTTTGAGGATGTACTGGACCCTTTTTTTTCCCCTTTAAATACAAAGAAATCTGCATCTTCAGCCAAAAAAAAAAAAAGAACAAAAAGATCCTTCAAACAATAGAAGTATGATTTAGTCCCCATGTTAGGACTGTGAAACACCTAAATGTAGGGTCTAAGATACTATCGAATGCGACAATTTCTGATCCATTTCACTACCATCATAACAACACATAGTTACAGTCAACAGCGTCCTACCCAACAGTTGATAAAGGATCAAGAATCGGTATCTTGGAAACAACATCTAACCGCATCGCCCGTCCAAAACAACGCGCGCTGGAAGTAGAAAATAATCGGGCGGGATTTGGGCAAAGAAGAAACGAGCTAGCAACAGGGCAAGAAAGAACCTCACCGCCGCCATGGAGGTTCTTGTCCAATCACGATTGAGGAGAAGGCAAAGTACGACCCGCCGCCGCTGACCAAAGAGAAAGATATAAGGAATAGTAGGGGAAGACGGGAGAGAGGGATTTGATTCGATTACGCGAGAAACGGAAGGGGATTAATTGGTTGATGATTAGAATTTGGCAGGCGGTGATTTGGTAGGAGGTGGCTGCGGGCTGCGAGCTGCGCTGGTTGCTATGCCGCTGGCTCTCAGCACTCAACTTCCGCGGATTCTCCGCGGCAGGTGAGCAGTCCAAGCAGAGCCCTACGCTCCAATGGACCGTGTCAAGCCAAAAGCCGCCCGCGACGGCACGGGCCTGGCTGGGCTTTGGCCGACCTGAGACGGCCTGGCACAGCCCGACTAATTGATTGAGCCATTCCGTGCTGACCCGCGAGCCTATTGACAAGGTTCCAACACGGTCCGGCTGATTTTTCACGGAACGGGTCGCGCCGTCGAGCTGTACCAGGCCGAGCCAGTTTAGAGCACATGAAAAATAAATACTACTTTTATTTGATAAAGTACTGAAATTAATTATATAATATTAAAAATCATAAATTTTAAATATAAATAGATTAAATTACATATATATTAATTTAAAATTTATAAAAATAGTAAACGGACCGAGCGGGCCGAGCCGGTTTAAACAATCTTACACCTAACTTTTTAATTCCATTATGGTTGCATTTCTGATTTGCCCGTTAGAATGGACGTTCCACAGGTCTACCATTGGGATCTCTAATTTAATAATATTTATAATATACTTATTAAAAACATATATAACACAATTTTAATAGTATTCATGCTTAAATAGCTCAATTTTATCTATAAATGGGGTATTATTTTGAATCATAACGGGTATGTATCTGTTGACATTTAAAATTTGAATTTTGAGAAGATTGAAAGTTCTGGTTTTTCAAACCAGATGCTCCGGTTTAGTATATCGAATACAGTAGAAAATATATAAATTCTGTCCGATAATTATTATTTCACAAGAATTGTTTTACAATATGTTTTTTAGACGTGTAAGATATTTTTGAAAAGTTTGGTTAAATTCTGCTAAAGAAGGAAAGAAGTGCTTGAAGATGAAGTATGCAAGATGCGGTCCTTCCCAAGACGATCAAAACGGATATATAGATCACCTAGGAGATCGAACGAGAAAATTATGTCCTTAGCAAAAGGAAACGTTCGTATCATCACCGGAGTGTGGTGTGCCAGAGTATCCGGTACTGAAGTGTCCGGTAAGCCCTCTCTGGCACATTATCAGAGTGTCTCGTTCAGTAAAGTCTGGTTTTGGTAGTTTTAATAAGAGATCCAATCTAATATGTCTCTTAACTAATAAGATCTATGATTCTATGAGATAATATCATCTCACCTCCGTATAAAGAGGCCCAAACCCTATTGAGAGAGCCCCCTTCAATCATCAAACAATATATCTTTACTTTTACCTCTTTTATCCTATCTCTTTTTCAAACCCTAATTTATGTTTTTTCTTCGTCTCGACGACGAATGAAAGCGATCCGACTGGCCTGTCGAGCCCGAATCAACCCTATAAAAGGTCTTGCTCCAACGGGTCCCTCGCGTGCTAGATCTTTTAGTTGCTGTTATGATCGTAGTTATGCGATCATGTTGTTTCGCATACGGATGTGCGCGTGATGCGTTCACTCGGATCTTTTCGACGTCAACATACTTTTTGACGACTCTGATGGGAAGGAAAAGTTTTAGTTATCCATCCGAATCATCTTTTCCACATCATGTCTTCCGAGATATCTCCAATGAACATCGAGTTGATACCTTTTAAAAGAATTTCCGAGGAAGCTTGAGAGGCGTTCATAGAACGTAAGAAGGCACTAATAGATCTAAGAACTCAATGATCCATCTATATGGATCTTAATAGTGATTTGTTTGCCAAGTGAAAAACCTCTTATTCGATTATCACAAGCCAAATTTAATACAAGTGTAGAAGATTTATCTACTATTCTCTCCGTCCTTTAAAAACTGACGTTCTAGCGAAAATGGTCGAAATCAATGCACCAACCATTTTACCCTGCTACCCCTATGTACTGCATCGTCCTCATCCTCCATTGACCTCCTCTCTTACTTCTCTCCTGTTACTTTCACGTGGAGTACTAGTAGCTTGGTCTGATCAATGCCTTCACATAGTTGCTGGCCAGCTATCTGCCATCGAGCAGCTCGCTCAATCGCCAGCGGTGGAGGACCTGGAGGTCACTGATTGTCAGGTGGAGAAGCTGTTCATCCACGAGCTTCATGGTGTATCCATCCCTTGCCCCTTCTAGATCTTGATGGCAAGCATGTTCATGCTCCCGTGTGCGCTGCTTCTGGCCGCCAAGCTCCACACGGGTAGGCGCAAGCTATGCCCATGGGGGACATTCCTACGACGGGCAGGTGTGGGAGCCATGGGCCCCATCACCACAGCAGGCGAGCGCGGCGAGGACGGGCTCCTACTTTCTCTCTGGCAGTTAGGCGCCGGCATGCCGATCTGCACCTCTTCTGCCATCTTCAGTGAGCTCCTGGTCTGAATCTGGTGGCAGCAACAGTTGATGAGACGATGGGAAGGTCATGAGTCGAGCTTGTGCAGAAAGATGGCGGCCAAAATGAGTGAATGAGCTCGGTCGATGAGGAAAAGAAACTAGGTGCTAGGAGCCTACCGGTCTATAAAGACACTCTTTTGGGGACACAATTTGAATTGTAAAACAAACAGTTTTTTAAGGGACAGAGGGAGTACTACAAGCAATACGGTCTTATGAGCATCAGATTACAACCAATCTGACTGACTTTTCTAAAAATCACGAGAATAAGAGAAAATCAAAGATGTTGAAGCAAAAAAAAAAAAAGAGATCGATGGTTGGAAAATTATTGAACCTAGATGTCGGAAAAAGCATCAGATTAGGAACACGAAATTTGAAGGTTTCGTGCTAAATCACAAAAGGAGAAAACTCTCAAAGATGCTAGCCGATATACAAGTTATGCACAAAAGCCTAATTTCAACACCATATAGAGATCATCGGAATCGACAATGGAATAAATCTAATACATCAATGCTGATTCCATCTTATGAGCCATCCATATCTCAACCGTGGGGATCTTACAATGGCAAGCCTTACTTTTATTTTTCGTGGTATTCATGAATGCCACCTCCTTTGATATGCTCCTATCGAGGTTCAATCCCTTATGTAGGCCCAACAAAGAATAGATCACCACCTATACAAAGCGACCATTTTGATCGAAAGAATCGGTCTTTAGATAAAACTAAACGACAAGTGGTTAGACAAGTTTATCGTATCAAGAAGGATTGAAATTTAGAGAAAAAAATCAGATACGATAAGTGAGCAAAAGTGAATTATCAATACATCAGCTAATAACAAACCTTGCCTCGAGCATGACTTAGAAAAGAAGACCGAACAAAAGTCATATATGGTTGGGGCAAGGCATGGAGCAAAAGAAGACGGTGAAAAGCAAACTGGCCTTTGACAAGCTTCTATCCAAATACAAGAAGGGGGCTGAAAGAAAGGAAACTAATAATTTCCTTGAGGTAAAAAAGAGCCAATGGAGGAGATCTCCATCACCAAAAGAAAAGATACATCAACTCCATTGGCGAATACCTCATTGGTCTTCATCATATATTTTGTCAATGCATACATCATGGACTGCATATTTGAATATGTTTAACTATCATCCATGGTTTTATTATGATCTTTGGTTCTCATGTCATTATAATCCATATATTAATTGGTCTTTACCAAAGAGCAATATGTATGGATGGCCATTAGGGCTACACAATTTTTTTTCCATTAGATTGAACTTTAATGTTCAAAGTGCTGAAATATTTAGTTGATACGATCTAACATATTGCTACAATTGACAGAATATTATTTTAGCTATTTCATTAGTTTTATTAGATATATCGATTTTAGATAACCGATATCTTGTTTACCATCATACTTAGAGAAATTTTGGATAACAAGAATATTTTTTAGCACAGTAGCTTAGCAAAAAATAGGGGCATATATTGACACTCAAAATTTGTATCTTGGGAAGACCGAAAGTTCTGGTTTTCTAAACTGGACGCTCCGGTTTGGTAGATCGAATACAGTAGAAAATATCTAAATTTTGTCTGATAATGATTATTTTGTAAGAATTGTTTTCTAACATGTTTTTAGGATGTAGAAGATATTTTCAAAGAGTTTGGCTAAATTCTACTAAATAAGGAAAGAAGTGCTTGAAAAGTCCTAAAGATGAAGCCAAAATCATGATTTGAAGCATTCAAGATGTAGCCCACGCCGAAACGATTGAAACGGATACATAGATCACCTAATTTGGAGACCAGACAAGAAAATTATGGCCTTTGTTCTTTCTTCGTCCCAGTGACGAATGAAGATGATCCGGCTGGCCTGCTAAGTTCGAATCAACCCTATAAAGGTCTTGCTCTGACGGGTCCCTCTTAAGCTTGATCTTTCAGGTGTTGTTGTTATCGTAGTTAGGTGATCTCCGTCGTTCCACACACGGACGTGCACGTGGTGTATTGACCCGGATCTTTTCGGCATCTAACAGCATCGATATTTCAGTCTGTATGGACCAGTGTTTAACTGATACGAAATGAAAGACATTGGTTATCAGTCATTTAGATGAGTGTACCAGCTCATCTTGGTCGGATTCATCCAGGACAGTATAAAGTATTTGGTTGTGGCCCGAACCAATTCATCCAGAATGAACTCATTCAGATTCTTAATACTATTTAATGATGTTTAGTGATCATGTTTAATGATAATTAGTTTGGATTAATATGAATTAATTTTTTAGTGCTTATACATGTAAAAAAATTATCATTAAAATAATTAAGTTATGCATTGGTGTAATATAATTTTTATAAATGATGCAACATATATATATAATATCATACAAAAACTAAACATAATCGTGCACCTAACCAAACATACTACTTGTACCATCTTATACAGAACCATCTCAACCTAGACATCTCATACAGAATGATTCCATTCCATCCAACTTCATTCTACCGACCAAATACTAACTAAAGGTACTAGAATAGAATATATCAATCAAAATGTACTAGAATAGAACATACTAGCCAAAAGGTACTAGAACCAAAAAGTAACAGAGAGAATTCTCGTATTCCGAACAGGGCCTAAGTAATCGATTGATATGCTTTCTGATATTCAGTCAAGATAACCAATGATTTGGTGAAAGTGTTGATATAAGTTTCATGAGCATTGGTACAAGAATCCTCAAAGGTATGAATGATTTTGGTGATTAAATGACAACAATGAACTAACTTGTTGGATGTAGAATCAACAACGTACTTTATTAAATCTATGAGTTGGATTCCTCAAAGATGATTGACACCTCTGGGAAGCTTCAATGTTGAGGGTGGTTCAAGGTTAAGGATTAATAGAGCATTTGTGGCTTAGTTATAAGTCTTAAAATAGTTACTATTAAGAAGGATTGGATAACTCATCTTGGTTTTACAAATCTTACGGAGCATAGATGCTCTAGGCTCTTTGAGGCACTTAAGTGACAAGAGGATGCTTGAGGATGGAAGAGTTGCAATTGAGAACAAGGTGATCTCGAAGAATTCAAGTTTCAGCGCAAGGAAGGTCACCAGATAGTTCGACGATGTCACCGGATAGTCTAGTGGATTAGGCAGATCAGAGTCCAGAGAAGGTGAAGTTTTCTGGAGGACCAGAAAAGTCACCGGACAGTCCGGTGAGTGTTGAAAACTGAATCCAGAGAAGGTGTTTTCTAGAGCCATATACTGAGAGTCACCGGATTATCCGGTGAGAGCAATGATCGAACAATCCGGTATCCAGAAGGAACATGTCCAGAGAAAGTGTCTCTGTTTGTCCACAAGAGAAAGACACCAAACAATGTTCACTAGTATGCACCGGATGGTCCTGTGTCACAAGGAGTGGAATCTAGAGAGAATATTTTCTGTCTGAGCTGAAACAAGAGTCATCGGACCGTCTGGTCAGCCACTGGACAGTCTGGCATTTAGAGGTATCGTACTGCAAGGTGACTACATAAAGCAGTCAGCTTTTTGGTGACAGCTTTCAATAGCCATTTCAGGCCAAATAGTCTATATAAATCGTTGAGAAAATGGTTGTGGAGGTTATCTACGGCTAGTAGAGTTTGTGGATCACTCGTGAAAGCCAAACGTAAACCAAGGAGAGCACAAGGAAGCATCTTGAGACATCTTGAGTGCTTATGTAGGGTAGAAAAGAGCATCCATTCATTTTTAGAGCTTCCGAGGATGAGAGGAGTGCCTTAGACTTGTTACTCTTGATCTATGGCAGCCTATATTGTTAGGAATCAATGTTTGAGATTGTGAAAGTTGACATCAAGTTTGTACGTAGTTTTAGGTCCCCGCTCAAAATGGACACCAAGAGAGAGCGCCTGACCCATTGAGGATGTTAGCTTCATGACCTTTGAAGCCTACATAAAGTATGAATAGATTTTGGTGATTGAACGAACACCATAGTTAATGATTGTGATTGTAGGTACCACCCAACAATTTCTACATCAACATTGTGCGCTTCCTCAATGGATGACAAGGTTGATCCTAAGTCGAGGAGTATCGGGCGTTGGTGAACGAAGGCTAAGGACTAGTTAGAGAGTCCATAGGATCGCAAGTGCTGTGGACATCACTCCTTTAGATATACAACACTCCTCAAATTAGTATTGATAGAACTCATGCACGACAGTTGAGATTAGAGCTGAGCTCGTTCTTGAACACATTTTTCTTCCTTTAAGAATAAATTGGTAACTAATGATTTTATCATGATTAGTAACATTGGAGAGGAGCGGGAGGAGTTGGAGAGTAACTTGAAGATGCACAAGACAAGGAAGGACGTTCAATTCCAAAAGAAGTTCAACTCCAACTCGGGTTCAAGTCCGGGTCAGAATCCAGGAGCAGCATGCATCAAAATGGATGGAAAGTTAAGGAGATAATATTTCCAATGTATCTAATGACGTGCCAAGATACTTCCTAGATTTCCAGTAATCACTAAAACAATATGACGTTCAGAATCTGTTAGGTTGCTGTGACTCCATCATTTGACTCTTGGACCGTGTATCTTTTCTAAGCCTATTAGTTTTAAGATTTCCACCTAAGAACGTCCTAGCCTCTGTATAAACAGTATCCGCCATCATTAGACTTAGGTTTTTTTTAGTTAAATCTGTTATCAAAGTGGTGGTTTGTTGGATTCCAAATTTGTGAGTTTAATTCAGATTTTGCAATTGAGTTGCGTTCTTTCTTATTCTTGCTTGTGTTCTTCGATTCGCAGGCTGGGAGTAGCCTTCTTGGTGAGGTTAATCGTGTGTTGCACAAATCATGTTGATTTGAGGGCAGATCAATTATGTGTCGCATCTCCACCAAATCGAGAGTAACCATGACCTGACGGAATATTGAGAATCATCTACACATCTAGTGGTATCAGAGCTTCAAGTATACCGTTAGGTTTATATCTATCCTTGTTGATTTTGCATTCATCCTATTGACTATAGAAAAGCCGCTACACAAAAAAATAGTAGATTATTAGGTGTTCCCCTGTACAAGCCGTGTTTAGTATTCGCATAATTTTATTTCAGAGTTTGTAGTGTTGAATTTTTGTCCTTATATTGTGTTTTGGTTGTTGGTTTTTTAAAATGTTTTTAAATTTAGTCGTTTTCCTTCGTTGTTCATCGTTTGCATCGTTCAATCTGTTATCCATGTTCATATATGTTATCTTGCATAAAATTCTTCCCCACCCACCTATCTCTTCTTTCAACCATTAATAGATCTCTAGCATCCAAATTACCCATCCATAAGCTTCTGCCACAAAATTATCTATAAATTTCGCACCCAATTTGAAATTCGAATATGTTTTTAGCCTTTCAAAAAATTCTGATATGGAGATCCATCATTAAAATACTCATAACATTTATTT